>VWYP01034187.1:19971-55080 GCA_013400435.1 Pycnonotus jocosus | reverse complement strand
CAAAAATGGATGATGGGTCACGGGTTTCTCACTTTTAAAAGTTTGGTGTATTTGCATATTGGGGATTCATCTTCAATTCCAGCTTCAGGTAATGAAGTCATTCACCCCAGGTTTCCTCCCCTCAATTCCCTTTTGTTTCCATCTCTGGGGCCTGAGGCAGTGAGGGGTCCTTGATCCCCAGGCCTGCAGAGGAATTGTTGTGTCTGCCCAAAGTGGGGAAGCAGCAGCTCCCACTGTGTGTGGAGTTTAGAGTTACACACTAAAGAACTGCAGGATTGCAAATATGTGAAAAATAGAAAAGCTGAATCCTGAGGCATCACCTGCAGCCACCAGCAGTGCCCTGAGCCCTGATGCTGGCTGTACCATGGGCAAGCAGAGCTGTGCTCCCTGTCAGAGCAGCACTCACAGCCATGGACAAATGAAACTGGCATTGGGAATGCTGACTCACAAGTCTCTAGACATATAGAAGCATAAAATTGTTGGGGTTTTTTCCCTTATGAGTCAGGGAATGGCAAACCCATCTATGCTCATGATCTTGAAAACATCCTTCCGTTTGGCCAAGGCAGAATATGTCTTTGCAACATTTCACTGGCTCTGTGGTTCTGGGAACCTTAGTTAAAAAAATAAAATTAAAACAAAACAAAACAAAATAAAAATAAAAAAAAACTTTAAATCAACCCTTCCTGCTCTGTTGCAGTCTGAAGAGAATCAAATTGATTTAAACCAACATCTTTGAGAACTAACATGAACATTGTGTGTTAGTAACAAGAGATTTCAAAAACATTACATGCTCAGGTATATTCTTTTGTTATTGCCTAACTCGAATTTTCAGGGACCCTGAGAAAGTTGACAACCTCAGATGAATAATTTTTGGATTGACCAAGAATATACTGAGGCAATCTTGAACCATGCTTGGCAAAATTTGAGTAAAACATGGTTCAAAATGTTAATCTGTTACTGAGGAAAAGCTTTTTGTAATGATGAGCTCAAAGATAAAGAAGTTATAAAAAAAAAAAAATCAATGGTTCACATGATGAACAGGTTATCTGAACAAATATAATCAGATGGATGTCCAGAGAACAGACACATTAGCAAATTAACCAAACCAAATCAAAAACCCTTTGTGGAATTTAACCCAGCACAGGAATCACTCGAGTGAGATGTGGAGAATCAAAGTGGATCATAACTTACAGCTCAGGTGAAACCACATCTAAATTGCTCAAGTAATGCTGCAACAAACGTTAGTGAGCTCTACTCGTTCCCCCTTCCTTCAGACCTGGGTGGAACAAAATTAACCACTTATATAGATGCTTCTTTATGCATAAATTATCATCTCATTATCCTTAAAAGGAACTGGATCTTGGGATCTTGCTCAAGGTAAATTGTGTTGGATTTGGTTGATCCGGTTATCTCTGAGCTCAGGTTGCAACACAGCACAGGGAGAACAAGGGTGAAAATGTGACCCGCTTTCATTCAGTAACACCTTATTATTTATTAAAAAGCATTTGGCTCTGTCAGTGTTTGCCAAATGTAATAATTAGGTGTCATGCCCCCATGAAAATGTAAGCAATATGACAGCCACTAATGGAGAAAGAATTGAAGGGTAAGTAAAAAATAATGAATCAATGGAACAGCCAGAGATTCAACAGAGGAATCCCAATGTCTGGTCTAAATACACTTCTGGTGGAATTTGTCTAAGGTCTCAGATCACCTGTAGACGAGACTTTTGGTTTTCTGAATTGTAGATTGTGGACATTTGGAAAAGATCTAAGTTAGTGCTAATTAATCCTACAACACAAACAGCAAATCCCCGTGTTTGGCCTGAACTTTAAGACACTCGTTTTCCATCTCCTTGCAGACATGACATTATGAGAACCCCTCACAAATTAGCTCACATAACAGAAAATAAAAAGGAGTTTACCCTTTAGAAAGACAGAGTTCAGGGTCTTCAGGTGCTGGAAGTGGAGACTGGGGCTGAGGAGAGGCCAAATTGCTTTAACATTTAACCAATTTGGATCAGACGGGCTGAAGTCTACAGTCACAATGGACAGAGTGAAACAGAAAGGAAACTTAATTCTCCCATTTTGTTCTACTGAAAAATGGGTTTCTGGTAAAACACAATTAATCACAGTGAGGAAATGACATGTCATAGCCGTGGCACAATTGTGACAGCACCGCTGCTGCTAATTTATGAACTCGGTGACCATTTGTGATTCTCTTCTTTGTACTAAATCAAAGGTTGAAGGCCAGAATACTCCAGGTTTGTATGTGATTTTGCTTTGACAGGCACCTCATGCAGAATATCCTTATATAATGAAGCTATCTATTATACTTATCATTTTTGTAAGTTTGGGAACAAAAATGTTAGGATAATTGAACAAGATATTATTGCACAGCTAAAATTTGGTGAGGATCNGTACCTTTCCTGACAAAAAGTGCACCAAGAGATGACAAAGAATAATTTTTGATTGATCCAGGACACATTTTGCCTTAATAATGTTTTTCTTTTATTTTCTAAGAAGCTGCTTAGTGAAGAAAAGAAAAGGACACTTGAATAAAAAAGTTTCTTGCAAAGTTATTTCACACAGATGAATCTGTGTAATGGAGACCTTTTTTCTACTTCACGTACAGGCTAATGAGAAAAAGACATCCCAGCTTTTAAATCCAATTGCACTTTAGCTGACCTACAGTTCTATTCATACAGAGGCAGATGAGAAAAGGTAACAATTCCCACCTGACCCAAAATTTCAGGACAGTAATAAATTTCAGACTTCTGCAGACTGAGTAGTATTTCTATGAAAGTGAGCAATAAATGTATTTCTGCTGATCTCTGCATTTCATTCTGATGAAAACAAGTGCAGGAATACACACAATCTGGGAATTCTGTGGTCTGGGAACCACTGGATCCAAAAGGCTAATTTTCGTTTTTATTGAGCAGGTGAAGCTCCCCACGCAGTAGCTCATGTCCCAAGAAGAACCATTCCACTTTCTGCTTGAAAAAAATCAAAACCCACCCCTCAACCTGCTGATAAAAAAAATCACTCCAACAGAAAAGGTGTAGCAATGATCACATAAAAATGCATCTGTCCTACAACGGACATGCTGTGACTTAGATGGGGTCTTAAAGAGGAGGAGGAAGAATAATCATGTTTGTTGAAGATGTAACATAATTCTGAAGAAATTGAAATTGTTGCCTCTGTATGTGGTAGGCTTAAACAATATTTAAGTGGCTGTTATTCCACTTTGGAAATCTGTTCTGCTGTGTGTTCTGTTGAATTAGATCAAGAATAAATTTGGATGAAGATAAAGTGCCGGCTCCATCAGTGAGAGTGGAACTGAGATCACACTCGAGTCAGAGGAATAAAAAGAATGATTAAATGAGGTCTACGTGCTTTTTGTAAAATGTACGGCTGGAGGCTCTTTTATGTGAAACGACTTCAAAGCTACCTTGTAAGAGTACATTAAAAATAAAATAGCACCCAGAAAAGATATGAGAGGGCAGAATTTTAACCCTGAAAATTTCTGCTTTTCTTGGTAAATTACAGATAACACTCATCAGCAGTACTTAAGCCACCTCTCCTCCACGAGCTCGACAGTGGCAGCCAGGAGTGTTGTGACAGTCCAGCTCCTTTAAGTGGCACAGAGACAGCCTAGAAACAGCCAAGTGACAGGAAGATTGTCTAAAAGGCACAATGATTGTAGGGACAAATCTCTACATGCAGCAGCCCCCAACCACCCACACTGTAATAAAGATAACCTCCAACTCAGAGAAGACACCAAATTGTACTTTCTATTCTGTAGCACTGACTTTACAGACTGATATTTGTACATTTAAATGCTCCACTGCCTCCTGTTGCTGCATCCAAGCTGGTATTACATGTGTTCATTGCTGGGAGAGAATGTCCTCTGTCCTTATTAAAGCAAACACATCTGGTGTGCAAGCCCTGTTTTTATTGTGTCTGATTTTATCATGATGGTTGCACACTCATGAAACAAAAAAACCAGTTAGGCTTTAGACTTGTGATGGGAGCCCTTGCTGAGATTTTTCAGCCAAGATGCTATGTTTTTAACAGACTTTTAATATTGATTTCATGTCAAACTATTTGTTACACACCATATCTGTGGTACCTTAGATGCTTCAAATCTTAGATGTCTCAAATCTCTTCTCTCTTCGCAACTTGCTCTTCCTTTACAGAGCTACCTATTCAAGGATGCATCTGGAGCAACTCTGGGTGAGGGGAGCCACCTTCTCTGCTCCCACCTCAGTGGGATGGAGCACTGCAAGCACCCTCTTCCCTTCCACCCTCCAGTGTCAGCCTCACCTGCCCTGTTCCCTTGGGGTTCCTTGGCTCTGTGCCCCTCTGATGGGGAGAGGAGCCTGCCTGAGTGTCTTGGGTTGCAATATGTAACCAAAAATGATGGATTCTCTTCCCAGTCTGTTGAAAGTGGTTGCGGAGGTGATTTTCTTTAACTCTGGCTGGGAGGGTGCTTTCTGTCCATGGCAGCTGTGAAACCAGCTGGGGCAAGGGTCGTTCTTTATCCCTTCCAGGACCCATCCTCCCTGCAGGGGATCTCTGCTGTTCATGGGCCATCGAGGCTCAGGCATGGCTGAGACAATTCCATCATCCATGGGGAGATGCTGCACCCAGGGGAGGAGCCCAGCATTCCTACTTGGATAAACTTGGGATTGAGAACAGCAGCACAGCCCGTGTGCACTGGATTATTGACCTGGATAAACAAACCCTGGGATTGGGAACAGCAGCACAGCCTGTGTGCACTGGATTATTGACCTGGATAAACAAACCCTGGGATTGAGAACAGCAGCACAGCCTGTGTGCACTGGATTATTGACCTGTATAAACAAACTCTGGGATTGAGAACAGCAGCACAGCCTGTGTGCACTGGATTCCTAGAGGAAAACCAGACCCATCAGCACCACTGGACCCTTCTCCAGGATCATCTCTGCTCCAACAGAACCACAGCTGCCAGTCCAGGAGAACTCACTTTGGATTGCTCCCAACACTCTGACCAACAGGGTGCCAGGTCATGTTCTGACTCTGTCAGGGTTTTTCTGTTTGTGTTTGTTTGCTTTTTTTCACTACTACATTTTTCTTTAATATTCCTACTAAAGAACTGTTATTTCTCTTCCCATATCTTTGTCTGGAAGCCCTTTAATTGTAAAATTATAATAATTTGGAGGGAGGAGGTTTACCTTCTCCATTCCAAGGGAAACTCCAGCTGTCCCTAGCAGACATCAAGGCTGTCTTTCCAAACCAAGACACTGAGGAAGGAAAGGGAACAGGGGCAACCCCAGATCAGCTCTGTGTGCACTGCCAGGGGGATTGGGAGCCATGACTCTGATGCCTTGGGATTTTAGCTTGTATACTTTTCATAAATTTTCAATCCTGCAGTTCTTTAGTGTGTAACTCTAAACTCCACACACAGTGGGAGCTGCTGCTTCCCCACTTTGGGCAAACACAACAATTCCTCTCCAGGCCTGGGGATCAAGGACCCCTCACTGCCTCAGGCCACAGAGATGGAAACAAAAGTGAGGTGGGGGCAGCAAACCTGGGGTGAATGACTTCATTACCTGAAGCTGTAATTAGAAAATTTACTCCCAATCTGCAAATGGACCAAACTGATCAAAGTGTGAAAACCTGTGACCCAGGGTCCATTTTTGGGTGTAGCTCTTGGAGGGTTTTGTCTGTCCAAAATGTTTCTGAAGGCCCTTCAACAAATACAACTGCTTTTTATTCCCTTAACCCTGTCTGGCCTCTGTTTTTAGGTAGCCCCAAAAGGCATCAGCTCCTCTGTATGAAGGAGGCACAGAGACACCTGAGCCTCTCCTCTGTTGGCACCAGGTCCCTGTGGTGACAGTGCTACACCCACCACAGCTGTGGCTGTGCAAAACTGAGATTTTTACTGACCGCGTTGATAAATTATCACCCACCATCATCAGCTATCAGAGACAAACTTCAGCCTTCCAGATTGAAAGCTCTGCTGTGGCCAACAGTTGGGAAACTCTTATATTTCATTCTGACTTCTGCTGAAACAGTGAAATAGAGATTTTGCTGGGTCAACAGATGCATAACACCGTGCCTGTCCAGACCCCCTTTTTTTAAAGGCAGATGTTAATATCTGCTGATATACAGACAAGATAATTTTCAATTCATGAATTCTATAAAATTATATACATTATTTACTGACGCGTCTTTTAGGAAAAAAAAGTTATTTCAAAATGCATTATTTATGCTTTCTCCAGTGTTTCACTCTGCTTCCTATATAGTATGTTTAAATCAAGTGGGTACAGTTGAACTTATACAGGTAAATTTTTAGGAATTACAAGGCCGTGGTTATGGGTAAAATATTTTCAACAACTCCTGCATTCTAATAAGTGTGTTGTACTGACAAATTCACAGTCAGAGTGTTTATAAATGAAATTACAGTATCAACTAACACAGTGACAGCTTCATCATTACCATGAAATTTTGGAGTCTATTTAGAATTCAAGCTCAGCTGAAGCTGATAAAATATTTAGTGCACCTACGAAGTGGTCCAAACTATCCTATCATGGCCACATTTAAAACTTTTGATGGACAATAAGTTATATTGTCTTTTCAATTAAAAAAAAAAAATCCCTGTGTGCAATTACTTTACACAGATTTGGTACTTCATCTGAAAATGAAAGGTGAAGGGTGGTTAAAGCACAAGCAGCCTGAATTTTTTTATGATGACAATTCAGAATTTTCAGTGTCTGAGGCAATTCAAACTGAAAAGCAATTTTACTCCTACATTTACCTTCAAAAGGTGTTCTACAATAGTAACTTTTGATTTGTAAGCCAATGTGAGCCCATTATTGCTTATAGGGCATGACAGCATTTTTGTTAACCCTTCAGTGCCCTGAAGAATTGGTGACTTTTGGCACATTGGGTCTGAGGGGGCATGGCAGCATTGCCCCATTTTGGAGAACCTGACCTGTGGGAACAGCACCTGCCTGAAGCTGCTGGGTCCAGGAGTCCCTCAACTAATATTTTACAGAGAAAGGGACAGCAGGAAAACTTAAGAGTTTGTTTTCCTCTCTTCTGTTCTTTGGGTGCTGACATCAGCTTGGGCAAGAGTTTCATGAAACAAAGACAGACAAATATTTCCATGCACTGAGAAGAAGTGTGGACCACCCAGCACTCCAGACCAGTCCCAACTTTACCCATGTTCTTTCCCCAAAAACTTAGGAAACTCTTTATTATCCAACATTTTCCTCATCTGAATTTAATTTGTTAAATATACTCCTTTTTGTGCAGTGCTTTGTGATTTTTTTTTTTCCCTACCTCTTGATCTCCTGCATATAATAACCTCTGTGCAAGACACCACATTTACAGGAACTAGGCTTTTGAACTCCTCCTAGATCATCTGATGCATTTTTGGGGCATGTATGTAAGCCTGCACACTACATAAATACAGGAGAAAAACCCCAAAATTGAGCTATTTGTTCTTGGACTGTAATAAAACATCAAATTAGGCGCTTGCTATGTTTTTAGATCACTAATACTTATAATTTATTACTAACTGTGGATTGGAGGGGAGTGGAGAGCAAAGAAGAGATAGAAGGGGAGGACTTACAAAACAATTCCATTTGTCACTTTTTTTTTAAACTCCACGAACTTGAAGGCAATTTCCAAAAGAATTTTCTCCCTTACAAGTTAAATCCTTTTTCTCCTCCTTCTGTTCCAGTGCTGTTAACAAAAAGCAGCTCATAAATCAAACTTTAATCAAGCTGAAAATCCCAGTTTTATTTCTTCGCTTCCCTAGGGGGTCAGAGCATTTTGCAGAATCTTTTATTTTCTGAACTTCTCCTCTTCAGAACTTCTGTTTGCCGCATGCTTTTTCTCCTAATAAAATTATTTTCATTTAGGATTACCACCCTCCTCTCCTTCCTGACATTGCACTTGCTTCTTCAGCCTCTTGTGATTGAAAGTATTTAAAGACCTGCAACTTAATTGGAAGAAACATGATTGTAAGGGATTAGCAACCCCTCAATTCAATATACAGAATTATGTTTACACAGCCAAGGAGAGATTAATTTGGTATTTCTCTAATTTTTCTGGTGTTTTCCTGGCTTTAGACTTCAAATCTTTCTAAACTAAGACCATATTCAAGCAGGACAACTTGTGGAAGCTCAGGACATTGTCACTATCAACTGATTCTGTGAATGAGAATTGGGCTGAATTCACTTTCAGCACTATATATTATATACTATTCTTATTTATTTTCAATTCTATGCTCTCTATTTGAGGAAGTAACAGCCTGCTGTAAAATTTAACTGACACAGCTGATTAACAAGTCTTGAAACAACTCCTGGATTACTTCATCTTGGAATGAAAAATGACTTTTTCCTTTTAATCTGCAGTTAACAAAACATTGATTTGGGACAAATAGGCATTGATTTAAAATTTGGAGCAGATCATAAACTTTGTAACCCCCATTATTCTTTGCTACCATTTAAAAATATAATTTAAAATGTTAGACTAGAGGCACTGCAGTCTCTTTGAGGCTTATTTAGGAGTAGAGCAGGGGCAAGAATGAATAAAAGCAAGCAAGCTGCCTTTGGGTAGCACGATAAGAGGAACTCAACCAGAGTAAGCAAATGAAAGGAATGTTTCCTATGAGACTACCTTATGAGATTTCCAGAATGACTAACATTGTCTTTAAGGTGATAAGCCAAGTTTTATACTGCAGTTTAGTGAATCGCTTCCCAGGAATGAATAGAATTACGCCTATGGCACTTAGTACAAATCAATGTTGAAGGACAAGAAAGCCCCCCAGCTAACACTTATAAAAATCTGCCTCTTTTACTTCATTCTGTTACCTACTTGTTTTCTTTTATGACATGATGGAGAGAGCTCTGAGCTGCAAGAGGTGAATAAAAGAGAAAGCTTCAAACAGTGAAACTTCCCAATTCAATCTGTAGTAAACCCAGGCATTCCAGATATGGAATTTAATTTCTTTTAAACTTACTTTGCTATTCAACAAAAAAGACAGAGGAGAGTAAAGAGACAGTTTTACACAGGAGGCACCTTCCTTATTTCTTTTAAACAAGGAGCTATTTTCCTCCAAAATAAAAGTACTGAGTAAAGCAATCAAACTGATATATCTGCAAAAACTTCCCTGAACTGAAGGGCCATTCCAAGTACATATTTTAATAGCACTGACTCCCCAGCACAAAGATCAAGGTTGGATTTCCTGTCATGTAGAAGTGGAGGTGCCTGGGCTGTCAGGGCAATTTCTGGATGCTTTAAATACTCTAACTGTATGAAATATGCACACGAGTATCAAAGCAAATATAAGCAATATGTGTAAATAATAAAATAATATTTCTCATATATAATAAAATAGCAATTTGTAAATTAGTGCTAAAATCTACTGAAGGGCTACTTGGCCTCTGCTCAGGGTTGTAGCAGTGATGTATTGAAGGCTCCCTGCAATTCTTCTCCTAAAGGTCTGAGGTGTCTCCATGCAGCTTCTGTGTTTTACTTGCTATGATGAGAAGTTTAATATTTTCTTGATTTTGCTGATTTTCTGATTTTCCTGATTACTACTTTTCTATCAACCATTAATATTTGGGGGAAATTTGAGCTACACTACCAGTAATAAACATCTTGACAACCATGTCAAGAAATCTTTCCATGTGCCAGGCCTTTGAAGTCAAGATCATCTCGCTAGGAGAAGACAAGGGGAACCCCACTGCAAGATCACAATCTCCAGAAGCTGCTGTACCACCAGGTTCTGCTGCCTGAAACATTTCTTCTGGTGTACAAAAGTCACTGTAACCAATTTAAGTAGGCTAAATTGCTTGGTTCAATCAGTAATACAAACAAGAAAACAAGAAAAACAAGAAAACACGAAAACAGAGAAAACAACAATACAACTCATTACTCATGCATTTTCATTTTTTCAAATGATCTGCTGATAGACAGCCATTTTCATTTTTTACTTTGTTTTTTTTTTTGCCTCATTCTTCAAATAGACTTTTGGTACAGTAACTTCAAGTGTGACAAATAAGGGATTAATTCTTTGAGGAACTGCTGTTAATTCAGCACTGAATGTCACGAGTTTACCCTTCTTCAGAATTTTTAGCTGCTTTATAAAATTTTGTTATACCCTTAGAGGGACTTTGGATAAAATTAATTCTCAGAGTAATTATCCACGTTGAGGAGCTGACTACCTCTGCTGGAAGTGAAAACGCTGAGCACCTTGGCGGGCTCTGAATTTTGGGTGTTCTCTCCAGATCTGGCGCTGCTGCCAGCGAGGCTGCACAGCTCAGAGAGGATTCAATGGACTGTGCAGGCTCTGCACTCCATCACTCTCGCAAGTGCAGGCAGGAGAATTGGGATTTGCATGGATGTGCTGATGCTTTGGGGGAATGGGGGACTCCTTTAACGTGTCCTTCACGCAGCAGATGGTTCGTGAAATCTGCTTCATGGTCAGGGGAGCTCTGCAAAGGCTTGTAAAATTTGTTGCCCACTGCTTTAGCCACAGAATGAAGATGTGTACCCACACCAAAAGCACCCTCCCAAAAAAATCAGTTGTGGTAGCAACAGCTCATGAAATAACCCCCAGTTTTTCTGATATTAAAGAAATATTTGGTTTCAGTTAAATAATGAAGTTTGGTGCGGCACAAAGAAAATTCACACTCAAATAACAACGCTGTGTTCATAATCCTCTAAAACCTCATTTTCCAATGGCAAAAGAAAATATAAAATGCAACAACATGTATTTACAATCTCAAGGAATATTTCAAACACAGATTACCTCAATTCTTGATAGGCTACACTATGTATAAACAATTAGAATATCTGTTAGCATAGAAAGGTGAAACCAAAGTTTCTCAGCTGAGATCAAATCTTTGTAAATCCTTGGACCTCTCTGACATTTACTAATGTATTTTCTCCTGTGCCATCAATCAGTTTGTAACTTTAAGCCTTTATTTCCTTTGTTATTATTGTACCAGAGTGGAACCTTGAGGCAACACTGTTCTAAATTGTTTACTTCTTCTTACCCTGGCTTTAGTTTCTTATCAAGTTTCTAATCCAAAGCAATAATTTACCTGACAATTCATGACAACTCCTTTTCTATTAATCTCTCAGACACTTTAATCTTTTAATATTCCAAGGAATTATTCGAACAAGGTGCAGTGTATCTGTTATTCAATCAACAAACAAGAAATCCTAAACAAGCAGGATAGGAAAATATCTTATTGCAGAGGCCATGCAAGCATAATTTAGGTTGTTTAGAATTCTTTTCTAAAAGAATTTTAGAAGGTTTTAGATATTTTGAAACATTTTGCCAACATGTTTTGTCATTTTCAAATTATCATTTCTAGAATTTTGTAAAAACTTGGTGCAGCAGCTGCTACCTTCTTCCTTCCACCATTTATTGAGATGCAAACATCTTTTGTTAACAGCTTGTTCGTGCTCATGTGTTCCTTCAGAATTCAGAGATCTATAAGATCTGTGCTTGAAGATTTTTTACACCCCTCTGACATGCTCTGGCACCTGCATTTTTGGCTCAGATTCTAATGGCAGTGGAATAATCGAGTAAATAATCAATTTTTCACCACTATATGATTCTCAACTGTGCTTTCTGCTTCCCAGTATTCTGCTGATTCTTTTCCAGTTTTCATAATTTTGATTATTCCAGCCCAGAATGTATTTTCCACTGGTTTCTGGTTCTCTGTCTTGTTCCACTTTTTCTTACTTGGCTTATACAGATTTTTATTGACTTCAATAGGTGAAATTTCCATTTTCTCATGGAAAGAAACTTATTTTAGAACCTACTGCCAAGACCTTCGAACCAATACAAAAAAAAAAAAAAAAATCCAAGGCATCCTTTTTTTATACCTTCTGATATTCCTCTTTGCCAAGACAGAAGGTCTAAGTAAAACATGCACATTTTACAGCCATATCTAATAATGAGAATATTATGTACACAGAATATCTAATGAAATACTCTGAGATCTGAGTCTTTGCTTTAGTTCATAACTTGAACTTTCCACATTGAGTGGCTTGCCAAGACTCACAAAGGGAAAGCTGAAGGCAGTAGATGTGTTTTCACATTTGATTCATTGTCTGGCCTTCCCCAAGCCCAGTGAAAAGGCTCCAAAATGAGTTTTTACACAACTTACCTACAGATGCAACTGACTGGAAAAGAGAGGGAAAGGTGAATGCCCAGCTAATGGTTATAAGGAAGCAGAGGAACAAAGCTGGCAGCCCTAATGGGTTCCAAAGTTACTCACTTTGAATTTCAGCCCATCATTGAGGTGTTTCTGTTGATGTCTTTGCAGGGTACTGGTCAAATAAGAACTTTCTTCTTTACAATATTATAAACATTTTAGAAAAATGAAATACCCTTCAAGGTCCTTGAAGTCTTAGCATGAGTTAGCATGCTGGCCATACAAAATAATTCAGATTAGACTACATCAGTTATGTTATCCAGCTAAGGCTTTTAAAGTGCGTATCAATACCCTGCTATTACACATATAAATACAAATATACATATTAATAACACAATAATTCTACTGAAGAGGTTCATCTCCTGAGAACATAAAACATTTTGAAAGAGGAGTTTTATCTACTGGTCCTACCATCACTACATAATATCAGCTGCTTCTCAATCAATCACAGAGTCTAAATCCTGGTGTATAAACCCCACAAACTATTCCAATAAGTAATAACTTCATCCCCATGTCCTGCCCCACACAATGGCAATGATCATCACGTTCAGCTATTAAATAACTACATTCTGATACCACAATTCTGTAAAAGTTTATTTTCAATGAAAATACTAACGAACTAGACATAAAAGCCTGCATTTGTCATTACTTTGTCTGACAAGGAGGAAAAAAAAATCTGAAACAGCATTTAAAATGTTTTAGATATATATATAAATGGTTCATTTCTCATTAGTGCTTTTCCCCTCCTCAAACTTTTTTTTCAGAGAAGAGCTTGGATTTCCTTTTTAACTATTTGAGCTTTCACCACCCAAGATTTCTAAGAGCTACATTCAGGAAATTGGGTCTGTGCATCATGGCAGGCCTGGCATGTGAGGAAATCTGCGACATTCTGGATTTTTCCCCCCACCCCATGCCTGTCCAAAAATACACAGCACAATTTCCATCCCATCATTTCAGCTAAGAAGAAAATCTGACAATTTATTACAGTCCTCCTGTGCCAGATAATAGTCCAATTGATGGTATGTGACAGAGCAGCTTAACTTCAAGAGCCAGCGCTTCTTCATATAACTGCTGTCACTTTTGCTTTTCTCAACTTCACCTCAGTAACTGATTTTTCCTTGCTGCTGTTTTAATTTTGATATGTCTTGTTTCCTCAGGAGGTTGCCAGGAAAGTGAATTAAAAAAATAGGCTGATGCAAAATATTCTGCACAAGGGCCCCCATCTCCCCTCCAATGCATCCACAGAGAAGGGTGCAGATGTTTCCCAGGGATCTGAGGTAGACAAACAAAAGCTTAAAGTGTAAAAGCTTTTTTTTTTTTTTTTTCTTCATTTAGAAAAGTGTCAACCTGCCTACACATCTCCAGTGAAAAACTGCTAATTAGTCCAGACCAAGGTCAGCTTGCTACTGCACCTAAATTTGCCCATGCATGAGTTACTCTGCTGTAAGTGCTTGGTTGTGACTGCAAAGAAATTTATTTGTGTTAATAAGGTGGAAATGATCAACAGAAGACCCAGAAGTTCTGAAAATGCTGGACATTATTAGTACAAGGTAAGCACTCAGTTTCTGCACTCTCTGTCCTATCAGTTGAAGATTTTAGAAATGTGCCATATTGTCTAATGTATTTATAGCACTGATATATTCCAGTGTCAAACTGATATATCCCCGTGCCAAAAGACCCTGAGCAGTGCCAGGCTGGCAGGGGCCAAGCAGGAGTTTTCACTGGCCCAGCCTGCCCCAGCTGGGAGCTCAAGAACTCTGTGAACCAGCAGGGGAGAATTGGAAATGTCCTGTAAATGACCGTTCCTGTTCATTTCCTGTTCTCCTGGAATTTTCCACACACACCCACAGTGATTTAAATTCATGGTCACCAACACACACAGACTTTTCCCTCTGGTGAAAATTCTCCTTTTGGGATGCCTGCCTCAGCTGTGGAAGAAATCAGTGAGAAAAACACAGTTATGAGTGATGTGTATTTTTAATTTACCCAATTGTAAAATAAATAATGTTAAGAGTAGAAATTAACTGTGGAATGCCAAGCAGCTCAATCCTTTTCATTTCAAGACTGCAGTAAACTGGAGATTCTGCAGATACTGCATGACTAAATGTGCATTTTGAGTTAATGCACATACTTAGCTTTTGATCATGCTTAAGATATTTACCTTTGTAATGACCCAATAAGTAACACATAGTGAAACTGAACTTATACATCAAATATTGGAGTACCTTAGATGCAAATAAAACCAAAGTTAATTAACTTCCTTTAAAGTTATACATGAACTCCTTTCAAGATACTGAAATTAGGATTTTTTAAAATGGCTGTTTGCTTTAAATATTGTAGAGATTTTTTTTACAGCTTTATTTAAGAAACTTTTTAAGCAGAAGAAAAAATGGAATCCTTCACTGATGTTTGCTTTTCCCTCTGAAATACTGGAAGAGCCTGTATGTTTGGATCTCGTGTTACTGAATAATTGTGAAATGTTATTACATTCAAGCCTTTAATGAAAAAGCACTTTTGAAGAGATTCATGGACCATGCCACATTCCCTGCATCTTTGAAAGAAGTAACAAGAGCACTTCTTTGCAACACTTAAAAGTTCTTTTTTCTTTTTCTTTTTTTTTTTTTTAACAAAAGGAAGGATTTTTCTTTTAGAATTATGTACTTCTTATAATGCTCCCTAGCTTCAAGTCTCTTCAACCCCAGGTGTATTTAAACAAAGAAACTGTGATTTGCTAATGGGAACACAAAATAAAACCACAATCTGATTGTACTTCAGGGATAATACTGGCATCTCATCTCCCCTTCCACTCCTATCTCTGCTCTGCCACTCCAAAAGAATAGTTTGGGCTGGCTGCTAGGCCAGACAAAGCCAGGCAATGCTCAGCACCTATTCAGGCACTGGAAAATAAAAGGTGAAAGTTGTGCATTCTAATTCTGCATATTTTGTAACCGTCCTCAGTCAAAGAGGAGTTTAAATTATGTATTTATATACCTCTTAAACAGCATGGGAATAAAGCTTCAATGTTAAATATACATAGGTGAGGATCATCTTTCAATAGAGCCCTTATTAAATTAATGCATCATTTCATACTGTACAGAGATCAACAAGAACATTCAAAAACACTGATATTTTTATTGAATCCAAGCCTCTGAGTGTTTGGGAAGTAATATAAAATTAAAACCTTTTTAACCTTAGCTCCTGTAGTAGTCACAATCACTTCACTGTTTGCCTGAGAGTTTAATTCAAAAATCTACTAAAAGTCAGTGGAAGTGTTTTGTTGAGTTAAACAAAGAGAAAAAACCTAAACTTCCTGGATCAATTAAGTCACATTGCCATTTGCATAAGGTTGAACCAGAGAAGAGCAGCTAATTCTATCAGCAGGGTTCACCCTTGGATCTTGCTCTGAGTTTCCTGTCCACACATCCTAGCTCATTTACAAAATCTCTCTTGGACTGGAGACAAAAGATGTCCTTCCCACTAGATGAAATCTGGGACTGCTCCACAAGCAAACGTGGCAGAGGATGCACCAGGCATCACTCCTCCCAGCTCAGCCTTCAAAATGGGCTTTCAGAACCACCCTCAAACGCCATCTGCATGTTTCACACACCCTACTGTCCTGCTATAAAAATACATTTACACTTCTCTCTGAAGCTCTGAAAAACAGTTACCAAATACCCACAGAAAATGAAAGTTTTGGAATTGCATTGGGTGAGTTGTGACTGTGGGTCTCAAAGCATCCAAAGGACTCCTTGGCTGCTCTCAGGAATACAACAGCTTTGTGTTCACTGCTTAGAGCCTCTCAAAACCATGGTTAAAACAACACCAACAAAAAAATTCCCAAGTCTTCATTAAGGTTCTCTAATGAGAGCCGAATAGGTCCCATGCTACACTCACGGGGTTGGATGTTGGGGACCTGAGCATTTATGGGACAACTGCCCAGGAAAGCTCAGCTGTGGGGCCTTGTGGGCTGCACAGCCCTACAAATGGGGGGTCAGAGGCACGTGGCTATATTCTGTTTAAACAGGCACAAGATCACATCCACAACTAGATTAAAACAAAGACGCAACTTCTAAATAGTAACCAAAAAACCCCAACAACAAACATCCTCAGTGTAGGCATAGCTGCTGATGCACACACAAGAGCAGAGCTCAGTGGAATCCCTCACAGGCAGCCAAGTGAACCAAGAATCTGCTTTTTCCACTCAATTCTTAAAATGTGAACCACTGACTTTATCATTCTCCTCCACCCCATAAAAATCTTCGCTTGTTATCAATAATTGGAAGAGATACTTTTAGTAGGGTTAGAGATGCTGGCACACCCAGGGTGTTCTAACATTAATGGCAGTTTTAAAAATTAATTTCTGCTTCAGCATCTGCTGATGGACAATGTGTCCAAATATTTGTAGGTCTCCCTGCAGTCGTCTGGTTACAAGGTGAGCTGTTCTTCTCTGCTGTGTCCTGATCCATAATAACTCTGATCCAAACTTAACATTTCCCAAAAAATACAAAACGTTCCTAATGAATTCAAGCAATCACATACTCCTCCAAGAGATGACTTTTTGAGTTAAATTTTTCAAGTCAGCATCAAATAAGCTGAGTTTGTACAGGAGGAGCTGTTTAAGCTTCAGCTTCAAAACCCTGAGCTGGGATGGTCACAGTTAGGAACTATTGAGTCCCATATTGAATCACAGGGCTCCAAGGACCGGAGACTTTACACACCATATGTGCTGTGAAGGTGTCCCAAAAGAAGGGATTATGGAGTGCTTTGAGTAAAAAAGGAGTAGAAAAAAGAGTGTACAAGCATGCACTGTCTTTATTTCCTGGATTAGTTGAAATAAAATCTCTCACTCCTAGATCAGATGATATGCTCCTATTGCTTCACTACTAATCTATTGTGCGATTCTTCAGGTATCTACTGATTCAAGATAGTATTTTCACCAAATTAACAGCCCAGTTTCCACCATTACTTACTTGCCAAAGGCGTGCTGACCTTCATTAACAACAGCAACGTTTAGCAAATTAGCAACATTTTTGAATAGATGCAAAGTGGTGGCATTTGGGGAATAACTTCAGACATCTGCTTATTCCTCCCTCAAACCTCCTCCAGTGTAAATAAGGGCACGTTTTGCTGACGCTGTGTAAGAGGGGGATAAAAAGGGTCCAAACTTTAACAGATTATAAAATAAACTCTCCTAGATTTTCTGATACCCTCTTAATTACAGTAGCACAGGTTCCTCCAACAGAGTTGAAGGCTCTTTAGCACTCCCTTTACTATCACTGCCCCTGAGTGGGCGATAATTTGTCACTAAACTGTTCACTGCTGCCTAAAGCTTGAGGGAAAATCTCAACACATCACAGAGCTCTGTCAGATCCTGGGGCAGCCCTCCATCTCCCAAGGCAGCCAGACCATCAAAAAATCTTCCAGACGATGCATGTGAGTCCTGGAACTCCTTGTCTGGGAGTGTTGAGAGGAATGGCCAGCACAGATCAAAGCAGTCATCCATCTAATCCCAAATCCTGTCTAGAGCAGTGACGTTTTAAGTAAAGAGCCCAAAACTCTTCATCCAAGGAGACAAATCTACCCTGTGAAAAGTGCACTTTTTACTATGAGCTCCAAAAGACTGTTCATGCAAGGAGGCATAAGATCTGTAATCCTTTCAGTGCTCTGACATAATTTAAATACTAATCATTCCAAGTAGAGTGTTATTTTATTCTTATTAATGTTCAGCTCAGGATACCATATGGCAATGAGTGATGCAGATTAATCAATAGTCCCAAGAGAAAAACAAGCTCTCTCTACTGGTTTTGAACTTTGAGTTTGCCATTTCTCTGCTCTTCCTCCTTGAAGAGTTCAGAAAATACCCTCCCCACATCTTTCACGGTCCCATATCACAACTTTACCACGTTACCTCTCAAGAATCAAACCTTCCCCTTTCCATCATGAGATTTCAATGAACAAAAGTAAAGACTGGACCAGGATGATGAAAAATAAACTGGGGATTGTTTCCTTGGGATGTGTAATGGGTTAAAAATCAGGGGAGAGTCAGCACTTTGCAGTTTAGGGATTACAGGGAGATAAGGTGAGGACATGGCAGGCAGGAGGTGGGAGAGCCATCAAATGGGAACAACATCTGTCCTGCATCTGGCATCCCCTCCAGGTTATTTGTACCTTCTCTATGGCTCTACTGCTTCTTCCTTTCAGTCCTCCTCTATCAGAAATCTCGACCTGAGAATTGTTCAGAGGGATTCTGAAATACTCAAATGCAATGTTAGCAGAGAACATATAAGTGCAAATATGTGGATGAACAAATTAGGCCTGAAGTGTTTCCTTGAGTGAGAGTTGTGCTATAAAATAAACCTTAAAAAGGCGAAAAGAAATACAGGCAACTGGCAGGGTTTGGGGGTTATTTTCACTTTGGTTGGTTTTCGTTTTGATTTTTTCAATGGGAGGAAGTTGTATGATTGAAAAGAAAGACAAGTTTCTAGTCACATCCTTGATTATCTCCCTATTTGAGTTTTTTTTGTTGTTGTTTGTTTGTTTGGGTTTGTGGATTTTTTGTGTAAGCCTTTTGGCATTACAACCAATGCTCCATTTTTGCACAGTGCATCTTGGAGGCTATCATTAATAATATATGATCCAGGTAGACTTGCAAATTATTTTTTTTCCATTTATTATACCTGCTCAGGCAAGTTTGACAGACTAAAATATTCACTTAAAAGATGCCTTGATTTACCAGAAAGTAGCAGGTCAACGTAGGCCAAAACTTACATTCATATTTTAAATTGGCCTTCCTAAACTGGGAAAGGTATTTAATTACAACACCAAATCTCACTTTATTCGAGATAACTCGTAAACATCCATTAGGAAGTTTATTCCTGAACCACTGTTATTGTGGGATTTGCTTCTTGGCTACTGTATGGCTCATTAAAAACCTGTTTTTCTTCTTGCTGGTGACAGGTGAGTTGGGCCATGCTGTAATTAAGGACAGTGTTAACAGCTGTACCAGAGACATATTTCAGTGAAGCTCAGTCATGCTAAAACACCTGAATTAAGGTGTTCCATGAACTCAGTACCTGCTATTCTTTAATATATGGGACAAAATAAACATCCACAGGCAGCAATATTACTGCAGCACAGGTACTGGCCCTCAGCCATTTTTAAATTCTGCCCGTTCCAGATTTAAATGGGAAAGTTATTTCTCAGTGTGGAGATTTACTCTTGAAACAGTGCCTTGGACCTGCACAAATTTGTTCTCCAAATGGAGCCCTACAGATGAGAAAGAACAGAATAATTTCCAAATGTAGTTGTCAAATATCCATAATAAAATTACTCTGTTTCTATAGGAACATGAGAGAATGTCTGTGTAAGTGGATTATCATAGTGGGGGCTACCCATTGGGAAAATATAGAGATGACAACCCTGAAATACAACAGAAAGGGCCAAGCAGTGTGAAAAAAAGAGAAATTATCATTGTAATGTACCTGTTATATGCAGAGGAATTGCTAAAAGAAAAAAAAACAAGGAACTTAAAAGTACTAACTCAGTTCAGGAGGATTCTCATTAGAAGTAATTCATTAAATGGTCACTCTTACCCTTTTGTCTCAATGAAATAAAAAAATTAAATAAATTAAGTCTATGTAGATGCTTAGGGGTGAATGTTTACAACCAGTCCTCATAGTTATTTGACAATTAAGTTTAGAATAGGTAAGAACAGAATGCATTGAATAGATCTGCTTTCATCAGTGTTTCCAGCTACAATGACCCACACAGAGCAAATCCTGCCATTTTACCCTCTTCTCCTTTAGGCTGTGACATATATCTGTATTCTGTAAATTATCTGGGTAAAGAAAGAACGCATTACTATAGCTTTGCTCTGCAAAAGTCACTGCAGAAAAGAATCTGACTACATATGTCAGTTTCTGCTTTGCAGACAAAAGTGATAGGTGCATTGCTTATACAAGGATCATGACAAGCACATCAAATAAACTTCATTTTTCATGGAGTAAACTGACAGTGACATTTCATATGGGGAACAGGGGACAGATTTTCAAATCTATGGAAATCTTTGACAGCTTAGATACAAAAACAGGCTGGGGTACTGTAGACATGTCAGGGAAGAATAAAATCAAACTTTTTTTCGTAGACAATAGAAAAGATTTTACAATTTACATATTTATGGACTTGTTCAGTTACTCTACAACAAAGGGAATAATCACCATATTTTCTCAAATCTATCAGTAATTCACATTCATTATATCTTCTACTCTGCTTTAAAAAGAAGTGTTGACTACCCTAGAAGCTCAGGTGAAAAATTTCCCATGCTTTGCCTTTAGAACTTCAAATAATAAATCCAATTAATTAAAGACAATTGCCTTTAATTGAATAACAAGTAATTTTCAGTTTTGTGGGGCAAAGTGAGGAGAGCTTTATAAAATCCATAAAGGCAATTTCTGCAAGATTATATCAGTTTCTTTACTTCAGTCCCTGGAAAGTGATTGGAGGAACTCACTGAACAAAGAGAAAGTTTAGATTTCCATTGAGCTGTGTGGAAGCCAAATTAGTCCAGAATCCTAAATGCAAATTAATGCAAGTAGTGCTGTTTCCCTATAGCAGAACATTATTTGGGTGGTGTAAAGAAATTAAAAAAAACAAAACAAAACAAAAAAATTCAGCTTTTAATGGAAAGGGAATTTGGAAGCCAAACTGTAATAGCAGCTTACAGATTTCAGAACTTCTTACATGTTATGCTTTATTAACATTTTGAACATTTTCATTAAAAAAAATTTATTTCTTCTGTTTTCAAAGATAAACTCTCTCCTGCACAAGGATTCAGGGCTGTCTTTTTTATTCACAACCCAACTGAAACAGCAAGACACTTCCAAGGCATGAACAGCACCCATTTACCTGAATAGAATTTTAACATCCAAATGCAATTTCCACAAATTAAATATTAATAGGTGTACAGATAGTTCACTCAAAACAAAAATTAGCTACTACTTTATTGTATAAAACTGCTAATTCAGGATACAGCACAGCCGGTGTCTCCAGGAGTCTGTAGCAGAGGATGGTGTGAGCAGTGTTCATAAGCAGTGACAGTGCTTGTTTATAGGAGAACAGCATCAGTAAAATAAAATGTTGAATGTTAAGGGAAGATTTCACAAAATAACTCTACACAGTTTGAGTTTAACCCATTGCATGTGACAACCCTTTATCTTACAGTACCTTAGTCCTATTTTCATATTGGAAAAAAAGAAACCAAGTATCCAGATCACATGCTATGTGTCATTCCAATATTCTGTGAGATTTGCTTACATACAGACCCAGAGCTCACGGTAGGAGAATTAATTCTTTGGGATTAAATATATATACAGAACTTGAATTTATTCTATCACTCTTCCAAAATTACCAATTATGAAGTGGGATTTATTTCCCTACTCCATGTAGGGAATTCCACTTTAGACACTTGGACTGTTCTTGTGAATCAGACAATCAAAATGTTCCCACCCCATACTCCTAGGCACACTGCAATATCTTTTTTATTGTATTTGCATGTTCATGACAGAGGCTTATTTTTTCCCCAAGGAAAGAAATTCAGATATAGTTTGAATTATTCAGAGAAACAAGTCAGAAAGGCAGCACTTGATATAGTGCATAAAAACATGACTATTATAATTCCACAAAAAAAAAAAAAAAAAGGCAATGCTTGAATTACTTCCTGTCTAAAATAAGCTTTGAACATACAAAAATAAACTATCTTTTATTGTTCAACTCTTCTGTGATGACTTTCTCTTCCTTACAGAGAGAAGAAACCTAAAATTCATCATTTTCCTTGTAAAGACATGGAGGGGGATGGTAAAGGAGATGACAGAGAGCCTAAATTTACTCAATTTTGGATATCACAATGATAACTGATTTTGTAGATAAAGGAAACCAACTACCAAAGGATGGTAGAGCCAACTCATCCGAACCTTAATATAAAGTATTTGACACATACAGGAAACTACGAGTTAATCTGCAGAAAATGGTAGTAAAAGAATTGTAAAAAAGAGATAAAATGTTGCTTAAATATTACAAAACATACTGCAAGGGGAAGAAATGTACAGGGGGGCAGAAGGCTTCTCATCCAGCATTAATGTCTTGCATTAAAAAAAGCAGGTGGTGGTGGAGGGCTCTTCTGGTGGGAGGAAATTGAGAGCCATGAGCTCAAAGGGCACTGGAACATCAAATGTGAAGAACAGGATGACCTTGAGAAGGACGGCAAAATGAAATTCAACACTATTAAAATTTAAGTGTACTAATAACAGGAAATGGTAGCCCAGAGGGCAGTTCACGGGAAAAGTTAAAATATGGAAATATCTTTGGAATACTAATTAACAGGATGACTGCATCCCAAAATTCTTCCACCCTGGCAACTTCCATTTACTCCCACATGGCTCTTTTTAATGGCTCCATTTTCCCACCTCCTTTTCAAAGTATCCCCTTCTTCTTACAGTATAGAAATTTATAGAATTATGGAGGGGTTTCTGACCTGTAGAGAATGGGTCTCTACAGAACTACCCCAGCTGCTTCTCTCTCTAAACATTCCCACTTAACGTGATGATGAAAAAGATAAATGCACTTTCCTGTTCTATATAGGCATTTTTGGTATTTTTCTAAGATATTGGGAGGGATTCATGCTCTAATTCAATACATGAGGGTCTTATCTAGAGGGTTTATGCAATTCTTGTAAACAGCAATAAAAAAAAGGTAGTTAGATAGATATGGGTGGAGAAAATTACTAAAGCTGGCTGGTGAATGGTGAATTCTGCAACAAGCAGACTAAAGGATGCTTGCTCCTTTGCCTAACAAAATGAGTTCCAAAATAGATTGATAATTTTTTTTTTAAATGGATCAGAAGAATAAAAATTAGCAAATTAAAAGAATAATGTTGGTACAAAACAAATGCCGTGAATAAATTGCCACAGAAATGAGAAAACTTAAGAACCATTAAAGGAATTTGATAGCTCCAAGCAGTCATAAGAATCATTTTTAAGACACAGCCTGACATAAAAGATATTATGTGATATGGTTGCCAGAAACAGAGGCTGATTTTGTTTACACAGAAGAGTTCTGTGCTCATAACTCTGAATTTGGCAAACTGCTTGTGCCTAAAATACATGACACACTTTAATCACAGGGATCTTTCTTGGTATATAGAACAATATTCACATAAGACATTTACTTTAAAATATTTATATATTCAGGCAGGCTTTAGCCAGAAAAAGAACACATTAGATCCTTACATCAATAATTTTACATTAAAAAACCCCATTTGTGAGTTGCTACTGTTTTATGAAAGAAAATATGGCTATTATATCTAAATACACATATAATGTGTGGAGGTTGTTGCACAAAAGTGCATTTGAAAAATGTGGATACTTGGAAAATAACCATAGACATTCTTATTCTGGATCCAGTTTTGCAACCAACAAAACTCTTTGTTGCTATAACTATCAACAACAAAACTTCAGTGAGCTACTAGCTGGTCTATTAATTGCTCTGGCACCACTTCTTCCAGGAGTGAAGAGGACAGTTGTAATATTCCTACAAACTGAAAATTTAACATATTTTTTTAACCAATAAAATTTTAGTTTTGAAAACTAAGTCCTTTTTTTTTCAGACTGAAAGACAATGCAGATAATTTTGATTTCTCTTCTACGATGTGCACCAGAAAAAGATGAGGAAGAAACTGTCATGTATTTTTGGTCAGTGATTATTTTAAAGGCCTTTTACACCCCCAGTCTCTCTGTTTCTTATTGGCATTAGAAAGTGTTCCTTCCCTCTCTCCAAAGGAGATACTGTAGATTTCAGAACTCCTTCAGTCTCTTGTCACTTGTCACTTATATAACGAGGATGTAATCCAGTATGTAACCAAAATATAATCCACAAAGACTCCATTGCAATATTGGGAGTTTTTACTCCTATTTATGGAAATGGTAGAGCAATAACATAAATCTCTGTAAAATGCTTAATGATTTACATCTGCTTAAACCTTGCTGTAAAACAGATAGACACTGCAAAAAGAAACGGGGTTTAGGATCTGAGCAAAAGTTATGCAATGGGCAACAGGTATTTAAAGTCACAAAACCAGTTTTAGAAGCATGAAGTATCTCTTAGTGGTGCCCTCCAAGTCTCCTTGGACAAATACCCTCAGGGGCACCACAAAACGAGTGTGGAACATCTCACAGCTCGGAGTCTTCTGAAAGCACCCAAATTAATTGCTTCAGCCTTTTTAAGGCCTCATTTTCACTGACTGCAAGCCCCAGAGAAGTGACCCCACGCTCATTTAATGAACCCACAGCCCCGTTTCTCCTCACCTCCCATTCAGCCTGTGAGCATCACAGCCCGGGTGGGTGCAATGGGGGGACCCTGCTCTCACAAACCCACACTCCCTGCTCCAAAGACAGCGACCCTAAACCCTTCTGGTCCCTCCTGCCAGGCTTTGCTGGTGTGTCCATAACAGCAGGGTGGAAAGGAAGCCCAGGAGCTCCTGCCAGAGCCTTCTCCCCATGCAGGAGCCTCACCACAGTGTGTCCTACAGGGTCTGCTTGTGCTCCCTCGGTCATGTCCTCCTTTTCCCCAGCTCAGGAAAGGTCCTTGGGCGTGAAGAAAAATCAGTCAGTGCTTTAGAGCTAGCTAGAAGTTCTCCAGAGAGGAGCAGGAAGGAGGACACAGGGCTGCCACCCATGTCCCACACAGTGAGTCCCCCCTGTGTTCCACAGCTCGCTCAGGGCCTTTTTCTCCAACTTAAATTAAAAAGAAGAAAAAAAAAAAAAAAAGCCTCTTGGGAATGCTAAAAGAAGATATGATGTGTGATGCAACCAATACATAAGGCCCTGAGATTTAAGAAGGCTATTTGTTTTGCAAAGAGGCTTCTCGTGTGAGCACATTAATTCTGGGAGCGGGTCTCACAGCACTGCAAGATCAAACTAGCAAGAGACAAAAAATTTAAGAAGCTAAATATGTATGATCCCAGAAAGAAAAATATTTTAAACAAAAATCAGTTTTTAAAGAAAATGGCTTCATGCTGTTCACGTATAGTTTTCAAGCCTTCCCTTATTACATAAAAATAAAAAATGTTTATTTCTTTGGATGGCTTGTCAGTAGGTGTCAGTTTGCAATGTTTATGATAAAATGTCAACACAAAGCTGCAGTATATCAGGCCCCTTGTGTTTTAACCCATTTACTGCTTATGGTTCTATCTCAGTAACTCTGTACATAAAAAAGTGCATAATATTTTTTCCACTTGATAAGTCTACACTTAAGGGATCCTGGTGTATTGAAACAGTTATGCATGCCCCGCAGGTTACTCCTTTCTTTTTTTTCCCTCCTATTTCCAGATCCTCATTTATTTTTGTTTTTAACAGAATTTAAAATTAAGGTTTTTTTAGCACAGATAAAACAGCCAAGTGCTCACTGATGCTTTTAGGAAAATCCCTCTTTTGAATGCAAAAGCTGTTGCAGTTCCGCTATCCATAGCAGATCACACAGGAAAGTCTAACAAGCTTCTGGTGAAGCACTGAGCTTTTTTTTTTTCTATTATTATTATTATTCCAGTCAGTCCACTGACAACAGCTCCAACCCGGTTAGAAATCCTTTAAACTGCACTTCAAAAATCACCATCACAATTGCTACTAATTGGCACTTTTGCTGGCAGCCTCGGGAAAAGAAAAAGCAGCAGTGACTGAAAGGGCCATGGAGAGAGTGAGGTTCTCCTGCCTGGCAGGAATGCTCTCCCAGAACAGGGATGAGCATTCCTGAGGCAGAGGTGTTCTGGAAAAACAAAAACACCTCATGCCCCATCCAGGTTGTACCTGGAGTTATGGGGCAGCATCCTCCAGGGCACAGAGAAACCAAAGGGTATCAGAGAGCCTAAGAATCATTTGGGAAAGATTGCTAAAATATGTTTTTAAATGGTTGCTCTTGAACCTTGCCAGTTGCAGTTTGTCTTACTTTTCTAGCTGACTGTAGAAAGGAAAACAATGCGGTCAGGATGAAAGCAAGCCATGAGCTGGGCTGTGCCCTGCAAAACCTGAACTGGGAGAGGATTAAACCCCAGAATCATTTGTTTAAAATTTTGGAAGCCTTTGTGTCAGTCTCAATGAGACTATTAAATCTATGTGCTGTGCTTTGAGTGCAATCCACAAACAAGCCCCAAGCCCACCCTTCCTGGGTACAAACCCATTTTACACAGCTCGTATGCACTATGACTCTTCACTGAAAATGCAAAACTGATTTATACAAACTGCTAATTCCAAGACCTTTTTTCCAATCCTTTTTTATTCCTAATGGTATGTTAGGACCACAAAAACAGCGTCTAGATTTTGTTAGGAGCTATTTGTGAGCCATTTCTCTTGAGAAAGACCAGGCCTTAGCTGGTGTTCAGGCAAAAGCATTTTCATGTGAGACAAATCTGCAGAAAGGATGCAAATTACCCAAGCAATTGCCCTGTTGATTTCGTGATATAATGGCTTTCCCACTGTGTGGCAATTAAAGGATTGTGGCACTCCTTTCCTGAAAAGCTTTGCTGCAAGACAGCCAAACACAGAGATGTAGGTTTGCACTTGGAAGTCTCATCCCAGCTGGATACACACAATATTCCCCTGTAACTATGAGGCTGGATGGGCAGGTAATGTGCATAAATCAACTCAACCTGTCCACCAAGCTCAAGGAACACTGAAGAAATTATTGCACTTATTTCACACATTAATGGACAAATCACATTTTCCAGGTTTGGGTAGGTTTTGTCCCTGCTGAAAGCTTCTTAATGCCAGATGTGCGATAGCTGGAGGATATTCCTGCAGCAAGACTAAGACTTGGGCCCACTGCTCAGAATTCCTCACTATTTTCCCTAAAGATGGTATAATGAGATTAAAGGCTGCAAAGTTCACCTTATGGTGAACAGGTGGAGAACTGTGGATCAAACTCTGTGTCAGTTCCTGCCGTGGAAAAGCCACCCTGAGTCTCCACAAAGCAGCTGGATTTGTCAGGGTGCTGATCCTGAGCTGTGTCACTGCACAGGAGATGGAACAACTGCACTTGCACATCCCTCTCAGCACCAGGACTCTCAGGGTGACATTATGATGCTTGTATCCCCAATTGTCTGTCCTGTGTGTGCTGTATGTTGAGTTCTGTGCCTTTCAGACTGGTTTTGAGAACAGAGCAGGGAAAGAAGAAGTGCGGTGTTTGTTTGGAGGAAACAGCATTCACTCCTCTGCATTCCTGCTCTGGGACTCTGCTCATCTGAGGCACAGACAGCCTGTGGGACAGACATCTCCTGTACTTTTAGTTACTTTAGCTAGCTGGGGCAGAGAAGCTCTCTGGGCTGTTTTTTCCCTTTTTCTCGGGGCTGTTTAACCCTGCTCTGGGCTGAAAGGCCAGAGGAGCCCCGGGAGCGGCACCCGCGGCCCGGCGGGGCCTGGGGCTGTGGAGGGACTGACTGAGCTGAGCCACCCACGGCACGGACTGTATCCATTTAGCAGCTCGTTCCACAGCAATGAAAGGGTTTATTGTTTCATATTGTTCATTCTTTGTGCTTGTGGGCACTTTGTTTGTTAAATAAATTTTCTCTGAGGAGGTGTGGGAGCCCAGGGCATCCCTTTGGCTGCCCTGGAAGTTCAGGAACCCTGGCTGGACAGTCTGGGCACTGAGAAAAGGAAATTTGAGTTTTATCCAAGAGCACTGAAATACCCTGGACCCATCCAGGGGGATGAACAGGGGGGTTTTTGGCCCTGTCCGTGGGGGTCACAGAACATGGCACAAAGCAGAGATGAATTACAAATCTCAAGAGTGTGGAACACAGTAGTTTAATTTGTCACAGAGTGAGAAATATGTAGTTTTAGGTTTCTATAATAGAAGTAGATAGAGACAAGATGGAGATTTTGGGGCAGTCCCTAAGGCTTTTCTTCTTCTTCTTCACCTCCATTTTCTGCTGTGACGTTGGCACAATGTAGCTTGGGGAGATTGGGCCAAGTGGAGATGACCCGTTTGGTGTGGATGGCGGACATTGGTAGGAAATGGTAAACAATATGTTCGTAATAATCTGTATATAAGACAACGACCTCCCAGGGGAGTGGGAATTCTCAGATGGCTGAGCTGCTGCAAGGACCTTGGCTGGGCACAGAGTGAACTGTGAGATAAGAAAAAGGATTAACAAAGTGACAGACCTTGGAAAAACAGAAGCTTGAAGCCTCTGTCTCTTTCTTGCGTCTGCCCCGAAGCATTCAGGAGGGCAAAAAGACTCTGAACACCTGAATGTTGGAAATCATTATCTGACAAGGAGGTTCTTTCCCAGACCAGCTGCGGGGCTGTTTGGGTTTGCTTTTCCAGAGAGACTCTGTTCAGGGGTTTTCTCCCAAATTCTCCCTTAACCAGAACACCAGGACAATGCAGCATGGAATGACTTGGATGGTTTCTTGGACCCACCTTACTTGGATGAAAATCTAAATTGCTTCGCAGTGGAGATAATGAATCAGTGAAAGGGAAGTTCAGGTACCAAAGGCAGCACTTCAGCTACTGAAAAAACTATTAAAGCAGATCAGCCTAAAATTTACTGTTAATGTAGGTGTAGGAAGGGTTAAAACCAAAAAAAAGCAGCATCAAAACCCCACAACCAACCCAAAACCTCTTGGCATTTCTGGATAATTGCATAAAAATTGAACTCCACTGGTTATTAAAGGTTAATATGTTCTTGTCAATATACAATATACTTTGGGTAAATATTGTGAGATAAAATAGTTTTGTGCTAGTGTAAACCAGTACAACTATTGTTTTTTTAATATATTAAGAAAAAAATTAAAACACTTCTTTTTTCCTTACAAGGGAAGCAGTCGCTGGCAGCAATAAATATGTTTTCTGCTTCCTGATTTATTTATTGTTCTGTCAAACTAAGAACATTTGAAGTATTTCCGCACTAAATATATTCAACTTATCAAAAATCATTTACAGAATGAGAAGTGTCAGAATAAAATTAGCAAGATTTTCTTTTAGTGTAAGTCATAACAAACAGAGCTTTATATTTGGCACAATATAATTCTTGCTTTAAAATCAAAATTTAACCTTTAAATAAACTGCAGAATAAAAAAGTGGAATCCTGTTTTTCTGAGGAGGACTTTAGAAACAATATGTTGTTATGCATATAATCTTAATTAACAGAAGTGACTGCACAACCATAATTATGAGACCCACATTTGATTGACATCTGATATTCAAGTGAAAAATGAGTAATTCTGTGTTTTTGGGAAAGGAAGTACTGTAATTTTTTTATTCAGCATGTTAGTCAACAGGACTAAGGATGTGCAGTATGAGAATTAACACCCACAAGCTTTTTGTTTAAATAAATCTCTGTACTTTCAACAGCCAAGTGAAAAAGAGGAAATGAGTTAATTACAAAATCTTAACAGAAATTTTCACCAAATTGAGTTCCCAAGGAAAAGCGACTTTAATCAGACTTTTAGTTTGCTAACAGAGACTTCTGCAAGCAAAATGGTGAAATTGATAGATACTTAACAGAGGCAGGTGATTAAATTAGAGCAGTTTCATTCCCTGGGAGTTATCAGGCAACTCAGAGCTAAACTATACCTGACCTCTGGTACACCTGATTTTCATCAGTGCCAGGTTGACGAATATCATTTTTCTATCTATCATCTAGGAGTAAAAAGTAGTCCTAAATGCAGATTTAATTTTAGGGGTTTTTATTTAATTTTAGCAACTTGCACTTGCTGGTGGCCCGTGCTGGGGAGAATTACAGAACCTCTCCTAGATTTCCCAGGTTCTTGCTGCACAGCCACGACAGATGGGCAAGAAACAAATATTGCTTGATATGGTTAAAACCCTGGAGTGGAAAGCATGAGACTTTTGTTGTGCTGAATTACTGAAACAAGCTGAAGTTGAGATCATGTCATATCATCAGGATGGGCTCCATCTTGTTCAGGAAGCAGCCCTGATGCCAGATGGATATGGCAGTAGTGTATAGAGCAGCAATATAAATTAGGATGGAGAAATCTAACACTGAAATCTTTCAGCCTCCATGATTTTGCCTATTCTCTTTACTCCAATTAAGCCAGCAGTGGAGTGTTTGGAGACGTTTCATTTTTGTTCTCTCTGAGAAATGTTGTGTGAAATACTTTATTCTACCATTATTTTACAGGTACAAGAACGTTGGACTGACTTGCACTTGCACTGACTCCATTTCACCTGGGAGTGAAGCCATGAATTACTGCTCATCATCCCATGGTTTGAGTGATATCCTTCAATTTAAGACCCACACCCAGGATAACGCAGAAGTGGAAAGCTCACTAGAATAAGGTCTCTTTCAGCTGGCAGAGTAACCCCATTTTTGGAAATGAAGACATTCTTACAGACACTTTAAGATGCATTTTAAGGAGGACAACACCGTACTTGAGTTGTATGCCTAATTTGCAGTGCAAAGATAAGAAATCAACTGCTTGTTCTTGACTCATATTTTCAATGAGCTTGTTATTTGCTCTGCTCTATGTTTATGCAAGAAAAAATTGCTCATTGAAAAGTAAAGTAGAAAAGAACAAAGAAAAAAACATTTTTGGCTTAATTTTAATTTGTGCATGCTGGGCAAACAGCATGAATTTTCCTGTAAAAATTGTGTGGAAATTGGAGCCATTGAGCTCGGGAGTGTTCAATCTCAGTTTTGCTTGTTTAACCAGTTCTTGATTTCTGAGCAAGTGAATCTAACGCACTATGCTTGGGGATGCTTCTTACTGTATTTCATTACAGCTGCTGAGAATTTAAAGCAATTAGCTTTTCATGTTTTCTCTCTGTTTCTTTTTGTGTAGTGTTCCCTACCATGGGACTGCTCTTATTATCTTGTATGTTAAAGCTCATCAAATTTGTATCCTCGTTTGCCAGGCAAAAATTAGCTGTGAACTATAGGAGCTGCTCTGGAGTTGTATTCTGTGCATGCTGGCTGATTTCTGCAATATGCTGCTGCTCAGAGATCAGCTCCTGGGTTACTGCTTCGCCTTAGGGCGTAAGCAGATGTTCTCAGTTTTGGCAACTTCACGTGGATTTGGACACCAAACTCTGTGTCCTTGCTGTTCTCAAAGTTATTTGAAGGAGCTTGCACATTCTAGAGCAGGACATGGGTCCTAAGTAGCCAGTTACAGCTCTGAAATGCTACAGTACTCATTTTATCTTGTACAAATAGAGTGATATTTAAACTTTGGACCAAGCTATTGTTCTCTGTCCCTGCTGTCCCCATCTTTTGTGACCTCTTTTGATAACAATTCAAATGTAAGCTTACACAAAATTTGCATGCAACTCTCAGAAACTGAGAGGGGCATTTAATTATTTTAAAACATTCTCCTGAATTCTTTAGCACCATTCACAATCCTATCTGTGGCACTCCAACACTGTGCACTTGGCATAATGGAACACAGAAACAGAATATCTTCATCTCTGGATAGGAACAAGATAGCCTGCACAATCAGATTCATTTCATAGAGATAAATCTTGACAGACACTTTAATAGTTCCCAGCATTGGTTGGGATGAGTAATAAGCTTGCACTTGAATGTCATTTTTGTTTTCTGCCACTTTTTGGATACACAAATATATGTAGGCAATAAAACTAGCAGTTGATGAAAAACTATGACTCCTCTAGTTGTAAGAATTTCCTGTTTGACTCATGTTAAAGACATGAAAAGAGAAGTCTGAGAAATCTTTTCAGAATTCAAACCCCAGTTTCCACTCTGTTCAATTTTTACTCCATCTCCACCAGTTAACAATGAGCCAGTTAACTCTGGTGATCTTTTTGCTACAGATGTTTTTTTCTGTGGAAATGAGCTGACTCTCCTTTAATCAGAATGTGCAGTAGGCAAATGAAGCTGTGTAAGTACTTCTTCAAGCCTTCTGAACACCAAAGGAACTCAATATTTCTGCCATCTGAGCAGAATACCTGTAACCAGTTCTGGGCTGCTTTTCCTAGAATTTGAGTGTGTGAGGATGGGACCTGATGCCTTAAGTTTTATCTCTCATGTTTTTCAGGTTCTGTGCTGCCCAGGGGTGCAGCTCTGAGCTCACAGTCAGGCTCACTCAGCTCTGCACACAGCACGGACACAAAACAAATCCTTTTCCTGCTGCACACCAAGGACAACTTTCAGCCCCAAAGCACAAGCAAGGGTGGCTGAAGGGAGGAACAAGAAGGATGGGACCTGACAGCCTGGAGCTGGAATGGGACAATTCAACCCCAAGGTGCAAATGGACCAAAACTGATCAAAGTGTGAGACCTGGTGACCGTTTGTCCATTTTGTGACGATTTTGTGTCCATTTTGTGACCATTTTGTGTCCATTTTGTGACCATTTTGGGTCCACCTTGGGTGTAGCCCTGTCCAGGCTCTTGTCCTGCCCAAGGTGCATCCTAAAAGCCTTTCAATAAATCCCTACTTTATTCTCAGCTCTGTCCAGTCTCTGTTCCAGGCCAGCCTTCCCAAGGCATCAGACCCTTCTGCCTGCAGACACTGCCTCAACCCTGATCCCATCCTGCTGATGGAAGCACATCTCTCTCATAACCAGGACAGTGCAGCCACCTCCTCTCCTGTCATTGTTTTTCTAGTAATTTTAGGAAAATGGACTGCATTCTTCACCCTCTTTAAGATTCAAACACCCCTCTTGAAAAAGTTGAGCACAGACATCCTTTACATTTTATTTCACACATTGGAATTTGAGGGCGGGCTTAGGGTCCTTTTCTTAAGACTGTCATAAGGTTAAAACTTTAAAGCTTTTTTTTTTTTTCTTTTCTTTTTTTTGTGAGCACTTTACATCTAAACCCCCGTTCTGCCTTTTGACAGTAAGCTTGAATCTGGTAATCTAACAGAGGCAAAAAGCAGCCTCAGCAGACGTGCTCCAACCTTGTGTTCGACCATATTAAGAATTAATACTTAGTCTTGCCGTACAACCCAGCTTTAATAAAGCCTCCTAAATCCTCTTGGCTGCTGCTCTGACAGGGCAGCATCAATCGCAGCGCTCGACTTTTGTGTTTGCTAATTCAATAGGCAGCCAGACAAGGCTTTCAGGGCTGCGTTTATGGGATAATGAGGCTTTTTACATAGTTTCAGTTTTTGCCGTGTTGACAGGAAAAAAAAAAAAAATAAAGCAAGCATCTTTGAGAATGATGGATTTTAAAAGTATTCCCAGAGTAAGTGCTTTCTGCATGTTAAATGCTTCTGATAGGACTTCCTTTCAAACTATTTAGTGTATCCTCAGGAAACGTGGACTTGCCTCCTTTTTGCATCTTCACTGGCCATTTTTGACAGAGGAGAAGCCTTTAAGTATCATCAGTTTAGGGTGAAGACAAGTCTAAGATTTCTCACAGACTTCTTGTGTCTCATTTTCTTACATTTTATATGACTTTCACATCTCCAAGACAATTCTGCTCCTTTTTGGCAGCTCCAATTCTATTTTAATGTTGTAAAAGCATGAACCTACATATTTAGCTGAAGGTCTACATCTGGGAGGAAATGTAGAAGATGCCTTGGTGCTAATCTGGTTAAACACACCACTGCCCAAAAAAGTTTGTCTCAAAGCTGCCTGCATGCAGCTCTTTGTTCAAGCTGTCAGTGCAACACAGCAGCTCCTCTGCCTGTTGGCCTGCCCAGGCTCACTGGAAGGGAGTTCCACAGCTCCTGACTTGGCTACCTTATCCTGTCTTTAATTAATAATCAGTGTGATTAAGTAAGTAGAGCTGTTTTTTGTTGTTTTTTGGGGGTTTTGTTGTTTTTTTTTTTCCCTTTCTTTTTTTTCCTTTTTTTTCTTTTTTTTTTTTTTTCTTTTTTTTTCCTGAACTCATTTGAAATTTGATTTTTCTCTCAGATCCAGACTCAAAGGATTGAGGGCAAAATTCACAGTGATCTGACAATGCCAAGATTATATTTATGATTAAGGAAGATAAATTTTCAAATTTAATACTTTTAAGTAAGCTTTCCCCCTTGCCCACTCTGGAGGGTCTACTCTGAGGCTTCTTCTGTAGTTTCTTTGGAAGTTTTAGTACTGTTCAATCTATTTCTTTTCCCCCCTCATTTATGGAGTTCTGTTCAGTGCATACATAGTTATGTTTGGATCTTGATTGGAAATTTTGACCTCTGAAGCATTTCAGCTTTAAAAATAACGGCAGCAATCAAAATAGTTCTGATTTAAAACTCATTAACATTTAATATAGAAAATCAAGGGTCTTTCAAGCCTGGCCTCAATCAGCAGTTTAGGGGCTATGGCAAAAATGTAGGTTTTGCTGTATCTGTCCCTTAAATGAGTGCACATACACCAGTATTTGCATTTTGTCCTGAATGCTGCAGCAAAATTCTGCCATGGTTGTATGATACAGAACTACAGAATTTATGCAAGTAATGGACAAATAAGCCATGTTACTGGGATTTGCTTAATTAGCAGTTCTGGCTTAATCAGAAATACTCATCAACAGGTAATACTGTCTCAGCAACACCACCTTTTGGTGTTTTGGTGCTTTTTTTAGCAATCAGGGTTTTTTAACATGCTCCATGAGCACCAGACCAGCTTCAGGTCTTGCTGGTATCCTCCAGGGAAAGTTCAGATCCAGCTTCTCTAAACTCTGCAGACTTCAGCTGTTTTTCTCACAAGGATGATGACTTGGTTCCCCTCTGACTCTGTACTTTGACACTCAACACCTACTAAATATTGTTATATATAGTTTTTTTTTTGATGAAACATCACTTCAGAGGCTTTACCTTTCTGACATTTCTGCCACCAGTTGATATACGGAACTGCAGAGAACAGCATTCATTAGGGGGGAAAAAAAAGGAAACAAAAAACAAAGAAGAGTTAGGGACTCTAAAACTGCAA
>VWYP01034187.1:0-15750 GCA_013400435.1 Pycnonotus jocosus | reverse complement strand
AAAAAAAAAAAAAGCATCAGTCATACTGAGCACCCATCTGGAAATTAAATGTCAAAGATAAATGCAAGAGAGAAGAAAAAATCAAATGAGAAAAAGTCAGTGTGCTTTCAGGAAGACACAGTCTGTTCTGAACAAAATTACCAAAGAAATGAGATATTTGCTGAATACCAAACACTGGCTCTGATTTTTTTTTTTTCGTATTATGACCATGTAAGTATCTATAAAAATACAATCTTTTTGTAAATTCTCACCAAAATACCAACAGAAAAATCTTTTACATCTTTCAGGGGAATTCAACTCAGGAAAAAATCCCTACACTTCCATTTTACATCTTACAGATTGCACTATATTGATAGATAAGGAAAGTCCTAATCGTGATATCTGTACATGAATATCTGCTTTTCCTTCTGTTTCTTGAGTGGATTTCTGCCCTCCATGCACATCATATAACTGACTGTCATTAAATAACTGACTGAAAGGGTCACATTAAAAAATGCAGAACTTTATGTGGGTTTATGAAATGCAGCAAATTAACGGATTTGTATGTGAAAAACCAGCAAGCCCACAGACAACAGATCTGGAGAAATGGCTGGGTAGAACCATGACTCCTTTCAAAAAAACACTGAAATAGTAGAACCATTGATTCCAAATGGTAGAACCATTCCTTTCAAGAAAAAGTAAGGGCTCCTCACTGTAAAATTTATTCCAATGGCTTCCTCTAAACTTTTTTTTTTTTTTTTTTAAATCTGCATCACTACTATTGGCAATCTCCAGAATTATCTGCATGAAGATATTCAAACTTCTGTGGGAAGCATCCACCAGGGCCAATACCTGAGCTCTGAGGAGGCTGAGAGAGCAGCTCTGGAGGGTCTGCCTGTGACAATCCCAGGAGATCCCAGCTGCTCCTCCTCGGAGTTGTGATGGAGGAGCAGTGGGAACAGCTGGGACCACATATCCACTAAACCTAAGACCCACACACGTGCTTACACACCCACTAAAGGATGCCTGTGTGCATCTTCAGGGCTCCAGCACAAAGCCTAAAAGCTGGACTCAAGGTATTCTTGCAGTGAGATTATTTATTATTATTATTATTACTATTATTCAGCACCTGCTGGTGCTCTGGTGAGATCCCTTCCTCACGGAGCTGATGTGAGAAATGGAAGAGTGCCTCAAATCAGCTGTCCCAAACACGTTCTTTGGCACAGCATGCACACAGAGGTAACTTTGTTTGATGTTGTTTGTCAGTTGTTAGGTCACTTCTCACTTGTCTCTAACGTGAATCTGTAAAATCTTTAAAAAATTCACATCAAGCTCAAGTTTGGAATCTTAATCCCAGATTGAGCTGGGTGCAGGGGGTCAAGCCCACTTTTGTCAGTTCCTAGATCAGAAGTGGAGAACCACAAGCACCAAGTAATGAGAAATAAATAGTTATGGAACCATGCCTATCCCCTAAACAATTGTTTACTCCTGCACTCTTTATTTCATTATGCACGAGGTCATGACAGGATGAAAGGGGCTGCTGTAATAACTTTCATGATCCCTTCCCGAATCTGCAAGTCTAAACAAGGTGAAAGTGTCATTGGATGTTATCACACAGCAGCACCAGAGGGTTTAATACACTGGCTAACCTGAACACTCTCTTATTTGCATTAGCTGAGAATTAATGGGTGATTCAGACATTATATGCCAGATTTGAACTTTTTGTTTCCCACAATCCTTTAATCTGCACGAAATTTTGCTATTTGACCCTTTGATGCCTTATTGATTTGCCCTTCTGCACAGAGCTGTCACACCTCCTTTTTGTCCTGAGAATGGTTCACACCTGAGAGAAAATTACTGCAGTACTCAATGCAGTTGTCTTTTATTTCTTGTTGGTAGCTGAGAGTGAAATGCAGATCAGATGCCTTGATCTAGCACAGAAGTTTTTTCCCATAGAGCAGAAAAGCATTCTTACAAATGCACTTGGTAAACTAGATTGGTAATTCTGTTAATTTATTGGAGAAAAAAAACCCCAAACAAACCCAACAAAATTAAATATGTCTGATCTAATTTTGAAAAAGAGTAGAAGCCATAAGAGTATACAATTTCCCTGAAAGTTTAAGATGATACTTAATAGATCTTATAGTACAAAGGTGAAGTTCAGATTGTTCTTACTTTTAGTGACGATGTAAGAAAGAAAATAAATTTTCTACCTAATTAGTAGGAAATTTCCTGAGATAGCCATTAGGGCAAAATGCCTATGAAAGCAGTACCATAATCAATTAGCAGGGATGCATTCTTAATTAAGTTCAAGCATTGGGAATGGTATATGCTGCAATGCTACTATTGAATTAATAATTTGTAAATAAGACTGGGGGTAGAAACTGCAGTATACAATCCTTTTGAAGAATTCACTCTAAAAGCAATTATATATTATATTTACTTTAAATTTAGCATTTTATGACCTTTAACCTAAACTAATTAAACTCAATAATAAGATTAGAAAACACAGTGTCTGCCCAGTGTAGAAGCACTTAAAAAATTATCTTTGCTTCAGAAGTGACCAGCCAAAATCATTAATATGAGAGCATCACTAGAATGAAATATTTATTCAATTTCTGCTGAAGGAATGAAAGCACTTTTTAAATTATTTTGACCACATACAGGGAAGGAGTAGAAATATAAACTTGTTTATTCTGCTGCTTCTTTAAACACACAATTCCAGCGTTTCCTGACACCCCTGTGATGAGTCTACCTTCACCACAAGTACCCTTTTATTAAAAAACATGACTGGGAATGACATTTTATTAAAGTTCCACTGGCTCTCAAAGCCTTTCTGCAGGAAAACACAATTTCTAATCTAAGAACCAGATTCTTGCTGGGGCTCTTTCCTACAGGGTACGAGAGAGCAGCCAAGAGCAAGGAGTGACCTATTTCACTCCTTGAGACGTTGGCTTCAACAGGATTTTGCTGGACATCCCCTGCTCTGGCACCTGCACAGAGCACTTCACATCCCCTGCCCTTTCCAGCTTGCAGGGATGTCAGTGGCACGCAGAAGCACTTAATACTTTCCTCATTCTGCTGGGAAGAAGAACAAGGTTTCTCTTGGCTTTCCTATATAAATAAAGATCAGGAATAAAATATTTACTTACAAAGGGTGTTGTGCTGCTTTTCCAGTGGCATTTCAATTTTCAGGCTGGGTGACCTTCAGAAGCTCTCTCCAACCTCCGTGTTTCTGTGGTCTCAGTATTTTATTTGCAATATTTCCTCCCCTAGTAGGGGAGAAGTTTTAACATGCTGGTCATAAACTGGAGTACCCTGATGTGAGAGAGCAGCTATGGAAAGTGGTGCTCGCTGTTTAGTGTGTAAGCAGAAATGAAATCATAAAAAAGAATTTTCTACAACTCTGACTGGTTTTTATTCATGTCGTCTTGGAGAAGAGGGAAAATGAAATTTTAATGTTAGATTTGTAGCTATTATCACATATCCAATGACAGATATGTAGATGATTTTTCATATTCTGAGGAGTGTTCAAGGAAGCCATTAGTACATACCACTTGCTTTTACTGGCACATCCTAAAATCAAAGGCTGACTCGAGCCTTAGGGTTCATTTATGTTGCAGTAGAACTGAAATAACTAAATAATCATGCATTAATGTCCAGAAAGTTATTATTTAGCCAAATCAAGCCATTAAAAAAATAAGATTCTCCAACTCTGCAATGCCTTTGCTGTTTGGATCACAGAGTGAGGGTGTGATAAACATATCAGGCAGCCACTGTCAGCAGTAACCACAATTTGAGCCCACACCTCACCTTTCCTTGGCTTCATGTTTGCTAGATGAGAACTTCCCAACATTGTTTTCTCTGTCTGTGAGAGGAAAAGCTCTTAAAATATGTATTGGTCTCCAGCTCTGTCAGCATGGCACAGCTCTGAAACATTTTCTGCATACGAATTCCGAGCTGCCACCACGGTTTTGGCATGAAGCTGTTTGGGTGCCTGTGTGTCCCAGCTCGAGCTGGGGTGTGTGTGACATTCAAACACTCTGTGCAAACACAATAAATCTGATGTGTCCAGCACCAGCTTGGCTTTGCATGGGAAGTGTGACTCACTCTGAAAACCTGATGCTGGGCTGGAGGATCTTGGTGATTCCTTCAAGCCCTGAGCAGGGATCACAGGAACATGGACTATAAATAGCAGCAGATAGAATTTTCTCTGGGGTTTCATTATTAATCTTGGATTCCTTCATGTTAACAATGAATTTGGTGTGGGAAGAAAGAGGAGACCACCCTGAGGCACCTGTGACTTTTGCCTCAATATTATAGTTTAGCTGCCAGTGCATACAAGAGTGTGCATTTTCAGCTAAAAGAACATAATTATCAACTCAGGTTTTTTTGGAAGCAGAGGAACCTTCAGCAGTAAATACTAACTACTAGCTACAACTCATTCCTGGATGCCTTATGGGAGATGCCAGAACAAGTAGATTCCAGGCTGGATGCTCTTGGCAAGATCCTGCTGCTTTCTTCACTCAGTTCATGAGAAGGCAGCCCGGCAATTTGACAGGATTAGAACCTAATTTCACTTCAGCTTTTAGTCATCTGTTCATTCATTACTATCTGATCAGCTGAAGAAAGTGACAAATTACCAAAATAGCCAAAATATGTATTTTTTTTTTTATTAACTTCAGCCTCAGAGCCATTACTTTTCAGTATATCCTGCATTCAGAAATATGTGCAACAGTGGTCCTCACCAGTGGAGAAATGCATACTTACATTTTAATTTTGAAGTCAGTAATTCATATTCATGAAAAATTGTATATACAGTGTTGGATGTACCCTAGCCAAAGGCATCTATCCTTGGAAAACGCCTTGTTAACTTTCCAAGGAAATGGGATCCAAAGATATTACCAGAGATGAAGCATCCAGTGATGGAGCCATTTTTCGAAATGCCTTTGATTGAACTGCATTGCTACAGCAGGTATGCAAGAGTGCACGCTGGCTGCATTCTCAAAGTGACCCTGTCAAACTCAGAGTGACTGTGTCTTCTCCCCCTGAACTTTTGATCAAATGCTCGTGATTACATGCTGATTTTGTCAGAAACTCCATCCAGGCATGAACGGTGTACTTGCTGCAGCAAGGTCATGATATCGCAAGTTTCCACCCCACAAAATAACCAACCATTAAGAGCTCATTTTTTGCCAATTGATTGCCAAGGCTCCTGTGGAATGCGTCTGTGGATGTTTTCTTTTTTTGCACACAGTTTAGCAGATGCTCTGGTTCCCAGTGAATCTTAAGAACTCATAGAAGTGCAAAGAAACATTCCCTGTGTAAAATTATCCTGGCAGCACACACAGCACTGGGACAGGGAGAGCTCCCACACCTTGGTGAGGCTCAGTTTCTCACACCTCCAGCATTCTAACTATCTATATTATCACTACATTCATCCTTTTGAAGTACAAAATTGTGACAAACCAACTCCAGCATAGTTTTCCTCTTCTGCACATCAGTTTGTTGGGATGTAAGTATGTGCTATTAACAGGGCATCCTGTTGTGTTCAAAGCTGATATCCCCTGTTAAACCTTCTTTTCAGATTGTTTTTCCAACTCTTTTTTCTGTTTTTAGAATAGGAGGAATGGGACAATTTAATTGTATTAAATAGACCTATGACAAGAGAGGTATTTTTGAGACCCTCCATATTTTGCTTAAATTGTTCCTTATAATCTTAAGTACTTATTCTTGCTCCACTTGAACACTTTAGTTTCTGGTTTTTTCTCACTTTGGAAAAAAAAGAATGAAAAAAACCCAAAAACCTAGACTTCTGTTTTATTCTGATAGTGCTTCAAATCCATCAACAGAAACTGCAAGAAAACTGATCACTGCTTCCAAAATTTGAAGCATCTTTTAAGTCAGAATACATTAACTCTGAATAGATTTTAAGATGTTGCCCACAAAAATGTCAACAAAGTTATTCCCTGGAAGAAGTTTGGTTTGGTTTTTGATTGGCTTTTTTCCCCCCTCAAAGCTGTAAGTCCTCCCCTTTTCTTTCCTCACTATACTGTCCTAATCCATTACCTTATTCATTGTATTTTATAAAAATGTAATTACCAAAGTGTGTAACTGTTTCATACAGATATCAAGAAAAAGATAATGTGCTTTTCACAGAACACAGTGCAGTCTATACCAGTTTCAAACCAGCAATAATAGCAAGAAGGGATGACAAATAGCTCATTTCTTCACCTGCTGATGGATTTGAACCACACCACCACCATAACCTTTTATGATCGACAGTAGAAACTTGGCTTTACCCACTGAGGTACAGAAGAAAACTGCTACTTGCATTATTTCCTAACTGCATGATCCAGACTTTTTTTTGTCCTTAGTGTGCCAAAACTACTGGCAGCTTCTACTGAGTGCTGAAAGCCAGAATTTGCTCTTGATGCATCCAGCACTAAGCTCTGTCACAGAGCTCTTGAGCTGCATTCCCTGTTTTTCCACAATAAGGCATAAGGACCTCACAGGAGAGATTATGCAGAACACTTGAATTAAAAAAAAAAGAAAAAAAGAAAAAGAAAAAAAGAAATAACGACTGAAAGGAAACAACTTGTCATCACATTTCCTATAAACTGCACTTTTCATCCTCTTTTGCTGTTTGTTTCTTGTTTCTTTTTCCTGAACTGAATATAATTTTGGCAGTGCTTTGTTGTCTGCAGTCTAAGTCCTTTCTCCTTGACACTCAGGCAGCTTTACCTGGCAGAGCATTAGGGGGTAAATGCTTTTAATGAGACTCCTTCACCTGTGCAGTATTTGAATTTTCTCCCCAGGGAGGAAAGAGTGGTGCACCCCACAGGGAATCTTTTGATTTACTATTGAGCCTCTTTTGCATAACAGGCCACAGAGTACAGAAAGAGCAAAGAGCTTATGCTGTTACTGAGATTTAATGCTGCCTTCATGAAGAGTCCTGTTGCTATTTTAGGAGGAAGGTACAAAGGGTTTGTTAAAAATAGAAGCAAAAATCATTAGGTAGTAAAGGCAGTGGCACAATGCTTTGATCATTTGACAGAATCCCTCACGAACTGAAGGGGCTGTGGATGGAGCACTTGGTGACACTGTTTGAAGGAATCGCTGCAGTTTGGAAAACGTTCAGCGTTCAGCTGTGCAAAGTGAGTAAACTCCTGACAGATGAGCTTCCCTCAGACAGCTTTTATGAAATGCTTAAGAAACCAGTTCTGCCTGAGCCACTGAGACCTGAGGAAATATTTAATAAATACTGAGCTTTCTTTAAAGTCTCCCTCCTTGGCCCCTCTGTCTTCTCACAGTAAAAATACTTGCTTACAATTATTTACCTCATAACTTCCCAATCCTGTCACCATATACAGTGTAATCCCATTTCCTTGTTCCCTGACTTTGCTGTACCACATAAGCTGAGAGATAACTTTTGTGTGTATTCTGATTATTCCAGGTTGACAGACCCGTGTTATGAAGACATCTGTCAGCACGATTTGACACAAGCACGAATCCTTGCACAGCAGTTGACTTGAGGGCCCGTGGCTGATTTAGAAATCTGTTTTATACAACACGAGTGTTCGATGTACTAAAATATGACACGGGTGACAACACCAGTGATGGAACCAACCAGAGTGTGTTAAAGCAGCTGCTCTGAAGTGTGCCCTGACACGTGTCTGGTAGCCCTGCCAAGGGCTCCTCCTGCCATTCCTTGGCCTCCTCCAGCAGCAATTTCGGTGACAAAGCTCAGCACTGCTGGAGCTGCCAGCCTCAGCTCTGCACCCTCAGCATCCTGCACTTTCCTCAGCCTTTTCTCTTTCCAGGGGAAAAGCAGCCGAGCTCTAAATCACCAGACTGGCCTCTGGCTCGTTGCAGATTGAGAGGAACACATATCTTTGTTTTAAATTTGAGTTTGCTCCTAATCACAACGTCACAGTTGGGTTTGTAGCTCCTTCCAAGAGCTGCTCTCTTTCAATCCCTTGGCTGGAGCTGCTCCTGCCTCTGCTCCTTCAGATGTGCTAACTCTTTCTGTGTGATCTTTTAGCTCCATTTCCTGCCTCACCTTACAACAGGTGTATCCAACTCAGCTCTATATTGAATTTTTTGCCTTAATCACACTGAACAGATTGAAATTTAATTCAATAATAAAAAATTTGTCTGACTGAAAAACATCAAAACTGTTTCCTGACAATGACAGGACTCACAGACCTTCCCTGTCAGGCTTCAGGACAGAACATCCTCTTGTCCAGATTTCCCCTGTTACTAAGCACAGCCTTTCTCACAATATCACACAGGAGCTGAAGAACAGCTTTAGGAGAAGCTTTCAGTAGTTTAGAAGAAGCTTACAGCATGCTGGATTTGAGTTACAAGGGTTATAAGTCTGCCAGAACTACAGTCGTGTAAGAAAGTTTTGTAACAACCAGAGTTTTAGGCAAAGTTAATGAAGAACAGCACTATCATATGGACTCACAAGATAGATATGAAATTATTTTCCATCTTATAATATTTTTTAAATGCAGGACTTGATAGGGTAATTGCCTCCTGCCATTATCAGAATAATAGGGCAGACACATCAGAATGAAAAGAAATTGTTTGATAACGCAGAACAGTAACCAAAAAAAGCAAAACTCTTTATTTTCTTTTTAATTGAACATTTTCTCTTTTGCTGTGACAATTATTAAACACTCCAAAATTGCAACTTAGTTGTGTAGGGTTTTTTGGTAGGTAGGTACTCAATCTGGAATATATGCCAAAGCACTGCAGGTTTTTGCATGTTCATATAATCTCAAGAACAAATTTATTTTGATCACATTTTTCCAGTTTGTTTGGGTTTTGTTTTTTTTTTTGGCTTATTCTTGCCCATAAAAAGTTTCAAATTAAAGACACTTGTTTGACACATTGTCTGCAACAATGCCTCTGAACACAGTGATTTGCTCAGTATTGACTTAAACTACAATTTATTCAATGAAAAGACTCTAAGGAAAACTAGGATGCTTCAGGAATAGCATGAAGTATTGACCTAATCCAAACTTGCTTAGACAAACTGGCAATATCTAAATTGAAATTGTACATCTGGAGGCAAGAAGAAAAAAGCCTGGTGCCTCTGCAATTTACATATCCTCCCAAGTAGCAGCATAAAATAAAGCTGGGGCTGCTGCTGCAGTGCAAACCTTCTGGCTGCGTGTAAATCTCTGCAGAAACCCGGGCAGCACATCCTGAGCTGACACAGCCTTCAGAAAGAGGGATTTACAGCAGCAGAGGACCCAGCTCTGCGTGGGGTTTTTTTCTGCTGCAGAGTGATGGAAAGGTCTGGAAGCACAGCCTGTGTGACCCTGTTCCCTCCCAGCTCGCTGACCCCAGGAAGGTCTCTGTGATCTGAAATTACTGGGGCCAGGCTTGGGCTCACGGGGCAGAGCTCCACAGGCACAAAAGGACCCACAAAGTGAGTCAAATATCCTTTACAAGAGATTCCTGAATTCCTGAACAGCGAATCCCACCCCACCACTGCCATTCTCTCTGGGCTTTGTAAAAGCTGCACATAGTTGTCGTTTTTTGGGTTGGGTTTTTTTTGGTTTTTTTTTTTTTGGCTTTGTTTTTTTTGTTTTTTTTTTTTTTTTTTTTTTTTGCAATTCACCCTTTTCACCGTAGGACATTGAAAATCTGTTTGCCAGCTTGTACATGGTCTCTTATGCTCCAAAACCAGTTCCACTCACCATTCCTCCAATGAATACTTTTGAAACAAACAAACAAAAAATTTTAAAAGTTTCCTTACTGTGACTGCACTCATAATAAAACCTGTTTTTCTTTATTGTTCTTGTTATTCTTCTAGATCACTGCAATTTTTTTTTTTTTTTTTCTGAGGGAGAGTCTTTTCTGTTTTCGTTTCTAATTGAGTATTAGAAGGTAATTGGTTAGTTTCTGTTAGAAGCTAAACAAAAAGTAAATTATTAATTATTTTCTACCTAAGATCACACAGAAAGCACATTTGAGGTTGCAGATTCATGATTTCAATCTTAGACTCTGAGTAAGATATTATTGAATCATATATGAACAACAATAATCAAGATTGCAGACATTATTATTTTATGTTTAAGGGCATGTTCATTGAAAATTTGACTACTGTAATGCAATAATCCTACACTTTGGAGTGAGCTTTATGGGTATAGCTTTATGAATATGCATTGCAGAGCTGTTTTTCTTTTTCTAACTTTATATAAAAAGTCTCATATGCTAATTCCCACTGCAGAGAATCTCTGATGAGCCCTGAATTTACTTCTGTTTTACTCTCATTTATTACGGACTAACGTCAGAACACTCAATGTTCAAGAACAAAGTTTACTATGCTCAAAGGCCAAATCACATGGAAAAGCCCAAACAAAACCCAGAATATTCAGAATATGCAATAGCATAACGATCCAGTATCTGTTTTTCCTGTAAACAGCATTAATTTTAATAATATTTTCACACTAATATCTGGTTCAAAATTAATCAGTATTTCTTGATCTCTGTTCTGGCTCGTTCTGCTTACAGAATTCCCTTGCAGCGGCTTCTTCTGCTCATGGCGGTAGCTTTAACTAAAACTTTTAAGGACTAGATCAGATTTCCAGCTGGATGTGGAGGAGATGCCTCTTTCAAACTCTTACCCTGAGCCTGAACATTTTGAAACCGCGGTCACTGAAATCTCCATGTGCCAACGCACAGCACGAGGCGGATCCTCCCGCAGTGCCAGCAGATCCTGGCGTTGATGAGCCACAAATTGCAGCTCTGCTCTAGAGCTGCTTCACTGAAATCCACACCATTGCAGCATGGGGCTCTCATTAAAACAGATTAATCTGCTCCACAGCTGATGGTTTAGCAGCCATTCCATCCCCTTCGTGTGGAGGAGTGGGGCAGAAGCACTTGGCTTGCCCAGGGAGATGCTGCTGTGCACAGACTGCCTGATGCTCCAAGGCAGATCTGCAAAGATGTGCTCTGGGTTTCAGTGAGCAGTTCCTAAAGGTATTGTTGGAAAACATCCACAGAATCCACACAGTTTTGAATATCTTGGATTTTTGCTTATTGGACTCAACCTGAGTGAATATTTGTTTTTAGTTTTGTTTTTTTTTTTTTTTTAACAAGTCACTGAAAAATGCAACATAATTACTTATTAATTATGTCACTTCCAGTAGAATACAGTGCAAGATGTAAAAAAAAGTTTTCTCTCCCATTTTTGCTTATGTGGTGAAATATCATTGGTAAATTAAGAAGGTAATGTAAGTACTGTAAGCACTGTAAGTACTGGATAAATTACTCAGAATGCCTCCAGGTAGGTGTGATTATTACCCTACACCTACCCTTAATTTACAACTTTCTACAGGTTCCTTACTAGGAAATATTACTTAGATTTACACTTTTAGATAATGTCCTAAAGTTGTTGATGCTAACACCATGCTTAATTTTAACCGCTTTAGTTCTAGGAAGTATTTGGTTGATGTTCTCAAATTTCCTTTCTCACCCCAACTTTACTGGCTTCTTTGGATGAAGCAATAAAATTTCATTACCTGTGGTATTACAAAAATAGGAGCCCTAATTACTAAACAAAAATGCTCACAGAGAACAAAACACAGAAAGGCAAATGGAAGAGAGATGCAGGTTCATTCCATAATGGGATGAAATAAGACACAAGAAATGACAAGAACTAGAAAAAAAACCCAAACCTCCACAATCCAAAAAACCCCACCAAAAAAAATAAACCCAACAAATCAACAAACCAACAAAAAATTTAAAAACAAAACAAATCATCCTCCTGTCATCATCCTCGCCCCCCAGAAAAAAAAAAAAAAAAGAAAAAAAAAAGAAAAAAAAAAAAAAAAAAAAAAACCCCACAAACGCCACAACCCAAGCATGGCTGAATTTTAAAGCATCTGATGGCTCAGGTAAGATGAGAATGGCTTCAAACTAAAAATGTGTGAATAAAAGTTTGGTAACAATAGTTTCAGCAGAGCTCAGAAGCTGAGGTGGGGTGAGACTGAGAGAAAGGGAACTCCAGACAACCTTAATTAGAATATAGCATAAACCAACAGAAAACAAAGAACAGAAGCAGAGTTTTCAGGAGTTTGGTGATTCTAAAGGTTGAGAGGCTTATGGATTAATCGTGGTTTTATTGTCAAGGGAAAGGAAAGATAAAAACGGGGCAAGACATGTAAGGAAATGTGATGTGACAGGCAGAACAGGTAGATGAGGAAGTAGATGAGAAATGTTTGTAATGAAGGATCTTTGTGATGGAGAAAGAGTGTCAAACCAACAGGAAGGCACAGATAAACACCTCATTTTGTCAGCTTTTTTCCCAGAAGAAAGCGACAAGATATTATGCAGTGATAAAAAAAAATAAATGGAAGCAAGTGAAGAATAAGAAGGAAGCACAGATTTGAGAGAATTTTAAAACAAGTTCAAAAAATATTGGGTGCCACATGCAGGAAAAAGCTGATGGTAGTGTTGAATAAGAGATCTGGGGAAAAGAAGAAACAACAGTGTGCCTGAAAAGAAGAAGAGTGTACAATAAAATAGCGAAGAAAAGCTATTTTGGAGCAGAGAGGTTTTGTAGTAGGGCTGTAGATTAAATGAAAATGAGAAAAAGGAAATAAACAGCTCAAGAGAAATTGGTCATTAGCCTGTAAGCTGAAGTATCCAGAATAAGTGTAGGACATTGTAAGGAGGGAAACAGAACCATGAGGAAATCTGCTGCTGCTAAAGGGAAAAGCTGATTGAGGAGTGAATGTCAGGAACTTGGAGCAGGAAGGGGCAGAGAAGCTGCTTGCAATCCCACTCTGGAGAAGGGAAACTGTGTGAAGAGAGCAAACTCGCTGGGATAAAAACCCCAAATAACTCTGAACAACTCTGAGCATGGAGTCAGAAGTGTGTAAGGGTTTCCTTCTGTGGTTTGCTAACCAGAGGCCTCACCCAAGGGACAGAAATATCTAGAAAAGGAAGAGACAGCTCCTCAGACATTAAGACAGTTTTTAAAATAAACACAGACATTACCAAAACACTCAAACCCCAAATGGGACATATCTGAATATGTCCTAAGGAATGTCACTCTGGGAATGATGCTGTGACATAAACAGCATAATATATACTTTAAAGGAGACATTTGTATGAATGCAAATGCTTAGAAGTCTAGAAAAAGTAAGATTGTTGATCTTTGGGGTAAAGCTTACAGTCTTTTGTGCTGCCCATGTGAAAACAGGAGTGTTTGGGGCATATTCTTCTTCATGAGAAAAGTAAAAGGAACCCTGTAACGCTCCTCAGAAAGTGTGTCTGGTCAGACAAAGCAGAATAACACATGCCAGAAGAAAGAAGCATCTTCAAGGAAGTTTTTCCCTGCTCTAATTCTGGAGAGAGATGCCAGAGGCACTTCTGGTCCTCTACACAACTGCATTAGAGACAGGCTGCTCACAGGAATTTACCAACATGATACTCAAGAAGGTTAATTGGAATTAACTAAAATGTATGAACTTTGAAGTGGATTAATTACATTATCCTGTGTCCTTGTGTAGCTATTCTTATTTAAAATTAAAATGATCCTAATGTAGTTTATGTTATTTCACTCCTAAACGAACGATAAAATGAATTAAGATAATTTCAGAGCTCATTTGCATTCATTTTCCTGTGTACATGTGTGTAAACAAGCACTGAGATCCTCAAACTTAAAACCTCATTGAGTTTCATTAAGCTTATCAATAATGCATCAGAAGTGTGAGGCTGGATTCCAGACACAGCTCTTAATGATGGCACCACTTGGGATGGTCACAACACCCAGAATCTTGGAGACCAGAAATCTGCAGCTTTGTGAAGCATTCAGATCTCTAGAAACAGAAATTCCTTTGGCAGAACAACCTCTTCATGTGATTGTATCAAAAAGTGGGTCAGAGTAAATGGTAAGTTACATAAACATCCTGGTTCACATATATTTCACCTCTGAAATAAGAGCACCCTAAAACCAGGAGAAATTTGCAACATCCTTCACCAACCCAAATATTTGCTGAGATTATGATGCCCCTTTAAAGGGCATAAAACTCGTGAGAAAACCTGCAAGCCTGTAACATCCAATTAATCAGATTTTCCAGAAGTCCTGCTGGATGAAGGCTGTTTATTGAGGTTATTCAATAAATGGATGATAAAAAAGGAGTTCTGGTGAAACCTAAAGGTGTAACTCTAAATAAAATGCTAGAAACAAGTCTGCAGCCAGTGCCATGGCCAGTTCCTCTCATATGATTGGCAAAAAACCCAGAATTGCCTAACAGTTGTAATAAAGAGACCTCTAAGTAATACCTGTAAAGATATTGTTTTCCGTGAAAATTTATTGCTGTTCTGTATCAAAACTGAGAAATGCAGCAGAAATATCTTCACAGGAGAAAATTCTTAGAATGTTTGTTGTGTGACAAAAGATTCCAGTGGAAACAACAAGAGTTCATAATGATCCAATAGATAAATTAAATCTTGCTTAGTGAATAACACCAGGAAAGGAGCAGTGCCCTGAGTGCCCAGAACTGCTGTGCGGTAATTAGGAGGCTTTTCACCAACAAAATAATTACAAATTGCATTTTATCTGCCTAGTGGCTGAATCTTACTAATTATGGATACATAAATTGACAGAGATGAGTTGTTTATTTAGTATGACTGTTAGATTGCTTTTAAAAAATGTATTTTTTAATTATAAAGATTTTGCTGTACTAACTGTGGAGAAGTTGGGACAAATATGCTTTAAACATGTTCTTTCAGAATGGAAATCTCACTTTTATCCTGTGCAAGGACAAAATTTCCTGAATCCTACTGTAAAGAATGGATATAAAATACAGTAATGATATAGATGAGGCAAATAACAGGAATCAAGAGAGGCATCTTCTGTTTCTAAATGTTAAACTGGTATTTTGTGTGACCTCAGGTATCTAAAGAGTTTCAGTTTCTTCAGTTTTCAACTTGTTTGTATCTTTTTATGATACATAAACCTAAAAGAGATTTAAGAACCTATAATTCAGCTGAATATTTTATTTTAGCTGAATATATTTTATTGAGCTGAATATATCTTATTATTTCTAGGCTAGTTAGAACAAATATTTTGAAAGCTGCTCTGCTTACCAGAGCATTCATTTGCTCTCAAAAAGAAGGAGAATGCTTGAAAAGTAGTTGTTCTTACTGAAGAATGAACTTGAATAAAAACAGTGGAGGTGGATGACCCTGAATTAAAACAGTTGTAAAAAGACTCAGAATGTAAAGTTTTTCTTAATGTTTTCATCAGACTTGATGCTCTTTCTGCTGTGCATGAAATCTTTCAGCCACACACGATTTGTACTTCAATTTTGAACAACCATTCTCCTTCCTCACCTTAGCCTACTGCTCTGGCAGAATAGTTGCTGCTTTTTCCCCATAATCAGAGGATAAAAAAAACAACATTAGTCCAGCTTGCTGCTGGCCTGACTGCAATTATAAACCAGAGCTAAGCCTGGTTTGTGTTTGTTAAGCAGGAAGGTCACAGGTAGCTTTGAACTGACACTCATCCTTTGTGTGCAAACACATTCTCTTTCATGTCCTCACCCTGCCTGCTTCATACTACCCAATGTGAATTCTTTGACAGTTCTTAAAATATTTTAAAGTGAACTTATTTAAAAATTGGAAAAGCCAACTCATTAAATAACGTATTTGTAGCAAGAAGCTTTTATCTTCCACTGAAGGCAATAACAAGAGTCTCTCTGAAAATTTTCAATAGACAACAAACAGCCCCTTTGAGTTTAG
>VWYP01034186.1:0-20915 GCA_013400435.1 Pycnonotus jocosus | reverse complement strand
GAGCTGCCCGGCGGTGACGCTCAGAGCGCAACATGGCCTCGCCCGGGGCCGCTGGCTGTGAGGCCTGGGGGTGCCGAGCCCCTCGCCGGGCCGCTCCGCCGTGCCCCGTCCGCAGCCCTGCCCCCGGTGGCGTGGCGTGGCGCGGAGGGTCAGGCTGAAGGTTATCTGCGCTCTTGCACAGAGCGGTGGTGGTTGGTGCCGGCCGCCTGAGTTGGCAGAGGTGTCGCGATCCTCGCGGCACTCGCGTTTTTCGGCTTTTTCGGCTGTCAGATAAGCACGGCTGTGCCACCGACAGGCATTTCCTTGATGTAGAGATTTGCGTTTTGTTGCCGTCACCACAAGTTGTCTGCTCTTGTTGCCTGTAGATGGTAGAAAACTGCTGCCCTGAAAGATATGCACGCTTCATCTTGTTGCCTGTCCAAGTACTGGAGGAGATTCCCTGAGGAATTAGGGAGGTGCAGTGGCCGTCTGGTTACTTCCCGTGTGGTCCTGAGCTCCAGTCATCCCTGTAGTGGGGCTCTGATGCTTTCCCTAAAAAAAAATCGGCATCATTATTTTCATCTCTCAGATGATGAAACTGAGGCACAAAGGAAAACAGTCTGCCAAGCGTGTTGGCAGGATTGAGGGGAATAATTCCCGGTCTCAGTTTTTATGCTTGCTTTAGGCTGACTAGGGGTTTGCCAGCTGGTGGCTGATTGTTACTGCTGAGGCATTCTGAAGGAATAGTTCTCTGCACGTGGTTGTAGTTCTGCTACCAAGTAATAGAACTATATGGGATTGTAGTTCTGTCATTAATGATCTGTGACAGAGGAGTGGAGTGAGAAAGGGAATCCACAGCCTGAAGAGGTTGGATACTATTGGGAGTTAAGGTCTTTTTTTCTTTCACTCTCTCTTCTGTAAAAATGTAACATTTATACTTCCTATAAGCTGTTACTTCCAGAAGCATAATTACGTAAAATTCGTTGTTCAAGGCATGTAATGGCTGAACAGATATTTTATTTATATGTTGGTGTAGCACAGTAAAAGTATGGATGATGAAAATTTGAGATTATTTCCTAGACGTTGAGCATTCAGAGTAATTGTTTGGCTGTTGTTTGTATGTTTGGAAATAAACATATTTGATAAACATAAAATAAACATTTTGGTGCTTAAAGTAAAGTTAATAGGTGTATCTTTTTATCTGAGGAGAAAGATAGATGCACATGTATAAGTGAGTACACCAAATGGAGATACTGTTCCCATGCTGCTTGTCTGGAGGATTAGCACAGGCACAATTATGTGAAATTAAATAAACTTTCTGGCCATTTTTTATCAGTTATTCTTGTATTAGCAAGAACTGTCTAGACTAGAGAAGCAGCAATGCTTGTGAGGAGTCTGGAAGGTTTGGTTTCAAAAGGAGAACACAGAATGCTAAGATATTACTTTGTGTAAATTAATTTGATTTTTAGACTAAAACTACTTGCTAGCTGTGAAAAAATTCTGTAATATTTCAGAGAAATTGATTTACAGGTTGAAGACGGTACCAGAAAGAACTCAATTACTGCAAACTAATACTTGGTGCCTCTAATTAGGTATTTCAGTAATTTTAAACTGTGTACCTTTTTTGGTTTTCTTTTTTTATCTGTATTTTTTATACAGAGCTCTACTGAAACTCCAGGGATAAGCCTTCTAGAGGGAGCGGAATAAGTAATTAGTAGAGAGATTAGTTGCTTAGATGGTGAAAGGGATAGAGATGGCATTTGTATGTAGAGATTTTAAATACAAAAATGTATTTCAGAATATTCTGTTCATTTAATGTTATGTAATATTTTCAAATACTTCTCTTAGAGGTGTCTCGTGTTTTTTGACATAAAAACATAAATATTTCCAGGAAGGAAGTAAGCTTGGAGGAAGGAAGGAAGCTTGCAGATGGAATACGCTTAATTAGAAAGCAGTTACTGTTTGAGTAATCAAAATTCCTTGAGGATAGTTACAGTTTTTAGATGGCTTTAAGTACAGTCTGGGTTGTTAGAAAACCTCGTGCAGCAGCTGCTTTGTGAAGCATGCCTTGTTCTGTCTGCCTGAGCCGTGTGGATTCCTAGTGACAGATTACCTCTTGAAGCTGTAAACAAAGGTTTGTTGTTTGGGGTTTTTTTCTGAGGAATTTCTGGAAATCCATTTTCCTGCAAGCTTTGGTCTCTTGTGATGGATGTAATGATGAGCCTTAATAGACTGAACACCTTCCTGTGGTGGTTGTGGTGTTATCTATGCTTCCTGTCTTCCAAGCTGGCTTTGCTGGCAAGTACGAGTTATTTTAGTTGAAGTTTCTTAAACTGACATTGTGATTTGTAGGTCACGTGGACAGGAATTGCCACTTCTCTGAAATGGAGAGATTTATTATCTATGTCATTATATAATTACATATTCCTGTGTTCATTTTGGGGCAGATTTCATTATTTATGGAATAAGATTGTATTTAAGATTTCTCTCTTCCTCAAAATAAGTCGTGATAGCCTGTTTTGCATGAAAGCCTGATACTTCACAAACTGGTAGTCACAGGTTGATCTTAAAACTCAACGCTGTTGCTACTTTGTGCATGTGAGGATTGATTTTAGGGTTGTTACTAGCTTTTTATAAACACTGCATGAAGCGTCAATTTACAGATCAGGCACGAAGGCTTAGTGCTTTCCTTTCAAAATGGCTGCAGGATGTGAAGAATAATAGAATTCCCATTTGATTTGGATATTAAATGAGATGATCTTATGACATTTGAGTTTTATAAGTCTGTCTTTATGGAAATAATCAGAGTATTTTAACAGTTTTTTCCTATTCGAGGTAGTTTATTTTATGTGAGTTAAGGACTGTCACCAGCAGCACTCTAAATAGACCATGCTGGTTTTACTCAGTAATATTTTGATGGATTTTGATCTTTTGCCACTAATCCATGAGAATAACCTGGCAAACTTCTGAGGTCAGTTTCCTTCTCTCTCCCTTGCCTGTTTAGTTAGTGATCCACACTGAGAACAACTGCATAGTATAGACAGAAGGTATTGGTTGGTTCTTTTGTTTAGTTTTTAATAAAAAGCATCTGAATTGACTAGCTGTTTCAGTGTTCGTTCAGCATTGGATTCAGCTTTCACCTTAGATATATATGCACTGTACCAGTCAGTAAAATATAAAACTTGGGTTGAGCTGTGCATAGTGACTGAAAGAAATTATTGAGCTTTCTGTTGTCTAGACTAACAGCTTAGTCTGACTTAAAATCATTAATGATGAACAATTAGTGTTCAGCATTACTGTTGAATGATGGTCCTATCTTTTAATGTTTAGTGTAGCTTATATGCAGGGTTTCTGCACTGGTTCCACCTGACCATTTTTACACACTCAAATAAGAAAACTCTAGTTTGCATAGGAGTATTTTCCTCATTCTAATATGAGGTATGGCTCCTTGTTTTGTTAATTTTATTTTTTAAGTCCCACCATTTATTTTGTTTTTTCATTTCTTTTATGGCTTTCATGTAGGCAAGATGGATGGAAGTGTCTAGTGTAGCTCTGTATCTTTCCCCTAGAACTAAATTTCAATTAAGAATCAGTTGTGTAAAAGCCAGAGACACTAATGTTTTTTAAAATAGCACACATTAGAAGGGATTGTAATAGCCCCTTTGTGGGTTTAGAGGTGTGTAGCTTCAGTCTTCTTCAGACTGCATTGATCAGCAGAGGGTGGGGGTGACTAAAATACGTCAGAACAGCCTAAAGCAGATATATGAATTGTGGCATGGTTTTGACACTGTAGCTTCAGCTATTTGGTTCTCATACTGTAGTTTGGGTGGGCTTTCCACTTAACTCTCCTTTGCAGGTGTTGGAGCATGAAGTTCCATTCTCATGCCTTTCAGGAGCTGACTGCAGTAGAATCAAGTAGTATGATTTGTGGAGGGCTTATCTGCTCCCTCAAAATAATTGCCAAACTTTGCAAAGTGCAAAGTAGTAGAGATTTGAACTTTAGTCTCTTATGTGTGAATGAATCTGCTTGGTACAACTGAAATGTTGTTTTTCAAGTCTGGAAGACAGTTGAATATAGAAATGGCATTGATATGAAAAGATGGTAATTTAATTTTAATTTCCAGTGAAAAAATCATAGTTTAGGACAGAATATATGTTAATTACTTATTACTGTTAACTTATTAAGTTGGTTATTGCTTTTATTTATTCTTTCAGTTGCTTTGCAGTATGTTTTTAATAACCTAAGCCATACTTAATAACTGCTGGTGTGAAAACTAGTGAATAGTTTTGTGGAAATGTTGTTTGACTTTAATAAATAATGACCCAAAAGAAAACCACTAACTTTGTAATGGTACAATACCTTAAGTGACCCTGACGTTATTCTAAGGTGGTATGAATCACAATAGCAGATAGAAGAGAAATTAAACAATATTTTAAAAACTTTCCTTTTAACATCTGTTTCATTCTTTCCCATTCCCAGTGTGAAAGGTGCTTCTGCTGTTGTTTTTCAGCTTTTGGCAATTAGAAGTGAAGCAGAGCTACTTTTTTCCACCTAGCTTGTAGTTGTCTCAGGCTTCTGATGAATTTCAGCTCTTCTACAACTCAAATTGTTTTGATTAAATAATTTAAATGAATCTTCCTTATAACAGATCCTCAGGGCTATCCATAGTAGAGCTCGGTAGGCTTTGGTTAACAAGCAGTATTCTGGTGTTAGCATAAATCATGTCATTAAAGTAGATTCCTATGTGCTAGTTTTATTTAGTGATTTAAACTAAAAGAGAATACTCTTTAAAGTTGGCTTGTATTCACCATGTGAATTTATAAAAATTTGTTAAACTAGTTGGGATATTCTTTTATGTGCAGAAATATGTGGGTAGAAACCTTATTTTTCAGATATTGGACACTTCCAAAATAAGGAGAAATCAATTGATATAGTTATTTTACTGTACTCTTGTAATAAATATCCAAATACACATTGCATTTAGAGCAGTGTAGTGGTTCTTACATGCAGCCCAGTGAGAGTACTTAAGTAGATTATAGAAAAAAATAGTAGCTTTTGGTTCTCAATGCCATTAGCTACAGTCTGGTGACAAATGGCTTGTTATTTAGTCAAACAACAAACCAACAAACTTTCAGTGAAAAACAAATGCTTGTTAATATATTTGTCAAGTCTTTCAGTCAGCAATATTTCTACTATAAAGTTTCTATATAAGAAATTTTGGTGGGCTTTGAGCAATGAACTCACAAGTATGGAAGCAAATAAAGATACTGCTGAGTGATTCTGATGGATTTTATTTTAGTTTAGTTTAGATAGGTAGGTTGGCAAACCCTGCAAAGACTGCTATGAATGTTTGAGATCTGTTTCGTTTAGTTGTTCCTGTGAATAGATTTTCTTTACATTACACTATTTATCTTGATTTGTAAAGGAAAAGTGGCTTAGTTGTTAGGAATGGGGTTCTGGCTTGGTAGTGATCGATCCATGCTTAAATGTGTGTTTTACTTATACATGTGAAATGCCTTGTGTCCTTCTGTCACTATTATAAAGTAAATTACATGCAATCAAAGCAAAGGCATGTTTACTGTCATAAATTGCAGTTTCTTCTTCTTCTGATAATAGTGAGTTTACCTTCTTAATTTTCCTGCCTAGGGAATACTGTGGAATTCCTTTAACACTTTTAGTGAGTTTCCTTTTATGGGGTAAAGCTCAGTTTCCAAAGAGGTTCTCTCAGGTTAGTGGAAAATAAGACTTCAGAAACAGTATTACTGTAGGCCATCTCACCTCAAATCTTAGTAAGACTAAAGAGCCTATGTTTAGTTTCTAGGTGTAAGAATAGTATGACGTCTGCTTCTAGAAATCAGCTTGTGAACTTAAATGCCTTACTTCACTAAGCCAATCTACCTGTTCTTGTAAAGGTGCCTAAATGTAGCTAAAAATAACGTAGCTCATGCGCTCTAGTAGAGAATGGTCACTTGCTTTTAGTAGTTTAGGGCTGCTTTAAAACTGTAAGTTGAGAAAACCAGAACAGACTTTGTCCCTTCAGAACAGTGGGGGTGGAAGCTACTGTGTGAATGCTATAGTTTCTCTAATGTGTTTTCTAGAAATGGCAAATTGAGAACTAGTGGCTCTGTTGCAATACAGAAATATATCCAGTGTTATAAAATGTACTCCAGCTTTTGGGGAATTGCAAGCTCCCTTGTAAAGTTTTGAAGAATTAATTAGTGTTTTTTCTATAGTAGACAACAGTTCTTCATAGGGAAGCACTGTTCTTTGTAATTCCTGAATGTATTTTAAGTCACTCATGTTACACCACATGGGTTTGTGTAAGTTGTTCTGAACCTTGTCTGAAGCTTTTGTGTCAGTGTCCTTGAAAGTTAGGTAAGTATGATAACCATAAAATGATACAATAACCATCAAATTCATAGGGTTGTATTTTAAAATGTGAACCACTGTGTTACACCCTGTATTCCTACTGAACCTCCCACAGAGTTACCAGCAAAGTTTGTTTTCATATACAGTGTGAAAACCTAAAGCTGTTAAATTTCTAAAACTTATAATTAAAGCAGTATTAAACAGCCTCAGTTTTTTTAAGTAAACAAATGATTTTGTTTTAGCAGTGAGGAAAATGGGAACAGTATGCCCAGTGAGAAGATACAAATGCTTCCACAAAAATAAATGTATATGTGAGAAATTATCCTAGAGGAAATAAAAACCTGATTTTGACATTGATCTAAAGTAAGGAGTTGCAGTTTAAATTTAAAAATATATATCTTTCTCTTGTTACAGAAATTCTGGGCAGCATGTTTTCTAGGTGGAACTGGGTGGCCTGTGGCTTCTACCTGGTGTTGAATATTTGTTCTCCTGACGGTAAGAGTTCTGTGTCTCAAGTACAAGAGGATATAGAACTAGTTACATCAGATGTTTGAAGCACCTGCCTGCTTTTTGTCTAGATACTTGTTGGGACATAAAGCAAGTTATGTTAGAATAGACACACCTAGTCTTCTAACACTAATTCACCACAACAGAGGTGCACACTTAACCCCAATTTTCCTATGATGACTTTTTTAACAGAAAATACTTATCAAAAGAGTAACCTCAAGTATAATAACTTCCTCCTTCAAAAGACACAAACATGCAGCCTGTGACTCTCCTTTCTTTTTAAGTGCTTCTATTTATTAGTAGAGCTTTCCTAGCTTGGTAAAATGCTTTTGCAAAGCTTAAAGAATGCTATGCTAGTTTCTGCCCTTAAATCTTCTTGGTGGTCTACTAATGCATTTCAATTTTATGATTGTCAAGTGTGGTGTCTAACATTGCACTGGTGGTGTATCAGCAATATGATTAGGGAATGTTGTGTAGTTTTTAATAAATGTGAAATTTGTTTTCTTTTTAGCTTCAAGTGGACTTGTGCAGTCATGTGGTCACATCATCCCAGAGTCACCTGTACTGGCCCTTGGTTCCAATTTCACAGCATTATGCATTCTAAATGAGAGTTGTCTTGACTTTGGCAATATTTATGCCAGTCAGATTATCTGGAAGATTAAAAATAGACTGGTACCTAAAGAACAGTATCGTGAAATAAACAGAACAGTTTCCAGTGTCACATTCAATGACACTTCTTCACTAGCTACTCCCCTGACATGCAACATTTTAGCAGATGGACAGATTGAACAGAACATTTATGGAATTACAGTTACAGTAGGCTGTGAGTACCATTTTTTTACATTTTATTCTGTTCTTAAGAAAATTGTTTCTGAGAAATGGGAAAATGCAAAAAATAGAATGTGTGCATATCTTGAGCCACTTACTTTTATTCTCTCAGTTCGTGGATAATTGAGTCAAAATATTGTCAAATTACATGCCACCACAGCTACCCAATATACGCTGAATAAAGTTTTCTCAAAGGTAGAAAATACTCTGGAGTATTTCAGTGTTGCAATAGGAAAAAATGGAACAACAAAAGGCAGCAAATTTCAATTACAGAATAAAGATGTGGATTTAACTGACATAGGAAAAGTTAATTTCCTTCTTTCTTCTTGATTCTGTATCAGAGATGGAGGAAATACTTTTAGGTGATATGTCCTCTTTTCATACTAACATTTTGGAAATAATGTTTTCTTCATTAATGGACTGAGAAACATTTAGTCCATGTGTATCACTGAAGCTGACCTGAGTTGCCTTAAGGATGGAAGATATCTACTTTACCTCTATACCTAAGAAAATACTTACAACTACTTAAAAACTTCATTTATTCTAGAATGTTAGCACTTGTAAGGTTCAGACCAAGTGCTTTTAGACGAGACTGTCTTGAGCAAGTCACGTGAATAACTTAATATGCTACTTCTTAATTACTTGGTGTCCTGCTAACAGGACAAGTGTTGTAGTGTCCTAAATATCACATTATATAGCTGATGAATTGTGTTGTCTCTTAGTAGTGGCAAAAGGTACTACAGTTGCTGAATGGTCTGCATGCAAAAAGCCCTCTTGAGTTCACAATTTAAAATTATATGCTTCTAGCATGACTTACATAATGCTGTCACAGGAAAGTAATGTTTTCCGTTTCAATTTCTGAGGAGGAAATGTTGTATCAGAAAAGATAAAATAAATACTTTAAAAAAAGGTAAAGTACATAGAAAGGTGAGAACAGATAAAATTATTCTAAGATTATAAATGTAGTGACAGTAAAGATGACATTCCACATTTGTAATTCATGTTACGAGTCTTGAGATGCATTTTTATTTAAAGCTATTGTATTTTGATACAGTCAGTTAAAGAAAAACCAAATAATGAGTTTAACTATAGGTTTGAGAAGCATACAAGTATTCAGAAAGAAAGCAATAAAGCTGTTCAATTGAAACTAGCACTCTGCTTGAAAGCAAGTAAGATTCTCTAAGTACTGTTGTAAATAGTGATTGTATAGGAAGTAGAAACAAACTGTTTGTATGCTACTATTTGAGTTTAAGAAAGAAAGAAAATAGTTTTGCTGCAGTCTGAAGAAGTTCCTTCCACACTAGAGTGCATTGATGAAGATCCTTAAGTTTTCTTTCATGACGTTACAGCTCAGACTTCTTCCTCAACTGGGGTAGAACAGACCTATCAAATTGCCTTTAGAGCTCAGGTTACTGGCAAAGTCACTATGTGCTGGTTCAGTAGAGGTTATTAATTTGTTTTTCTTCTGTGTGAATTAAAATTTAGATGAGAGATGGTTAATACAAGGCTTTCTGCCTCAGAATAAGAAGTCTTTGTTGTTCCTTACTAGCAGGTGCTTAATCCCTATACAGCCTACTGTTTGTCAAAGCAGCCATTTAAGCTTCTTGACTTTGATTGCAGGACGGTATCGAGCACTTTTTGCCACCTCCTTTAGAAAAAAATTATTTAAAAACTTCTAATATTCACAGAAATCACTCTGGTGAGACACTTAAAAGGATTCTTGCTGGCTTGAAATGTGTGGATAGATTAATTTTGCTAACTCTTTCTGTACAGTGGCCCCAGAGAAGCCCAAGAACTTAAGTTGCATTGTGCATCAGGTGTCAAAGTTGACATATGTTATGAATTGTACCTGGAACCCTGGAAGGCACACATTCCTGGATACTCAGTTCAGGTTGAGATACAGCTGGTAAGTGGCACTCTATAAAATATCTAAATAATTCTGAAGAATATTTTTATGCTAAACCAACAGTCCTTGAAATTCCTGATTCCTTGTAGGAGTTGTTTACATAAGTCAGATTTTCTGAAGCATTGCTGTCTGTCTGGTATGAGAGGGAAGGAAAGAGTTAAAGAAGTAATTCGAGTAATTCTAAGTCAGACTTGAAGTTTTGTTGCTGAACTTGTTTTGGAGTAACAGTAATCTCATATTTTTCTATTCTTCAAATGTATGATTAGTGTGGCTTGAGTATAGTGCATCTAATAATAGGGGGCTGTACCCAAACTTTTACACTTTCCTGGATTGACAGTTCTGTCTCATTGTAAACAAGCAGAAGATGTCCCTGCTCATTGCAGAAGGATAAGACTACATGACCTTTAAAGGTCCGTTTCAATCCAAACTGTTCTATGATTCTAAGTAGAGCAAGTAACATAAAATGACTGAATTTTGTAAAGGTATTGTCTTATCTGCACTTCATAGGAACTGTGGACAAACACTACTCTGAGCTAATCCTAACATGAAAGCTTCAGCAAAGTGTTTCTCCTGTGACAGCAAATTAAGTTACTTTCCAGACTCTTTGGATGGTCTCTTACAGTTTTAAAATGGGGTGAACAGGATGGTTGCATTGCTCTGGAAAAGAGCAATGATTGCCTACAGCTTTCCATCTACTCTGTTCTGCTGAAGTGTTTGGGTAGTAGGTGTAGTGGAAAGTATGCACAGATAGAAAATGTTAATGCATTGCAAATTTCCTGATGCCCCTAAAACTATCTAGTATTTGTGTAGCAGAAGATGGTGAACAGAAATTATGTATTGCACCTCTAACACTGTACTCTTGAAAGGTATGCAGGTAGCGCTGACTACATTTTCTGATGCATTCTAATTACTGGCCATGTTGCTTTTGATTAATTGTATCACTTCTTGTTCTTTTCTCTTTCAAGCCAAGTCAGGTTTTTAAACAAATTTAATTACAGTGCTGTAGCTTGTGCTTTTGAAGATACGTGACTGGAAGTCAAGAGATTCTGTTTTGGTTTCAGTTCTAATGCAGCCACGCATTTGTGGCTGAACAAGCCATTCCCACTTTTTCTTCCCCTCCCTCTGTTTGCAAAGTTAAGACAGAGGGGAAACATACAAGATAAACTGATTGCTCACTCTGATCTACTTTAAAATATTCTTTAAAGGAAACCAAACTTACTGCTTTGTATCTTGTTTTTTCTTTCTGATTTATTCAGGCCAGAAGAGGTCTTTCCTGACTGTATACCAAAAGATGTAAACAATTCTTGCACCGTTCCTGATATTCAGTTTTTTGTTAACACGGAAATCTGGGTAGAAGCAACAAATGCACTTGGGAAGGCTGAATCTGATCCTCTTGTTGTTGATCCCATTGACATTGGTAACTATATACACCTTAAAACTTTAATAGAACATTATTGCTGCTTCTGTGCAAATTGCTGAACTGGTATGTTAATGTTTCTTCACTATAAAAATAATCACTGCATAAGGGTTGTTGACTGGAGCTTGAACTGTACTGGGCAAAGGTGTAGAGATGGTGAGAGATTTCATCACAATTCAGATAGCAAATTTGTGTTGAGTAGTCTGATTTAGAAGATAGTGTAAAGTAGCAGCCATTTCAGGTCCTGAAAGGCTTTAGTAAAAGTAATGCTGCAACATCATGTGCCAGCTTCTAAAGGCATGGTAGCATACAGCTGTGGAGTTGACTTTTAACTTCTTCTCTTCTAGTTAAACCACTGCCTCCGCAGAATGTATCAGTCAGCTCAGGAGTACTGCCTAGTGTTCTGATCCTTTCCTGGGAGAATTGGATTTCAGACGCTGTGATGACGCTGAAATACAATATTCGCTACAGGATTGTTGGTGACACAAACTGGATGGAGGTAATACCATAATGTCCCTTGCCATGATTCTGCTGTAACCCAGCCATCTGTCAAAGTGGAGTTCTCTCTGTTGCACTTCAGAGCATTCACTTTCATTTCATTGTGTCTTACATGGCCACCCAAGGAAGTTTATCTGGCCTGTTCATGGAGGCTGTGATCCAGGGTTGTTTTTTTTTTTTTGGCACAGTCTGAATATGGTGACCTTTTCATATCTTTGTGAACTTTTTGGCTGTTCACCCTGTCACAGTGTTTACTTGAAAATTTATTTTGCACATGCAGCATATAGAACATTAATGAATTTTCATCATCCCATGTGTATGCAAAATGAGTGATCTCTAAATGTTATTCAGAGCTTGAGTAAATACTGTATCATGCTGAAATGCTTTTTAGAGCTTACTCTATCTGAAGTTGGGCTACAGTAGGTCCAGGCAGGGCCACAGGCTGGGACAGAGGGGCTGGAAAGGACCTGGGGTTGCCGGTGACAGCAGCTGAACATGAGCCAGGCTGTGCCCAGGTGGCCAAGAAGGCCAATGGCATCCTGGCCTGGATCAGCAATGGTGTGGTCAGCAGACCACTGACTGCCTACCTGTGTTTGTCTCTGGTGAAGCCACACCTTGAACCCTGGTTTTGGTCCCCCCACTCCATGAAAGACACTGAGATGCTAAGCAGAGCACATACAGAGAAGGGCAGCATAGCTGAGAAAGGTTCTGGAGCACAGTTGTTATGAGCAGCAGCTGAGGAAACTGGGGTTGTCCAGCCTGGAGGAAAAAAGACTCAGAGGTGACATTATCACTGTCCAACTACCTGAAAGGAGGTTGTAGTGAGGGCAGAGTCAGTCTGCTCTCCCAAGTAACAAGTGTTAGGACCAGAGGAAATGGCCTCAAGCTGTGCCAAGGACAATTTGGATATGAGGAAAAATTTATTCTGGAAAGAATTGTCAAGGATTGGCCCAGGGAAGCTGTAGAGTTCTATCCCTGGAAGTGTTTAGAAAAGGTCTAAATGTAGCACTCAGTGATGTGGTTTGGGAGTGGATTTAGCAGTGATAGGTATATGACTGGACTCAATGGTCTCTTCCAACCTAGATGATTGTGTAATTCTGTAAAACCTAGCTGCTCTATGTACATGCTTCAAGTGTGAGGCAGTCAAGAACAGGAAAAGTGTAAGGAGTAAGCCTTACCTGTAATGTACTGTGATGTGTTTGTGTCATCAAGAGCTGTCGGGTTTTTTTTCTTTACATCAATCTATGGACATAGTTTTTTAATAGCTCCTCAGTTTTTTCTTACTTCAAGCGTTCTCTCAGAGCAGTAGTACTCCAGCAGAGGTCCAAAAGTATTCTGAATTCTGTGAGTTCTTGGAAGGAAGACTGGTTCTGATTTTACCAAAATACTCTCTTTGGAGCAGGTAGTTCCTTGTGACTAATGTGGCTTTAGATGCAGAAACTATTAAGGTCACGTGTATTGATATTTTAAAAAGCACTGACCTGCACAATCTAGTCTGCAGCTCCAGGATCTGTGGATATGTTGTTTTGTGAGGACAATAGGACAAGTTCTTGTAACTTGTCTTTCCCTTTTAAGATATGCAGAAAACAAATTAGACAGTAGCTTTCAAATCAGTTGAACTCACTTAGCTGTGGTAAAATTGGGCTATTTTGATATGTCTTTGCCCTCAAAATTAACCTCTTAAGTGTCCTGCATTTGTCTTTAATCTGCAGTCATTCCTTGCAGGGGTCCTCACTGTAAAAAGCCCTTAGCTGCAAGTGGAATAACATGAGTCAGTGCATGTATCTACTTGTGTCCATTATCTATTCCACCCTGCTTCCCTACGTTTTTCCTGTACTAAGAATATTCCTCTGGCATTTGGTTGCTCACCTAAGATAAAAGAAAGAGCTTATGAAAATAATCTATTAACGAAACTATAAACTGCTCTAAAAGTGTTTTCAATTTCACTCAATAAGCACTGTTCTGGATCAGTGGAAGCAATGATCCTGGACTTTTAACTTCTAGTAACCAGTAATTTTGTAATCAATAATCAAAGCAGGTAACCTAGCAAAGTTCTGAATTGTGAGGCAGGATACTCTACAGATCAATAAGCAGCAGAATTATGTGGGAAGGAAGGAAGAGAGACGCTAATTTAAAGAAAAAAGATAATGAGATTGTTCTGAGGTAGCTGCCTAACTGTTTTAGTGTATGTATGTTCTTATACCTAGTAAAGACACACAACTCTGACTGAACTTTTATCAAACAGTGTCTGAGAATTGAAGTTTTTGCATGTGAGAGGGAAAGAAAGCTTGTTTGTGTTAGATGTGTGTGGTGGGGAGCCACCTTCGATGACAGCTGAACAGTCACAGAACTTAGCTCTACCGTATCTTGATCAGTGCCTTTGAAATCTTCGTCACATTTGCAGATTCCTTCTGAAGATACAGCTTCCCCAAGAACTTCATTCATTGTTCAAGGTCTCAGACCCTACACAGAGTATGTCTTTTCCATTCGTTGCATGAAGGAAGATGGAGAGGGCTACTGGAGTGACTGGAGTGAAGAAAAGAGCGGGATTACCCTTGAAGCTAGTAAGTAATGTATAAAAGTAGGTCTTGACTTCTACAGTGTGTGAGCGCTCAGCAGTTTGGCAATGGCCAGCTGAAATGGTGTAGCCGTGCTTGAGCTGCTTGCTTGTGTAAGCAGCAAAGCACTCCTGAGTTAGGAGACTGCACTGACTGAGTTGACCCCTGCACTCCAAGGAGCATAAGAATAGCTTCACATTAAGATAGTGTAGAGGTGCTCCCTGAAAACAGCTAGAACAGAGACAGGGAAGAACAGCCTTCTTCACAGAAAACTGCATTCTCAAAGTCTTCTGGAAGAAATCTAGGCTTTATGCTTGGTTTTTTTATTCTGAAGATTATTCTCTGTAACAGAAGTTATCCTGCCTAGAAGAGGTTTTCTTACTAGACCAACTGCCTTAGTTTGTGAACAACTTGATATTTAAGAGGCTAGTAAAAGTCATAGGTGAACAATCATCAGCAGTTACAAAACAGATGATTTTGGTCATACAGGATGCATAGACTTCTTCACAAACTTAATAAAGCAATGATACAAAATAATGTGCATATGGTAAGGGCAGCCTCTTATGCACTAAAGCATCTAAATAAGACATTCTGGTTTACTTTTAACAGAGTATTCATTCTCATTCTTTTCCACTTTGAAAGCCTGCAAGGTTGGCTTTGTTTCTGGCTTATGCTGATGCTACCCCATAGGGAGTCAGCGTTGTGTACTTAATACTCAGTGGGGAATCTATTCTTACATCCAATTGCTATAAATAGTTTGTGATAGCTATTTAGCTTCAGTGTCAAGCTGATTGGTATTTTTCTGGTTTTTAAATGTGCTTTAGCTTTTCCTGCTTGCACCATTATGATCTTGTTTCTGTAATATCCTGTGTGATCCATAGTATCTTCCAAGACGTGTCTTTGCTGAGCAGTCTGTTCACTGCAGCCTTTCAGTGCACATCAAGTTAAACCAATGCAAGGCCCATTATTAAAACAGATTGGAAATCCTTCCTTCTTTATCCTGATGGAGTTCATTTGTCATCTTAGATAAGAAATAAGAGGGATTGTTGTAGTTTTTGTTTAAAAGAAGTGGAATTTGTATCCATTATATCATTGCTTCAGTTCTGTACAAAATTTACTTTCTCTGGGAGAGGTACTAAAATACATCAATATTCTAATCTCTGCATTTCAGCTCCTAATGATAGTATGACTTCATTTTCTCTGTTTTCTGTCTCAGGCTGAGCAGTGATGATTTCAGGACTGCCTGCCTATTTAGGTTGCATTGCTGTTCTCCTGTGGTGACTGACTTTGCAAAAATACTGCTAATATTGATTAAGAACCCATGTCTTACTTTAGCCTCAGAACAAAGGATGAACATAAGTGAACATCGGGCAGGTTATGTCAGATTAATGATCTCTATTAGGCAAGGTGTAGAATTGCTTCTCTTTCATGTGAATCAGTTTGGATACTCAAATAAGTAAAGGAACTCCCCTTTCCCTCAACTGATAGTTCTCTCAAAATGTTAAGCATAAAAGATGAGATGCATGCTGTATACTTGAGAGGTGCTTGGGGTTAAAAGCCAAAACCTCATAATACAGTAAATGCTATGAAATACTCTGAGAAAAAAACAGTCTTACAAGATTAAAGATATAATTTATTTTGAGATCAACTTTCTCTTGGGGCTAAGACCCTCACAAAAGATTGCCCACTTTTTATTGCTTTGTGGAGTGTAGTATTGGTTGGTTCATTTTACTTTGAAATGGAATTTGTTGTGGAAATACCACTTTTTCATAGTACAGATGCCAAAACCTGCTGTAGCATTGTATGAAAGTACTCCAGTTTTGTTAACCCTTTCAGAATCAAGGAGTCTAACTGCCAAGAGAATTTTTTCTCCTTGTTAAGTCTTGCACACTTTCCTTTTTTTTTTAGGTAACTTGAAATTGAGGGATAGGAGCAGTGTTGGATACAGACTGTAGCAGGGTTTGCAGGTGTGCAGGGCTGTGCCTCTGGATGCAGGCTGCACACTGTAGATGTGATCATGCCTCACTCAGCATTGTCACCTTCAGTCTGATCTTGCAGATGCTCACCATTGTGACTCATATTCTTTTGATACTGTACACTTAAAGCAGGACTGGTGTCTTGGTCATCTCTTCAAGAAATTTTCCACTTAATATGCCAAACATTATTTTCATTGAGAAATTAAGGAAATACTTTTTAATATGCTTTTATTTTTTAAAAGAAAGTAAGCCTATAATCATATTCAAAGGATGAATTTGAACAGATTAAATGAAATTATTTCTACTGTGAGGCATTGTTTGTTTCCTCAGAACCGTCTAAAGGACCACCCATATGGAGGATCATTGATACATCTCACTCACCAGCCTTCTGGACTGTGCATCTACTATGGAAGGTAAAGCAAATTGCAAAAATTGAGCATTCTTCTAAAAACATGTGTTTTTAAATTGAAAAATCTACCCAACAGCCTTGAGAGATGTCTGGGGTAGTGTAGGGGTTTTTGGTATGAGAAGTGACTTTAGTATTCTCATAATAATTAGTTACGAAAAATTAAATGTACAGATGTAAAGGCCATCATTTAACTGGTACTCACTTAAAATACACAGACTGCTTTCAGATTCCTCATTTTTTGTCCTTCCATGGGTTTGGAACTGCCATTTGAACTAAGCATAGCTTCATGTCTTGCTATCTCCTGTAACGTAAAACATGGCAACACTGGGCAATGATATCCCAGCTGCAAAATCCATTAAGCCTTAAGATACTGCAGAGGCCAAGGTTGTTAAAAACAGCACTGGGCATTTGTGTGCAGTAAGCTGCTGTGTCCAGCTGGATGATTAGTCCATCTGAGAAGGGGAATGTAGTTATGGTCATTCCCCAACCCCTGCTTTCTTTTGGTCCATAAACTGTGTCATATTTGTGTGAGATTCCTTTTATGTCATTGTTTTATAAAGTCACATAAAATCGAGGTTTTATCAACAAGTTTTGCAGTCCTTACAGAACAGCTTTCATTAAATCACTAGATAATGATCAAATAAAAAGAGTATTTAAAGCAGAAATAGGCTTTGGAAGTGACTGCTTTATAGAAATGTGCACAGGTTATTTATGCTTTCTTAAATGTACAAGTATTTGATCTATGGAACTTGACTTGTTCTCATATTTTTTAATTGTGCCCTAAGGAAAGCAATAAGGATTATGTCACATTTGTTCAGTATCAGCTTAATCAAGGATGTGTTTCTGACAGGCACTGAAGCCATTTGAAGCCAATGGAGTAATCTTGCAATATGAAGTGACTGTCAGAGATAAATCATCTCTTTCCAGTCCAGTGAAGAAATACAATGTTACCAGCACCAACCATACTTTACAGCTGCCGGAAGGAACTTATGAAGTGACTCTGGTTGCCCGTAACAGTGTTGGGGCATCTCCTCCATCAGTTCTGTTTATCCCAGCAAGTAATACAAAAGGTGAGTGTGTCAGTAATGTCTCTGTCAAGTAAATCCACATGGCTCTTTTTATAATATATTTTCAGTGTTGTAAAATACCTTTTACATGGGCACATAATTAAAGTATTACTGAATTATTTACAGTCTCACACCTTTTGTATATACTGCCATTTGTGTACCGGGGAATATGTGGATTTGTGTACTCATCTGAAGATGTGTATGTTGTTCTGCTGGGTTTTGATTCTTAGGGCTTCTGTATACTATATTCCCTGTTGTTTCTTTTTTTTAGCATAGCAGGCATTTTCGTGTCTTTATTTAAAAAAAATCGAAGGGCTGGTATATACCTATGTATATACCATTCTGCCATTGTTCCTCCTTTAATTTCCTGATTTCCCTCCCACTTGTTTTTTTGTTTGTCCCAGTCTCATTCTACATTTTCAGTATCATACCTGGTTGTTTTCTCATCTGCTTCCACTATTTCCTTACTCTTTTTTTTTATTATTCACTAATAGTAAGGACAGGTTTATCCTTATTTCCAGTCTTTTTTTAGACAATCCAAACACTGCCAGGATAGGAAGGAAATAGGTATATGGCTAGATGCAGGTAAACACCAAGGGAGAGCCGCTGGTTCTAAAACTGTTAGATGAATTAGCTAAAGGTACAATGCAAACAAAGTAGTATGGCAGCCAGGGAGAAGTACTTGGTAAGATATACATATGTAGTATATAAGCATATAATATGTATTACAGAATCAGCTGAGTTGGAAGGGGCACACAGGTGTCTCAAAGTCCAGCTCCTGACCCTGCATAGATTACCCCAGGAGTCACCATGTGCCTGAGAGCATGGTCCAAATGCCTGTTGAACTCTGGCAGGCTGGGTGCAGTGACCACTTCCATGGGGTGCCCTCTGGGTGAAGAACCTTTTCCTTACATCCAGCCTAAACTGCCCCGACACAACTCCAGGCTGTTCCTTTGGGGCCTGTCACTGTTACAACAGAGCAGAGATCAGTGCCTACCCTTCCTCTTCCCCTCCCAAGGAAGCTGTGCCTTCAGTGAGGTCTCCCCTCAGTCTCCTCCAAGCTGAATAGACCAAGTGATCTCAGCTGCTCCTCATACCGCTTCCCTTCAAGGCCCTTCTCCATCTTTGTTGCCCTACTTTGGATGCTCTCTTGTAGTTTAAGAACTTCATTATATTGTGGTACCCAAGCTTGCCCTCAGCACTGGAGGTGAGGCTGCCCCAGTGCAGAGCAGAGGGGACAATCCCCTCCCTTGCCTGGCCGTGCTGTCCCTGATGCCCCCAGGACACGCTTGGCCCTCCTGGCTGCCAGGGTACTGCTGGCTCCTGTTCAACTTGCCATGGACCAGGACCCCAGGGCCCTTTCCATGGCACTGCTCTCCAGCCTCTCATTCCCCAGTCTGTCTGGACATGCAGGGCTGCCCCATCCCAGAGGCAGAATCTGGCACCAGCCCTTGTTGAACTTCACATGGTTGGGGATTGCCTGGCCCTCTGTGTCAGGGTTTCTGTAGGGCCTCCCTGCCTTTGAGGGAGTCAACAGCTCCTCCCAGATTTGTATCATCTGGGAACATGCATAGTGTCCCTTCCAGTCCTGAGCCCAAGTCATATATGAAGATGTCAAAGAGCACAGGGCCCTGTGGAATCCCCCTAGTGACAGGTCCCCAGTCTGATGTCACCCCAGTCACTGTAACCCTTTGTGCTCAACCCATGAGCCAGTTCTCCACATCTCATAATGTTTGTCCAGCTGTGAGCTGGACTTTGTATATAGTATCTGCTTACATATATACACACTATACATGAAGTATAAGTACTTACTAAGGTACTTGAGTGTAACTGTTTAGTACACTTGTAAATTCCCATTCTAAGTCTGATTTCTCTCTTAAAATCTTTTCTGGAAGAAAGAAATATAGCGTCTATGGGAATAGAGAAGTTGAGTCTAACTTCCAGTTTTTAAATAGCCTGGTACTGCTTTTGAATCTCTAATACAAAGATCCATGTGTAAACCTCCAAGTTTCAGGAAATGGCACTTACATTTACTTCAGGTCTGTCCAATTGCGACTATTAACCAAAAGTATCAAAATTTGCCAGAACAGTTCCAATCACGTATTTGGTTGCTTTCTTCTTTCGTTACAGCTCCTGTGAAGAATCTTAGAACATTACCTAAACATGACAAGTTGTGGGTAGGGTGGACTGCTCCTAACAGTTTTGTGCTTAAATATGTGATTGAATGGTGTCTGGTGTCCAGCAGCTCAGACTGCATCATAGAATGGCAGATTGCACAAGGCGATGCTCAAGGAGTCGACTTAAAAGGTATTTAGCTCATAAATCTACGTGTAGTTTGTAGAACACTCTAGAAACCTTCTTAGTATTCTGAAGATGAGAAACATTGTCACAGTGATTAGAATTTCTAATTAGAACAGGGGCTTAATGCTGAGTGTTTCAATTAGTTTATTGTGAGTGTATGGATGTATTTGTGTGTTTTTGTCAAATATTCAGATACAACTGTATCTGATCTTGCATTTTGAAATTTCTATAATGTAACAACAGGGGGGTTTATCTCCATTTTGGTTTTAGTATTGTCATTCTTAGAAACCATTAAAATAGTGAAAAGGCTGAGTTTGTTCAAAATCAAATTCTTTGATTACTCTATTCCAACAGTGAAACTTGATCAACTTTATTGTTCTTTTGAGATGATGCTCAATATCTGAGATCAGTAATTTGGGGAGTTAGTGCTACAAACAAATAAAGACCTTCTATTTAAAATAAATTAGAAAAAAAAACCCTGACTTTTCTGAAATGCACTTAGTAAATTTTACATTTGAGTGTGAACCATTATATTGTTCCTTTAGTTGGTATTTTGGAGCAGTGTATCAATGAGCTCTAGAAAATACTCAGCTGCATTAGGCACTACTACACCTGGTTAAACAGCGAGAGCTCAGAAGCGTGTATCTGAGATAATGACGATGGTGAGCAATTTGACTGAAACAACACCTTTTAAATTCCTTTCATTAGGTATAAAGCCTTTCAAGTGTTACTTGATAACAGTGTACCCTCTGTATGCTGACGGTCAGGGAAGTGGACAGTCTGTGAAGGCTTATCTTAAGCAAGATCGTAAGTATAAATCATTACCTTGAAGCACATACTCTGACCCTTTTTGACAAAAAAATAAAGAAACCTTTGCTTTAATGTGGACTGTGTAATGAGAAATGGTTTAGTAATTGAGGGTCAGGTGACATCATTGATCTTTTCCCTTCCGTTTTTATCCATTCTGCTTTTTTACCGTGTTTGGGAACTAGACAGATGGCTTACTATGGCTGGCTCTTTGGTTTTTCAGCTTTTATCAGATAATCAGACATTACTTAGTTATTTTAGTGATATATTTATAATATAATATATTATATAT
>VWYP01034184.1:0-28516 GCA_013400435.1 Pycnonotus jocosus | reverse complement strand
CTCCTGTGGAACAACCAGGCACAGCCAGCTCTGGCCTCCCTTACTGGGGCTCTCTGCAAGTTCCTCCAGTTTAAAAACCAACCACGGGGCTTATTTCACTGAGGAATAACTGAAAGCAGGTCTGTCTTAGGGAGAACAGCTGTCTCCAGTCTGCCTCCAGCCTACACTGAAAACTCAGCTTGTTGTTGTTGTTGTTTTCACACCTCGAGTACTATAAGGGAAAAACCTGCACCCTTCCCAACTGGGATTTCTGACTGTCCTAGAAACCTTGTGGCCTGAATCAGAGTTAGGTGTCCTAGTGTGGTAAATCTGTTGGGATTTTTAAAGCTGAGAAATGAAAATGGAATTCTTTCCTCTGTGGGTTGGGCAAAGTGTTCCCAGTGCTGCAAAGGCATTTTATTGCTCTGATGTGCCACAAGTGCAGTCACTCTGTCTTTTGATTTTCACAAAGGTCAGAGGGAGCTGACAGGTGAGGGAATGCAGTTCACGTTTCCAAGCACTCAGCTGGTCACTCCTGCCTCTGCCTCTGCCTGGCAGTGAGCTCTGTGTGGCACAGCCAGGGGACAGGGCACAGAGAGGGCAGTGACACATCCCTCACCCCCTGTCCAGCTGAGGTGATCCAACCTTCCACCAGGCCAGCGTGTAATGAGCCCCAGGAAGGTTTATCAAGCTCTGAGGGCTGACCTGCAACCTCCCAGAGTGGCTCAAGAATATTTGTGAGATGGCTCTTTGGGGGTGTTTTGTAAAGCAAAGGTTTTAATAAAAGAGAAAATAAGAAATTATATAGAAACAAAATACAAGCCCTGCTCAGACACAGGGAAACCCTCACACCTGGCTGAGACACCCCAAAAAAGCACTGAGCACCTCTGAGCTCCTTCTTAAATATACAACGATCCAGGAGGGACAATTTGTCTTGTTGCCCATGGAAACAGCCACAAGTTTTGAGGAACATTCCCAAAGCCCAACCAGTGCCCCTGTGCTGGCACTGGGCCAGCCACGATGACAGAAACACAGAAAATTCTGGTTCTTTTCCATAAAAGTCAGGGGTAAAGCTGAACCCCCTTTCCCTTATTTGTAACCATGCAATGCAACACAGGGCTGCCAGGAGCAGGGCTGGCATCACCCCCTGCCTCTGGCCATGCCACAGATGGCACCAGCAGCTTCCCAGGCTCCTGCCCCTCCGGATGGCACAGGAGGAGCCAACAAAGAGGGACGAGCAGTCCCTGCTGCAATGTGACCTTCACGTGCCATCCATGCATTGCTCCCGAGCAGACACATGAGTGACAAAGGAAAAATCTGCCAGTCAGGCTCAGATGATGCTCTGGAAAGGACAAATAAACATTAAAATGGCGCTTGAATCGTGCCTGCTGCAGATCCCTGCAAAACAGAGGGAGAGTAATTCACAGATTTGTCCCGGAGGGTTTGAGAAAGAAGAATGGGATCAAAGGAGGGGAATGCTGGCCAGGATGGAGCCCTGGCTGCTCCTGGAGCCATCCTGCTCCCACAGCACTGTGCTCTGCACATCAAACCTGCCCTGACTCTCTCTCAGTGCACACCACGAAGGCTGATCCTATTTCATGGAGCTGTGGGTGGCAAAGGGATGAAAGGACCTAAATCCCAGCACCCAGGGCTGGGCACTGTCCCCATCAGCTCCAGCACCAGCAGTGAGCTGTGAGCTGCACGTGTGCATGGGAACAGCTGAGGGGTGTTCAAGGAGAAGGTCCTGTCAAGCAATAAAAAGATGCTTTAACCAGCTTGGAAAACAGCACAGGATGAAGTGGATAAACTCCCCCAGCAAAAGGTCAAGGTCCTTACAGCTCATGGATCCCACATCAATGCAAATGTGCTAAGGGGAGTATTTACAGTGATGCCTTCTGACTGACACCAAGTGCATAAAATTAATATGGGTTGAGAAAAAGAACAGAAAGAGAGAAAAGAAACTCTTTAATAAAGAAACAAACATTCTCCATGCAATTTTACCCGTGTGCATTTTGAACACAACCCAGCACAGACGCAGCGTGCTGAGAAGAGTCAGCACAAACATTTTTCTGTTCCTTAAATAATATGATTATTTTCCTTTTAGCAACAATGGGAGGTATTAATTTTACAGGAACAAAATGAAGAAGCTAGTTTAGTAGACACGCTTTGCCCATGATTCAACTTTTCCCACCAGGAAAAAGAAATGAATAAAAATATATTTCTACTCTGTGGCACGTATAGAATAAGGTGGCTCATAATTACACCAAGCACAGTGCTACAAGTTGCTCAAATTTATTTATTTCTTACTGGAAGCGCTATCAGAATATGAAGAGAGCCTTGCAATGCTAATCCCAGCTGTCTGGGCCCATCCCACGATGCTGCCTGACAATTCCTGTGATTTACTGCACCAGTAAAAGGAGGCAGCCATGAACAGGTTTTTGTAAATCAAGTCTGTTGGGCCAGATTTGGGTCCTGGATTAGTCAGGCATAAGAAATGTTATAGCTCTTTGCCAGCCCATAATTCAGGTGGTGAACATAATGACGCGGATGTAGGGCATTAAAAGCTGTTAGAATAGCTACCAGGAGAAAATCACCTTGGCTCCAGCCCCTTGATTGCTGCACAGCCTCTCTCTGAGCCTTGTCATTACCCAGGGACAGCAGAGCTAAAGAAAATGTCAAGGTCTGTGCAGAACCACCCTGGTTTCATGTTCACACCATCAGCGTTCAGCAGTTAAACCCCATGCCACGACACACACGAGTTGAGTTCAAATTTACAGTGCACACCAGGTGTTCTTATTGGCCCTTAAGGGAGCCTGGGACTGCAGCAGAATCACCTCTGTCAATATTCCCTTGCTGGGTCAATATATCCTGATAGTCCATAAAAGTCAGCGAGCAAAACCGACAGCCTGCCAGCCCTTCGGGGTAAAATTTGGCACGCTTTACCTGCCTGTTAGTTAGGATCGTTCTGGATTTAATGTCCCCGAGGTGCAGGCAGCGCTCACACTGGGTTTAACAACCTCCTGATACTCCAACCTGCCTCACAGCCCTGCCCTGAGCTCCCCACCACGGAGGGTGTGCAAGGAGATGGGCTGACAAAAGGGATTCTCTGAGAGGGAAGGCAGCAGCAGCCTGAGTGTTTGCACCCCAGCTGAGAAATGTCCATTTTCCAGGAGAGCCATGGAATCTTACCACAATATTGGGGTTTCAGGGATGAAAGCAGCCAGGAAACTTCGCTTTTTGAAGATATAGAATCTTCAAAAAACCTGATTTTTCAGCTATTCACACCCAAATCCACGGTCATTCTCAGGCATGCTGGAGCAACTCTCAGCATAGAGAAATAGAATCCCCAAAAGATTTGGAGTGGAAGGGACCTTAAATCCCATCCAGTCCCACCCTGCCATGGCAGGGACACCTTCCACTGTCCCAGGCTGCTCCAAGCCTCAATGTCCAGCCTGGCCTTGGGCAGTGCCAGGGATCCAGGGACAGCCACAGCTGCTCTGGGCACCCTGTGCCAGGGCCCGCCATCCTCACAGGGAGGAATTTATTCCCAATGTCCCATCTAAACCTTCTCTCAGTTCGAAGGTAAATAGTTTTCAACTCAAATCAGTGTACATTTTTGAAGTTAAACTTATTTACCCCATCTGACAAACCATTTCGTTATGTTTCCTGGTTAAAAATTTTATGCAGATTGAACTGAAGATGGTTTTTTCCCACTCTACAGCCCAGAAGTCAATCCCATGCAAGCTGTCATAAGCATGAACTCTGAAAGATCAGAAGGGCCTAACCCATGGCACTGAGTGAAAATAACAGGCAAAGAAGTTTGAAAATATTTTTAAATTATCAGTTTTCTGCTGCCCTTTTCGTAACAGATTTAGAGCACAGTTTTAATGAAGGATGATTTTTTTTCTTCCTATTATAAAGATAGTTCACTGTTAAACTGTAATTTTCCCTTTTTTTCCCCCCAGGAAATGCCCTTTAAATGCACTTGAAAATTGTCCAACATTAAAATTGGAAATCTAACCTTATAAAATGTGATTCTATGCTGAGATTGCTAATGATCATATCAACTTAATAAGTATAACTTATTAAGCTATACTTAACTCAATAAGTAACTTATTTGGTATCTAAGATGATAAGCAAATCATGAAACAAGCAAACGAAAAGATTTCTACACCCAACTGGCAAATGAGTTACAGACTAAAAAATCTGTCTACAGACAGACATAAAAATGCATGACTTTCAAGCAAAAGGAAAAAATGAAGCCTATAGTCTGAAGTTGCTCATTATCCCTCATTTGTTCAATTCTTATCTTGATTTGGTCATCAACTCTCTGCTTGCTCGTTAAGATGGTCAAGCCATGCAAACAAAGTGACATTTGTTCCCATAACAACATTGAACCCTTATATAGCATTTTTCATCATCAAATCTCCAAGCCTTCTACGAAGAAGGGGAGCTTTGTTATTTATCCCCAACCCAGATAAGGAAATTACAGCAGTGGGATGATTGCAGAGCCAGAAATAAAACTTCCGAGTCCCAGCTAATGGCCTAAGCAGCAGCACAGGCAGTTTGATTAACACAGGAGACAGCTGAGGTCAAGATGGGCAATTTGAGCATCCCAACTTCTGAACTGCTGAAAGCACGAGGAGGAAAAGTGCAACTGAGAAAAGCCATCAATTCAAGGAGTGCTTTACACTGGCACTCGAGGCTTGGAGTGTGCCCACAGACATGCACAAGGATTTCACACCAACAGCTCCTCAGCAAGGATGCTCATCAAGGAGATGTTTAATTTATTATGGTACTCCAGGCATTTGAATTTAAATAAGATTTCTTTCTTCTTCTTTTTTTTTTTTTTTTTTTAATCAGAAAAAATACATGTTTCTGCTGGAAAAGGAATTCTAGGATTAAAAGGAGTTTAAAACAATGTCAGGACAACAGAATTCTCCTCAGAAGAGATCAGTGAGTCAGAATCATTTCTTAGGGATTTTATGCTGTTAAATAGGTTGGAGGCCAGAATAAGAGGCCATCAAGGAGGATACAGCTGGGGGGTTTGCTGCCCATCACTCAGTTAAGAACTGAAAGTGGATAAAGTTTGAGTCAGCCTTCACAAAATATGGCAACTGGTGATGCACCAACGACTGAGATTTCCTGACAATAATGAAATTCAGGAAAGCTCCGTGATCTTCATGGAAAAACCTCCTCAAAGTACAAGAACAACCCACCCCGATGAGTGGGAAGTGGAGCAGACGTGGCAGAAGGGCTGACTTGGCTGGACACGGAATCCCTGACCCAGCTCCAACACAGAAAGAAAATGAACAGAAGGTGCAAGTGGGGACTGTCCAGGAGAATTACAGAAACCTGGCTTGAACTGCAGGGGAAAAGTGAGGAAAGGCAAATCCAATCCCAGGTGGAGCTGAAGGGACGCTGTGGCTGGTCAGAATGGTTCACCCACAGCTAGAGCTGCAGGAAAGAGCCAGGGAAATGTGAGTCACTCGTGAATATGTCACCAAAACCACTGACAAAGGGTACGAGGGAGAGATGAGTGAAGGTTCTGCCTCAGTCTTCACTGGCAGGGCCTCATCCCAGGCTGCCCAGCTCCAGGGTCCTGCTGTCTTTGTGTGGGGTAGGGAAGTCTGATGTTCAACAGAAGAAGCTTTTGTTAGAAATCACCTAATCAAGCTGTGATTAGGTCTGTGAGTGTGCAGGAGACACTCTGACATCATCCTGAGGCTGCTCTTTGTGTCCTGGGGCAACTGCTGGATGCTTCTGGTGACTGGAAAAGGAAACTGCTGGATGCTTCTGGTGACTGGAAAAGGAAACTGCTGGATGCTTCTGGCGACTGGAAAAGGCAGCTGGCATGTGCGTCCTCCAGATGGGCAAGAAGGAAACACCCAGCCACATCCAACTGCTTGGTGACCCTCAGCTCAATCCCAAAGGTTATGGAGCAAGTCTTCCTCACTGTTTAACCTCTTAATGTCTTCATTAACAGCTTGGACAATGAGTGCAGCAAGTTTCCAGGTGACACCAGAATTGGAGACTAAGCCGGCCTTGCAGGAGGGACGGGGAAATACTCCGACAGAAACCTTCCAGCATTCCAACAAAACACACAAATTGAGGCCCACCGTGTAGAAAGCAGCTCCAGGGAACACAGCCTGGGAGATGAACAGGAGCTGGCAGTGATGGTGACAAATGCCACCCTCAGGCCGGGCTCTGTTTGCAGGAGCAGAGCCAGCAGGCTGGGGAAGGTGATTCTTACTCCTCATTCACCACTTGTGGGGCTGCATCTGGAACAGAGCACCCAGTTTGGATTTCCCTGTGACAAAACACTGGCAGACAGGCAGAAATTCAGCAGGATGGAGCAGGGTGATGAGGGAGACACAGCACTTAACTTAGGAGGAGAGCTGGGAGAAGAGAGAGAAGCCTAATTCCTGTTTTGAACCCAACAAAGCCCTGAGCAACTTGATTCAAGTTCAAAGTCATGCCAACATTCAACAGAAGGACCTCCAAAGGTCTCTTCCTACTCAAACTCCTCCACAATGTCAATGGTTTCTCCTTCACTCGTGCTCATCAGAGTGGGTTCACTGCAAAGCACCATTTCCAATAATTATTCTGACTTGGTGCCACACTTTCGAGCGCAGTACAAAATTCCAAACATATTTGAGAAGCATCCAACTGCAGGTGAGGGAGAGCATGGCCTAAGAGCCAGTCAGCTGGAGCCAATTAAAGCCTGATCAGCCTCCCCTGGCACCAGAAGGACTAATTGAACTTCTCTCCTCTGTGCAAGATGGAGATTTTTGCCCTCCCCACAGAAGCTCACAATGAGGGGTTCGCTGCTCTGAGCTCTGCAAAGAAAGATCATTATCAAAACATAACGATCAAAACAGGAAATGTCTGCATTGATTTAAAAAAATGCTATTCCACCCTCTCAGAAGAGAAAAAAAATAACCACTTCCCCTGCACAGAGCCGACCTCAGATGTTTAGTCCCAGACACTCGTTTTTACCCTCCTGGCAAACAGAAAATGGGAGCAAGCGACACACAGGCAGGTTTAGAACTAAACTTCAAAAGCAAATGGTTCATTAGGGAAACCAAGACATGTCTGAATGATTGTTAGCCACAGTCTAATAAAAACCTGAGCCTGGTTTTAAAGAGAAGGAAAAAATAAGGCTAAAAATGCGTGTTGTCTGAAATATATAAACTTACAGTGGAAATCAATTGGTATTTATAGCTGCTGAATAATGCATTCATTACTATTCATTCTCATTACTGTGCGTTTTGCAACTGTCACAAAAAATACAGGGACTGACTGACAGCTTTTAAAATATTTTTATGCCTCAAGAGCCAAAATAGCTGAAAGAGAGCTGGGATTTCGAATTCAAAAAGATTGGACAAACTGCCAGTAGTGCAGCAATCTGACCTTCTCTTAATTCCTGGTTTTAAGTTCAAATCTGCCCAATATTCTGTGTTAATTAGAATGATCATTTTGTTTTTCTTCCTTATTTTGGGGGTGGGTGGAATCATGTTTCACTTCTATGTGGCTTTGTTGTGTGAAAAATCTCTGTATATCAGGAAGGGTACAAGCAACATTTCCCCCTAATTAGTCCATAAAAATGCTAATTTCTCTAATGAATCAGATTGAAATATCACAGGAGTAGGTAATAGCAGAAATACAGAGTTTGCTTATGGGGTAGGCTTTTGCTAATCACTACCACAGCACTGGGCAGCTCACAAAGCCAACACTTTAATGAGGTTAGAGAGGCAAAACACGCTCGTCTGAATTTTTGGGGATAAAAAAAGAGACAGCTACTTGCCTGTGCAGTCACAGCACCCTTGAATTTGTGTCTGTATGTGAAGAAAACCAGATCCCCAGCAGTTACATCCCAGCTTTTCCATCCCCACACACTCAGGTCCTCTGCCTGTTTACTCAAGCTGAGGATGGGGCCATAAATCTTTACCCTGCCCAATTTCCCTGTTAACATAATCCATTTCTGAGACAGATAAAATAATACTGTCCTTTTTTTTTCATGGACCAGTAGCTAATAATGTCACCAGTTTGAATGATACAAGACTGAGATCATTGTCTGTCTGCCCCACAGCATCTTTCTCTCTAATTTTTTTCCTGCCCTTACACTCTGGCTCCTGCCTTCTGTGTTGGCACATACTGAGGCACTTGTATCCAAGCTGCACGTCTAGGAAGGAGTGGTCTCTCTCTGAGTCAAAAATCTAGGAGAATCAATGAGCTCTTAGAGGAAATCTCCCAGGATTTGACCTTCAGGGTGGCCTTTTACTCTTTAAACCTCATGTAAAACAGCGATTCTGCCAGTCAATCCTCAGTAAAAGATTTAAAGAAAGGGACTGTTGCCTATTGGTGACACCAGAAATCTAAGCAGGAATTAAGCAGCTTGAAAAAGCCTTTAAATTCAACTCACCCTTCTCCCCGAGCTCCCCATATATTCTTTATGGCCCTGTGTTCCCTCAGCCCTTTGATCATTTTATATTGAAGCGCTCTCTTGTTTAATACTCAGCTAAGATGACTGCAGGATAACATCAAAACAGGAGGGAACACAGAGAACATGAAAGAATATGAAGTCAATGGCTTTGCCAATCACAATGCACAAACAGGGCTGGTTAAAAGGCTCGGCATTACAGAGCTGCCTTTATGCTCTCACAAAGCTTCACGCAGCGTTAAGACCAACGACAAACTGAGACTAATGATTAAAACTACACGGGGCTGCCTTTCTTCTGCTTTAATTGTTGCTTGCTTTGCTCAGAGGTACCAGATCTGCAAGCCCAGCACCCGTCTTTGTCCCACAGGTTGGCTGCACCAGCTGGTCTCACCATCTTTCTGTTTAGGAATCAGAGTTTCCAAGCCAGAGTTTCCAATAAATTGTGGTCCATCATCCTTGTGCCATCACAGAATGGTTTTGTTTGGAAGGGACCTCAAAGTTCATCTCATTCCAAGTCCCTGCCATGGTCAAGGACATCTTCCACTGGACCAGGCTGCTCCAATCCCCATCCAAGCTGGTCTTGATCACCTTACAAAGGAGCTCCTCTAACAAGTTCCAAAGGTATTTTTGACAAGAAACAAAAAGGGAGAAGAGTGTTCATTGGAATCTCCCTCACGCTCCTCTAAGGACACCAACATGCTCCCACAAAAAAAAAAAAAAAAAAAAAGAAAAAAAAAGAAAAATCCTTGTTGCACAAGACTTTGTCTTCTTGATCCCCAACAGCTTCCTGGTGCAGTATTTACATGAAAACCCACAGCCTATTTTGGACGCCAGACAGACGGAAAAGTTGATGTCTTCTGTCTAGAACGCCTCTCACACTTGATTCTCATGCCATATTTCTCAGCTGCCTACACTCATGTTGATCTGCTAAAATCGCTTTACCCACGTGGAAGGCAACGTTTCACTGGCACTCAGTTCTATTATTCATCAGACAACAACCAGGACACGGCTCCATGACTGACTGCTAATTATCCTCCCGCCCTGCGTGCCACCGACAGCCGCGATCCCGGCAGCAATTTATTCTTTCCTCCCATGGAGCCACGAGGTGGGAGCTGAGGCCCATTGAAGTCGGTGACAAAGGGCCCTGGAGATTTCAATTGTGATGGGAATTGGTCTTTGAGTGGGAAGAGACCTGCCTTGAGTGTTATTTAGGGTATGATGTCAACAGCCCGAGATAACAACTGACAGGAGGAGAACGCACACTGCTGGTGGGGCTGGCATGGGACACGGCTCTGGGGGGCTCTGCTGGCTGTCACAGCCCTGTCACAGGGCCAGACAGGGTCCTGCCACACTCCCTCCTAACAGGGAACAGCTCTAGCTCTGCTAAAACCCAGTGTGCAGCTCCTTGGGGGTGATGGAGGAATCCCACTGACCTTCTTCATTTTTCAGATCCAGTGTTGATACAATCCCTGTTGCAAAAGGACTTTGGGACAGCTGTGGCAATATAAATTCCCACTGTAAGCTGCTCCTGAACTTCTTGAATAGAAGCAAGAGCTAAAAGGACAGTAAATGGGATGGCAAAGCAAACTTTCCCTGGCTTCTTTTCTATTCAACATCCTAGACATGATGGCAAAGGAGGGAACATAGAGAACAGGAATATTGTCCAAAATGCTCACTTCTTACATAAGAAGGGAAAGGGAAAGGGAAAGGAAAAGGAAAAGGAGAAGGAGAAGGAGAAGGAGAAGGAGAAGGAGAAGGAGAAGGAGAAGGAGAAGGAGAAGGAGAAGGAGAAGGAGAAGGAGAAGGAGAAGGAGAAGGAGAAGGAGAAGGAGAAGGAGAAGGAGAAGGAGAAGGAGAAGGAGAAGGAGAAGGAGAAGGAGAAGGAGAAGGAGAAGGAGAAGGAGAAGGAGAAGGAGAAGGAGAAGGAGAAGGAGAAGGAGAAGGAAAAGGAAAAGGAAAAGGATTCTGTCTCCTGAGGGCAGCAGAATGAGGAGCCAAGCCAGGAGCAGTCTGGAGCAGGTTGGGAGCAGCAGGTTTTTAGCAGCCACCCTGGCCAAAGCAAGCTGAGGGATATTGTGAGTAAATCCATCTTCCTCACGTGGTTAAAAACCACAGATAGTTCAGTTCAACTTGGTGATCTTGAAGGTCTTTGTCAACCTGAATAATCCTCTGGTTCTGATGCAAAAATCCTCTGGGTGCAAGTTGCATTTCAAGAACTTTACCTTAAAACAGATCCTCCAAATATATTAAAAAAAAATCTGTTCAAGCCAAATTCGCAGCCCAGTCCATGAGATCTTATTGAAATGCATTTTTCTGTGCTTCTGGATCATCTGATTTCCTCTTGCTGGTCCTTTGTTCTGGGCAAGGCTCATTTTCCTTGTGCTATTCCAGTGCCACCAAAGCAGCCAGGTGACCTCTGAGGACAAGGAAAATCCAAACTCCTCCCTCAGGAGTAGTCTCTGGAGCATCTAAACCACTGAAGCCTTAAACAACCTGAATTTGCTTTTCTGAAACCTCTTTATACTTGTTTTTTTTTTCTTTTTTTAATGCAGAAAATTATTGCTTAAATTACCAGCAATTCTTATATATTGGAAGGACAAAAAGAATGATAAAAAATAACTAATGATTTCTGTGTGATATGGGCCATGACCAGCTGGTGTAAGTAGAGATGGGTTGTAAAAACTGCCTTGAAATACAAAGCAGAATCCACGAGAGCAAGGCAGCAGATTAAAAACGGGCAGCTAAAGAAATAAATAAACGAAAATCAATGTGCGCTGTACTGGCTGTTTGCAAAATTAGACAATTAATTCTGTGTAAACTAACCTATCAGGAAGCCACACTGTGGGGATTCAGAGAGCTGATATTGCAGTACACTGGATTAGGAAAGAATGCTTTAATGAGATCCCTGGAGAGTCTCCATGGATTTGGACCGTCCTCTCCAAAAGATCATTTTTACCCCATTTAACTGCCAGTGTGTTGCATCTCTGATATACACATGAACAAAAAGAAAGCAAAAAAAAACCAACAAAAAAACCTACAAATAAAGAGCACTGTTAACACAATTACCAGGACCAATGAGAATGGTGCTTTTCAGGCTCAAAAAAGACATTATGTCATTTTCAACATGTAGGAGTCATCAGAAAGAGCATCTGAATATTAAAACCCACTGCACTTAAAGCCATTTACAGCCAGAATAGCAGCAGCATAAAGAAAGCTTTCACACACAGGAGGGTGGAAAGAAACCATAATAATAATAAAAAATAAAATCACATTGTGCTCGCCAGAACAATCTGCAACCTGGCTTTTTTAAAAACATTGATTTTTCTTTAAGTAAAGACCTAGTGTAGACCTTGCCAAATGCAATAAATGCCCCAGTTTAACATGTAATTTTTCAAATAAACTGAAGAAAACCACCTTGAGCCCCAACCCCAAAATGGTTGTATTTCAAAATGATCACTTGCTGTAAAATAACAGCTGAAAAACAGCAAAGCAGAATATTTTGGTGAGGAGCTGAGTAGCAGGGTTAGAAGCTGTTCCTCTATTTGCAGATTCTCTGTAAAGACAGGTATAACCACAGTCATGCCTTCAAATCCGAGCAATCAACACTCTCAGCTTTCAAAAAGCTTTTCCGGGGAAGCCTGTGGATTTTTCTTACTCTTGCCTGTTTTACAGAACTGTTTCTGCAAATTGAGACCTGAGATCAGAGGGAAAACAGCCTGAAAATTCAAAATGAAGTGCAAATAAATAAACAAGCCAATAGAGAAACTCTCAGAAACATTTTAGCCAGCCTGTAAATTAAGATGAATTATTTTCTCTCCATCTCTACTATTAGCGTTTATGCAAGGACCAAGTCTCTGCTTCAGTAGCAGAAGGTGCTGGACAGCACTTTTGGAAAATCAGCAGGTTCAGGAGTCGATAGGAACACTCAGGGCTGCAGATCAGGTAGTTAATGAGTGCAAACCCTGAATTCTTGTTGTGCTGCTGCCATTTCACCTGGGCCAGGTGATGTGACATCCCCACCTGGAGCAGGGGACACCCCAAAAGCTGGCTGCCCATGGACAGGCACCACCAGAGCCTGCTCTCCACAGGGGAGCGGCACTCCAGCGTGTGTTAATCACCCCTAATTGATTTTACACCACCAGCAAACCGAGGAAGAGTTCAAATACAGTCTTTAAACCCTAATATTTACACGGGCAAACATTTGTTTATCTGTCAGCTGTGTAATCTCGGGGCCTCTGTAGAGCCTGGGACAGGCTCTTAAGTAGCTTTTCCTGCAGTTTTGATTAGCTGGCTGCCGAGCCAGCCCGATAAATATTCCTAACATTTGCACCCAATGGACCGAGTGTTTTGTTGAGAGGACTAATTGGTTCACAACCCCAGCTAAGTATCAGCCCTATCATCCCCCACTGCCATGGGCTACGATCATCATTAGCCAAGTGACAATCTCCTGGAGAATTTGGGCTCTTTAATCCCCCTCCTCCCTGAGGACATCTGACTCATTGTGGGTTAAACCTCTCCGAGTTGGTTCTCTGCTCCTTCTCCAGGATGGATCCTCAGCACTGGAGGAGAAACCTCCTGAAGGTGGGGGCACAAAGGGAATTCATGGCCATGTCCCACAAAAGGGGCTCCAGAGGGAGCAGAGGGAGAGATGTTGGTGCAGAGGGACAGATCCTGCCTGCACAACACATTTCTGCAACCCCACGATTTCCAAGAGATGCAGGAACTAAGAGATGCCCGATGAAAACAGTCCTTGGCCAGCATCAAACCCCACTGACCCCAAAATATCCCGGTTGGGAATGTTCCAGGGGCTGCAGAACCATCCCAATCCTGCTTGGGAATATTCCAGAGGCTCAGAAACATCCCAGTCCTGGTTGGGAATGTTCCAAGGGCTGCAGAACCACCTCAGTCCTGGTTGAGAATATTCCAGAGGCTCAGAAACATCCCAATCCTGGTTGGGAATGTTCCAGGGGCTGCAGAACCATCCCAGTCCTGGCCCTGGTTGGGAATGTTCCAGAGGCTCAGAACCTTCCCAGTCCTGGTTGGGAATGTTCCAGGGGCTGCAGAACCATCCCCTGCCCCAAGAGCCAGCAGTGGTGGGGACAGGAGGAGCACTGGAGAGGGAGGAGCAGAGCAGGAGATGAAACACGGGCCAAATGCTGGGACAAAAGGTGGAAAAGAGAACAAAGGTGGGCAAATGAAAGGGAAACTGTGAGGAGATGCCACATCCTCAGTCAGGCAGAACCCACCCAAAGAGGAGCAGCTCCAGACAATGAAAACCTGACTTTGTTAGGGCTGGGGCAGAAATCTGGAGATTCAGGGGAGGAACAGGGAACTCTGTGCTCTCTTTCACCAGGAAGAAAATCTTGCTCTTAAACTTTTGGGACATCCTTTCACATGTTTCAGATCTGGAATGTTTAGGTTTGGGTTTTTTCCTTCAAAAAACATACAACTCACAAACACCAATTTCCTGAGAAAACCTCACCACAACAAAGAGGGAAATCCTCTCCTCATTGCACCTCTCCCCATCCAAAATGAGAGCAAACACCTTGGCAGGGACAAAAGGCCTTTCCTGGCTCTCTGGAATGCCTGCTTTGACACCAAATTCCTCCTCTTTAAAACACCTGTGCTCACTGGTGCTGGAGACTCACCTGGTAAATAAGATGTTAAACCTCCAGTCACCATCTGCAGGTGAAAAGGAAAAGGCAGAAGGGAAAATCCAGCTGTGCCCCTTTGGCTTTCCTGAGGTTTCCAGAAGGGAAAGGGTTGTTAAAAGAGTGAAGTGAAAGCAGCTCAGTGATGGACAGAGCCTCTCTCATGTCCAAATTTGTACCAAGGCAATAAAATCAGAGTTTGGTACCAGAGCTGCCCCTTTCCATCTCAGCATGGAGAGTTTTATTTCTCCTTGAGCCATGCTGGGAAATCTCTGCAATTTGGAGCTTTGGAAAGCCTCCACATTCACATTTAATTTGAAATTATATCTTCCCTGTCAAAACATGCCTAGAGGGCAAGTCACTTGTGGGGAGAAAAAAAAAAAAAAAAAAAAAAAAGAGGAAGAAGAAAATATAAATCTGAATTTTCTTGTCTGCTCTGAGTCACAGCATCTGCCACTGAGAGCACCAGTGCCAAAAACAGGATGAAGCTGTTCCTCAGAGAGGAGCACCCAAATAAAACAATATCCCAAACCAGAAGGAATCTGATCCACCTCTCAGGTAATTGTTAATTATCAGGAGGAAATAAACATTAACGTATGAGCTTTCCAGCACTCCTCATGTGCCCACACAAGGCAAAACCCCGATTATCTTTATTTATGAATAGAAGGTAGAAATGCACTTGTATGGGGACACTGGTGAGAACACATTAGAGGTGTGTGATATCAAATTTCAAAGTTCACAGCTCAGGAATAAATTGAAACATTTCATCTGCTCCATGTTCAGCTGCTTCACGAGTGTTTGTTTCCCTTCCAGGCACATCAGATGTTGCTGTGTTCTGATTATTTGCAGGGAAGATAAATGTAGCAGCAGGTTCAAAAGCCCAAGGCTAAAGCCACTGCCTGTTGCACAAAATGGTTTTGAAGCAAAAATAAAGATATTTATATATAGATATATCTCCCAAATTATTTTATTTGCCATGAACTGCCACAATGGTTAAACAATTCTGTGCAAAACCATACAAATATAGTAATTTAACTAACTGTGCACACACACACATATACACAAATATAAATTTATATTTTTAAACACTTTATCCACTCAAATTTCAGCCTGTTCAGAAATGACCAAGCTGCTCAGCTCAAAGGAAATTGTGCAAACCCTTGCAGCAGACAGTTACAGGATCATCCATCCAGGGACACATTCCTTTCCCATCCCTGTATTTAGAAGAGAGCCATGATCTAAAACATGAGGCTTCCTCAAGGGTCACAGTGGATTTGCTTCATTTGATGTAACTGCAGTTAAATTCACCAAATAGCCCCTGGCCTTCAGGAGGCTGGAGGAGAAGAGGCTTTCAATTGGATTGTTTGCTTTCCCCAGAAATGAATAAAAATCACCTCAATAGGAAGCATCTGCTCAGCAGCCCAAGGTGCTCAAGAGGCAACTGAGATGAGGATTCTGTGCAGAACGCCTTAGAAAGGACTAAAATAATTATTAACAGTAATTATTAGCAATTTAGGTGTGCTGATTTGTCTTTGCCTTTGACACCAATCAAACTGCATTCAAAAATTAGTGATGTAAAAAGGAGTCAATGAGACAAAAAAAAGAAAAGAAAAGACAAGAAAAGACAAGAAAAGACAAGAAAAGAAAAGAAAAGAAAAGAAAAGAAAAGAAAAGAGAAAAGAAAAGAAAGGAAAAATACTAGAAGTCCCTTTAAGAAAGGAATGAGAAGAATCCTCAGGATTTTATGCACAGATGAAGTGCTTCAAGGAATGGACATGACAGACACAAGTATTTATGAGAACAGGTGAAGCCAGGTCAAACAGCCACTCCAATGGTCACACTGGAATTATGACACAGCACGTTGAAAACAAGACAGAAAATCACCATAATTAACTCTGAGACCTGTCTGACATTAAAAAAGTTATTGATACAAAGGGCAGGATGATTAGGAGAATGAACAGGTATTTAAAATGCTAATAAATAATGTTTTCCCAAGGCAGGAGAAGAATTTATAAAGGGCTATTGATCTCATGTTTCAGGATGGAAACCAAGCTGGAAGTACTTGGGAAGAAGGGAAACGAAACTAAACTAAACTAAAGGCAAGGAAAGAAGAAACTAAATTAAATTAAATTAAATTAAACTAAACTAAAGTAAACTAAACTAAACTTTAAGGGACAATTTGCCCCCTAATTGTGATGAGGGAGGAGGGGAGGAAGATCAGAGGCTTTTCCCAGGGTGTTGAGTGGTGTGGTATTGGTTACTAACAGAGAGAGGATTCCCATTTAATTGGATCTTTAATCAGATTGAATAGGGTAATTCCTACCTCTCTGCCTTCCTAATGGATGTCACAATGTCAGGAGTTAAATGCTGAAGGGCTGTTTTGATCTGAGAGCAGCTTCCAAATGTTCCTAAGGCAGGGAAAATTATTGGGATGTCCACTGAGAATGAAAATGCTCATCAAGGTCCAGATATTCCAAGAGGATTTTGGAATAATTACTGCCCACTCAGCCAGTTCTTACAGGTAGGACACACATCCTTTGCTTTTTATATATTTGTCCCAATAAATCAGTTTATTCCCATTTATCAGCTTTTCTAGTTCCCAAGGAGAATATGGCCATAACCAGCCCAATTCTCCACTCTGGTTTGCTGGCAGTGCAAAATGTCCACGGCCATCCAAGGCAGGAACAGAGCTGCAGGTAATTGGAGCTCTAATTAATCACCAAGAGTTTATGGTTTTGTTAAACAGTCCAAAGAAAACATGTTCCTATTTCCACTGAAAAGGTCCTGAAATAGAGACTCTCTTCCAGCCTGAAAACAACTCAGGAAATGTTGCTAAACAAAGGCAACACCTTTGGGATGGAGTTGTAAAAAAAGAGCACACGTGAGGGATTTCCCTCCACATGACCACAACAGAATATTCCCTGCTCTGGAAGTATAGAAAAGTTCTGGAAATTTTGCTGGAAAAGTGATTTCCAGTCCTGGCTTAAAGAGCTCTCATGGCAGCAAAGTTACTGACTTTAAGTCTTTAAGGCATCTGTTCCACTTTTGGTGTAGCTGAAGATCCACAGGAAAAAAAAAACAAAAAACAAAAAACCAGCAACAAAGTCACCTGGAGCACGGTCATGACTGAACCACTGCACCACCCCACAGAAAAATCACAATCTTAGGTTTAAATTAATGATTATCTCATTATTAGGCTCTGTAAGCAGTTGTAATAGAGTTATATTTCTTGAAAAAAAGAAACCTCAATCATTGCTTTGGTGAATCAACCTGAAGAGGACAAACACACAGAGAGAGAACTCATCAAAAATCCTGAGACCACAGAGATTTCCCTGCAGGATTTCCTGAAGATTTGGGTCAGTGGCAGAAACATGAAGTCATTGATTTCTGTTAATGCCTCTGTGTGTGACACTGGTGGCAGATGAGAGCCCTCAGTGACAACTCAGTGCTGCACTGGGACATCACAGCAGTGACAGGACGTGCCCTTGGCTCCAGGGAAAGGTGGCACAACACTCCTGGTTGGGATCCCTTGGCAGCACCAACCTCTCCCCCAGCACCTCCACACTGCCAAAAGCACAGACCACGAATGGGAGGCTTCTTTATCATCATTAACAAAGCCCAGAATCCAAAATTGCTGTTTTGACTGGGAAACAGATGACTCCAGCTCTGCCAACACCCAAGGTGCTCCCAATGCCAACACTCACTTTGCTCACACATATGCTCCAACACTCCCAAACAGAAGCTCTGAAACTCCTTTCTTTGTCCTTTCAGTGCTTCTATCCCTCCTTTCTCTGCTTCCCATGTAAATTCCTCACTTTTAATTCCCCTTCCTTCGACTGCCCTTTCAACTCTCACAGATTTCAAGTTCTTTGCACCTCTCTGTACAGCACATTCTGTTGTGCTTTTTCCTATCCTCTGCAAATCAGATCCAGCAACTCCTGTTTGCTTGTGTCACGTGAGGTATCCAGCCTCCATCCGAACGCATTCAGTGGTTAATCACAGATAAAAAAAATAAAATTGTCTTTAATGTCTAATTTAAAATTGTCTGGCTCCGGCTTGCAGCTATTGGATCTGATTTTTCTTTCCTCCTCTTGATTAAAAAGCTGGATATGCTTTCCCCATGAAAATACTTGTCCCTGTAATCAAGTCCCCTCTCAATCCTCTTTTTGATGAGCTAAGCAGATTGAGCTCTAAATCTCTCACTGCGGGGAGTTTCCTCTACTCCTCAAATCAATATTGTGGTTATTTCCTCGGCTCTCCAGGTTTGTAAACCCTTTCTTTCAGCTCTTGACACCAAAACTGACCCCGGCTTTCCAGCACTCTCATGGATTCAGATAAAATCCCTGTGTGAAAGGATCTTATTTGTCCTTCAGCCTGCTGGGCTGCCCTTGCATCCCTGGAAGTGTCCAGGGCCAGGTTGGATGTGGTTTGGAGCTCCCTGGGACAGTGGAAGGTGTCCCTGTCCATGGCAGGGTGGCCCTGAATGCCAATTTAAGGTCCCTTCCAACCCAAACCATCCCATAATTCTGTGAAACAAGATTGCTGCTAATTCCACACTCCAGCTTTGTTGGGGTTGTTTGGTTTTAACTGAGATTTCCCAGCACACCACACCTTACACCAGGAAACTCAACACAAACCTCAGTTATCCTCATTTACCACACCTGTAACTCCTCCCATTCCAGAGAGGCCTCAATTATCTCCATTCCTTAATTCCATTTTAATTCAGTCCTCTATCAGCTCTTCCATTATTTTTCTGGGATTGGTGCCAAGCTCTCCAGACAATCATCTATGACCTCTTCTGCTTTCCCCCTTTGCACATGGGCTTCCCCTGTATTCCTGCAGAAGATACACAGGTGGGGCTGGATTTTGCATTGATCAACACTCAGTGAAGAGGGAAAATCATCACAACAGGATAACGGAGCCAAAACCACTTTGCCATCCTTGAATGATGATCTTTCCCAAAGATCATAACCAAGACTTTTTTCAAAATATATTGACAGTCTCACCTCTCCCTCCTACATCATTCCTGCCCATCCATGCCTGTTCAGCTGCCCCACAGGTACAGGGATGCCAAATCCATGGGCTGGGAACAACACACACCAAAAAAGCCATCACCAGACAGAGCCTGCTCATGAAAACCCTTTCAGAAGCTTCAGTGCTCTGTTTTCAGCTGCAAAATTTCATTTTTAAGAGAATTCAGCTTTGACCCAGGTATGTATTTCATCAGGAACTGGAGTGATAGGACAAGGAGTGATGGGTTCAAACTGAAAGAAGGTTCAAACTGAAAGAACAGAAATTTAGAGATACCAGGAAGGAATTTTTCCCTGTGAGGGATTAGGAAGGAAATGTTCTCTGTGAGGGATCAAGAAGGAATTGTTCCCTGGGAGGGTGGGCAGGCCCTGGCACAGGGTGCCCAGAGAAGCTGTGGCTGCCCCTGGATCCCTGGCAGTGCCCAAGGACAGCCTGGACTGGGCTTGGCTGCAACAAGACGATCTCTAAGCTCTCTTCCAACCCACATCCCTCTGGAATTCTGTTCGAAATCAGCTCAGCGAGGAGTTTCTTTCCCAGGAATTCCCTCCCTGCTCTGCATCCCTTCGAGCCCCTGCTGCAGGAGCACGTTTAGCATCAGAGGTTGATTGAAGTTTCGAGTGGCAGCCCCAGGCTGGGTGATCCTGAGTGGCCTGGACAGCCTCTCCTCTCCTCCGCAAATCGCCGGATTAAGCGCCCGCCATCCCGCCTGTCTGACACCATTTACCTGGGCTGAAATTACAGTTCAATTACCGGAGCAATATCTCATTCAGGCAGAACAAAGGAAGGGGGAATATGCAAATGAGCGAATTTAAATTCGTTTTAATTTAAAGGCCTAAAATTTTTAAGGGCACATTCGCTCTCCGGGGACGTTTGGGTTCAGGGATTATCAAATACATGAAGCTGTGAATGGTTAAATGGATTGTCATTGCCTGAGCATCCAAACTTTGCATACATTATTCTTTTCAGTCGGTTCATTATGTAATTAGCAGGGAAAATACACAGCATTCCTGGCTATAAAAACTGGGGATAAAACAATTTGGTCTAACCACCCGTTTCAGGGAGCTTTGTGCACAGACAAGCTCAGCATACATTTTGGAGGATCGCAGTGAAATAGGTTTGTAGGGAGAGTGCTGCTTTATCTGCTGAATGCAAAGATTATTCCATTTTTTTTTCATTATTATTTTTGTGGTACACATGATAAGATTGCGAATAACCCTCCAGGTTTGTTGCCTGTTGTGGTTTTCATGGTTGTTTGTTTTTTTTTTTTTTTTTTTTTTTTTTTTTTAATAAACACTGAGGCATAATTTAATGCACCAAAGATGATTTTTTTTTCTCCTGCTATGCAGCTGGAATTCTGTGAGGTTTCGCTGCACAGGGATGTGTGACAGAGGGAATGGCTGACAGGGAAAATGTGCTGCTCTGGCAGGATAACGAGGTACAACGCTCCAGAAGGCAGCATCCTGCTCACGGGGAAGGAAAAGGGAGAAATTTCCTTTTCTTTAGGGGCTACATCACCAAATAACCATTACAAAAAACACCAAATAACTATTACAAAAAAGACAGAGAGGGACTATTTACAAAGGCATGTGGTGACAGAACAAGGGGGAAAGGATTCAAACTGAAACAGCAGCTTTGGGTGGGATATTGGGAAGGAATTCCTCCCTTTGAGGGCAGGGATGTCCTGGCACAGGGTGCCCAGAGCAGCTGTGGCTGCCCCTGGATCCCTGGCAGTGCCCAAGGCCAGGTTGGACATTGGGGCTTGGAGCAGCCTGGGACAGTGGAAGGTGTCCCTGTCCATGGCAAGGATGGGAATGAGATGATCTTTAATGTTCTTTCCATCCCAAGCCACTCTGTCACTACTTTCTGATGCCACCACACTGACTGCACTCCACCTTTAATAAAGCTTTGCTCTGTAAAACACCTCAAACTGCTCAATTTCCAGCAATTCCCTGGGATATACAGCAAAGCTGAAAAGGCAAGCAGAGCTTCTCCCAGCAGGTGGGCACTGTCTGGGCAGGAATTAGCCAAAAATCACGGTGAACACACACGGGGACAGCAGGGAGGCTGCAATCCCACTGGCTCAGTGGAGATCATAAAAATCCCAGATTTCAGTGAAAGCCCGAGGCCAGCCTCACGCAGTCAGTGACACGAAGGTGCATTTGTCATGCAGGTGGTAAACCCTGAGCAATTAAGGTGGATTTCAGTGTCAGTTTAATGGAGCAGGTAGGGCTGAGCTCTGGAGAGCTGGGACAGCCCTTTAATCACTGCTCCTCCAGACCCTGCACACCACGGTTGTCACTGGTGTGGCTCAGAGAACAAGGATTGCTCACTGCTGTCTCCTGGTTATTTGCTCCCTGTCAAAACACCAGACAGGGATGTGGCACTGGGGAGGAGGCAGAGGCACAGAGCTCCCAACTCTCCTGCCTGCAGAGCCCACGTGGATCCTGGATTCTCCCAAAATCCCAGCTGGCTCAAGTCAGGGTAACTCAATCACCCTCAGCTGCACCACCCTCGTTTGTATCAGTCATGGAGCCCAGCCATTACGCCTCCTCCTCAGACTGGTTAGGCTGTAAATTAGATTTTCATCACTCCTGGGACAAAAACCTGGCTCTGCTGAGGTCACTGGGAGTTTGAGCATCCATTTAGTGGAGCCATGACTTCACCAGGGCTTTGCCTGGGCAATGTCCAGCCTGGAAATCACCGTGGTTTATCCTAAAAATATCTTCAATCAAATCTGCCACCACTACTGGCAGATAGCAGCAGTTCAGTTCTGTGCCATTTTCTTCTGCCCAGATGCAACAAAAGAATATTTATCCCAAAGGAATGTGGATGGTAATGACCAATATTGCTGCAGTTTTGGCCAATGCCTTGGCAGAACTCAAAGCAAGCACTGAATACAGTTTATTCCTCTAAAATTGAGTAATAATAATAAAAAAATCAAACAGGAGTTCCCCTGACTTACAACAGAAATCCTCTCAAATCTATCCTCTCAGTGAAATTTTACTGGACTAAGCCATGGAGTGATATGAAAGAATAACCTGTGAAAAATAAAGCACTGGGCCCCAACTCAGTAAAGCACTTGAGCAATAACCCACATTTCAGGTAATAAATTCACTGAACTCAGCACACAGATTGTGGTTTGGAGTATTTTGCTTATAAAGCGGTAAAATCAACAAAATTAGACAAACAACCATGGATGCAATGTACAAACAGACCTGGCTCAACCAACACAAACTGCCCCAGAGGGAAGGATTTTAGTGATGGACAGACAGACCTACGAGATCAACCTTGGGAAAAACACGTGAGTGCTTCCAAACCTGCAGACAATCCCTTCTTATTGACCATTCTCTGATTCCAGTAAACTGCAAAACCATTCTCTGATTTCAGTAAACTACAAAAATAATGGTGCATTCTCTGAGCATGTGTTAAAAAAAAAAAAGAGTTAATCACTCCTTTAGTTGAAAGCATTGTTGGGATGTTTTCTAATCTGCTCCATAATACTAATTTTACTTTCCCTATCAGCAGAGCGATCTTTCAGCAGGACTAATTCTATTTTTCTATTTGAAGCACTGGGGATGCTCACTGGCACCAGGCAGTTTTTCCTGAGACATTGTTCCAGGTTTCCACCCTGGGTTTAATGCTGGCAGGACACATGATGGGATGGAGCTCTGCATCTTTCAAACACCCTTTAAACTGTGGGAACACACTCCTCCAAGGCAGCCCCCTCTCCTTTCAAGTGCCACACAAGCACAGCAGGCAGCATTCAAAGCCACCTCTTCTGTGTCAGCCAGCGGGGAAGGCTGACAGGGAATTGCTTGTGTCACACTCCAAAAGTCACCAAAGCAGACACACACTGAAAGAACTACAGGCCCAATTCTGCCTTGTCTTTTTTCTTTTTTTTTTTTTTTCCCTTTTTCCTACTCCTCTGAGTGAATTTCTGCCCTTCCCATTCATTCCAGCCAGGATGCTGTTCTGAATAGTGCCTTAAACCTTGCAGAGTCATCCCATGGGCCTCCCAAAAAACGCAGAAGCTTGAAATGAGATTTCTGAAAGCGCTAAAAATCATCCATCTAAGCTGTACTGAGAGGTCAGAGGGCTTTGGCTCGCTGGAATGTTTAGAGTTCTTTGGGACTGCAGCCTGGTGCTCTCACTGCTTGGCTTGTCTGTAGTTACACTTTGTATTCCCCAGGAGGGCACAGAGACTCCCCAGCCACCAGAGCCCCTTCAGTGGCTTCATCCCACCTTTAAAGCCCTCTCAGACACAGAAATGAACAGCCCAGGTGCTGCTTTTGATGATGAGGAGGAGGAGGAGGAGGAAGAGGCAGTGAGTGCAGCAGCACCAGGCAGGGGACAGTGACACAGGGCCAGGCTGGGGACCAAGAGCACCCCCAGAGCAAAGCAATGTCCCCTCGGTGCTGCCCTGAGGATGAAGATCATGGCAGGTGTCACCTCTCCACACCTCCCTGGCTGCAGACTCAGGGAGGATTCAGCAGGGACGCTGGAAGCTCTGTTTTTGGCACAGGGACAGTGGCTGGCTGAGGTCACCTGTCTGCAGCTCGGCTGCCCCCAGGCAGCTCAGCCCAGCTCTCACAGCCAGGCTGGAAGCAGCTGCTGAAAATCCCCTCAGAAGCTGCATCTCACAGAACCAACCCAGAACTGGCCCAGGACAGCATCCAGACATCTCAATTCTGCTGTGCCAGGAGCAAAGATAGGGATGGATCCAAGCAGGCTCATCCCCATCCTCCCCAGCTTCCTCTTCATCCTACCTTAACCTGAATCACATCCTCACCACACCTCTGGTTTAATTCCCTCCTGTTGCAAGAGAGAATAAAACAAACAAGAGAAGAAAACCATTCAAAATTGGTCATTTTCTTCATAAATGGAGAAAAGAGAGGGCTAGCATGGGTCAAAAGAAAATGTGAGGAGAAGCCCTAATGAAAAAAGCAACATAATTTTTTGTCCTTCTTCCATGGAACGGGATCTGCACTTGGAAATCACACTGAAAACCACAAGCTGGTTAAGCTGTACCAGTAAACACTACTTTTACTGATAAACTGTTCTCCATCTGCGTTTCTTTTGATTTTTGTACATCCAGGTGCAATGAGGGAAGAAGGAAACATCTGCCAGGGAGTGCTGAAACCCCAGCAAACAACATCAGCACAGCCATCACGCACTGTGTGCTTCATGCAGGGGGCCTGGACACGCTGGGAGGAGAAACCTGAGGCACCAAATATTACCAAGTACCTTCATCTGTTTATTGTGCAGAGGAAATCACTAATCAGCATCTGGGAATGCAAATGAACTCGCAGAAATCAATGAATAAAACAGAAGAGAGTAGCTAGGGGAAAAAAAAAAAGCTAAATACAACAACCTTGAGTTTTGAGAACTGACTTTGTTACACAGAGACAACTGGGGGAAAAATCAAAGTCAGCCAAGCTCACAGGTCTTCACCTAAGCTCTTCACCTAAGTCTGTCTGAGCCTAGAAAGGCAATTAATTACAAGTACACAGGTTATGAACTACAATAATCTTAGCCTAGGGACAATGACAACGAGCTGGGATTTGGTTCAGTGGGGTTCAGTTCCTGTGGACACTGCTGCAACATCCCCCTCTAGTCCCATACAGGGTAAATTATTCAATACTCCAGTTCTATTAAGAGAAGGACCTGGATTCCTTTCTCTCATCCAGAGGGAAGGAATCTTCCAGAATGCCACTGCTGTTTAAGAGGAATGAATGCCACGACACCCTGCAGTTCTCCCAGCTTTTCCTAGGTATGGTTTTAGCAGGATGAGGATTTGTCTGGATGAGCAAAGAGCTCAGAAGGGTGAGGATAAGTAGACCAAAAGGAGCTGGGAGCCCCAGGTCCACCCACACAGCCTGCAAAGCTTTGCTGCAGCCCAGGATGAGTGGATGGAAAGCCCATGAGCAGCTGAAGAGCACAGTGAGCTCATGAAATATCCTGGCTCAGGTTCAGCCCAAATTCACCCCCTTGGTTCCCTGTAACCCCAATTAAAGCACAGAGTGGGGATGGGGCCATGCAGGATTCCCTCCCAAGGTGCCCTCCAGGACTAAGGTACAGCACAGGGGGAGCCAGGGGTGACAAAACAGAGTTCACTGACCAAAATATAATCCATTGAAGTTGTTACCATGGATGTTGCTACTTCAGGTATTTATCTTCCTTCTGCTCTTCCAGCACTAAACCTGTTCTTCCCTTACACAAAAAAGATCTGGTGAGGACCCAGAGTGTGCTGTGAGGAGAACCCAGCAGAGCTCCCCAGCCCTGTGGGCCATGGGTTAATTCAGACCATGATCAAACCACACATTCCAGGCTGCATTTCAGAGTGGAGCATCGGGGAACCCCACAGGATCTCACAGCTCCTGACTGTTCAAACAGCACCTGGGAGATGAATCTCTTTGATAGAACTTGTCCCACTCATGATTTGGGGGTTTTAGGAGTCTAACCAAGAAAAGACAATTGGGACTTGTAAAACGCTGAGCATACCACCACCAGAATATGGTTACAAGATTCCTGCTCTGTTTTCATGCCCGTGCTGCTCCCACACTCTGAGCTGGGACATCAATTTTCATTCTCCATGACTCAGGGCTGTTCTAGGGTGGGCTTTGTGCTAGCAAAGAACCCAGGATCCGTAACAAAACCGAATTTCTACTTTACTGGACAAATATACCAAAAGAAATTGTGGCATCTCGGGGGGTTGCTAAGCAACCAAGAGCTCCAGTGTCACTTGTTTGTGATCAATCCAAGTCATTCACAGGGCTCTGAAGCACCAGCTCAGGAATTCCAACAAAATCCGTGCCTTGGGAAAGCCAGGGGGACTTCCTGACACACAATAACACTTGCTTTCCTCTAAGATAAACTTTGTGGATGTTCTTTTGATCTGCGTGATATGTTAATTCATTATCCTTAACATACTGCTAATGGCAAAAGCTATAATTAACTAACTACGGCATTGTAATGCATGCAAGATAAACTGAACTAATTAGTAGTGTTTAAAGTAGTCCCTGTCCTCTCCCATTGGGGAAAGGAGCAGATCCTTTCTTATCACAGAAGCAACTGTCCCCAACATCGTTTCATGTAAAGAATAGATTCCTTTTTGTTCCATTTTTTTCCCCCTCCCAAATAGAAGTGATAAAGTAAATTTTTACTGGCAAACAAGGTGGCTCCAGTCCAAGCCACTCGAGGTACACATGCAAGCTGTGAATAAAGTAATCTTTCATTTAAATGAAAGCTTATCTGTTGGCTTTCTCGGGGTAAAGAAGTGCACTGTTATATTTTCATTCATGAAGTTTAATTAGTGGAGTAAATCATACTAAATGCCCACAATAATTACACTCACTGAGTTAAATGTATATTGCTGAAGTACAGTTTCTTTATCCCAGCCTCGTATTCAAGATTCATCCCATCCCTATTTTGACAAAAAAAAATCAATAATAAACAGGAAGAGTTTAGAAACAAATTGGTTTCCAAGCTGTGTGCTGCATATGGCAAAATTTCAGCTTCTTGATTGCTGGCAGGTGTTTTTCCGCTCAACACATTTAATGATAATTTCACATACACTGGGCAATATTTCTGAAGAAATTTCCCTTCTGCAAATCTCGGTGTCCTATCCTGTGCATCTTATTTTAATGTCACATGATCTGGACTTGTAGTTCCTCTGCAAGCCAGGCTCCACTGACAGCAGATGCTCAGCCCAAGTGAGCACCAGAAACTGCTGAACCAGAATTTCCTAATTTTTAATGATCCATTGAGACAGGGGGTTACTCGGCTTGTTTTTTGTGGGTTTTTTTTTTTCTCTTTCTTTGTGAAAGGCAAAGAAAATTTATTCTTTTAAGCAAGAGAGAAGTGTTAACACGGCAGGAGTTGTGCACTCTGATATTTCATACCAGAAGATGAGCAGAGGCACGTGGGAGGCAATGGGCAGGGGATGGTAAGCACAGCTCCAACGAGTTAACATTTCATGGTCATAAAAGCCCAGCAAAAATACATATTTATTTAAAATACAGTTTTTCACCTCCTCTCCTTTCCTCGGACCTGTATCTAAAATCACAACACTTATTATTTATTGCTCATGGAATGGGATTTGGGGGAGCTACACAGCACACATCAACTCCATCACACCAAACAAACCCTTGGCAACGACACAGAAATGCCACCTGTCACCGCTCGGGTGAAATTTTCCAAAACCACCTTTCAAGCCTAAGTATTCCCAGGTAGTGCTGAATACCTGCACATAATCCAACAAAACCCAGCTTAGTCCCTTTCTACCCCCAAAAGAAGCCGAGTATCACTAATGACAGAAGTGCCAGGTTGAAAGCCCACGTACATTTGACTGCTGGAAAAACAGAATCTCCTTGGATCGCGTTGCCAAGCTCACCGATCGTGCAGCACCAATCCGTGACACACAGCCCAGACACCGAGCTTCAGAGACCCCAACAGCTCTCCCGCAGTGCCAACACGAGCACATCGCTCCCCCGGCGGAAAAAACACCCAACAAAAACCTGGAGACTCCGGTAATTATGTAGGTACTGCAGCAAAACCACCCCAAATCATTTGCAGAGCAGAAACAAGTGTTCGGCACAGACGCAGGACACCAGGGCTGGCAAACTTGAGCCCACCTAAAGCCGCACGGGGCTGAGCCGCCGGTGCCAAACCCAGCACGGCTCCGTGCCCCGGCCCCTCCGCGCTGTCCCCCGGCCCCGCAGGGCTCCGCACCCCGAAACTTTCCGCGGCCAGCGGCTCCTCCACCCTTGGGTAGGGGAAGGGGCCGGACCGGCTCCCCTGGAACCCCCGGGCCCCCCGCTCGCTCCGAGCCCCGCTCCGCTTCCTCATGGCTTTGCAGGGCGCTGCCGCTGCGGGACCAGGTGCGGTGCCGGGAGCAGCAGAACCAGTTCTCAAATTAGAGCCAGAATAATTAAAGATCGCTCTGGGAGCCAGAGAGGGCGAGCCCCGCGGCCGGACACCCCCGGAGCCCCTCCGTGGTCGCTGTCCCCCCGCCGTACCTTGAGCCCGGGCGGGCAGAGGGGTCCCGGTGGCGGTGGCAGCTCCGCAGCCCCGTCCCGGCGCTCCGAATTAATCGCTCCACCCCGAAAAAAAAAAAAAAAAANCCCAAAAAAAAACCCCCCCCCCAAAAAAAAAAAAAAAAAAAAAAAAAAAAAAAAAAAAAAAAAAAGGAGGGGGAGGTAGGGGGAAGGGAAGGAGAGGGAGCGGAAAAACCCAACGCAACCACCCCAAAGCCAGCCCCGCTCCACACCCACGAGGAGGGAGAGGAGAGGGTCCCTCCGTGACTGGCATCGCTATCTCCTCCGGCGGAGCTTGCAGGGAGCCATGGCAACGAGCCCCGCGCTCCCCACAGCCTCCCCCGGGGCACGGCCACCCCCGCCCCGGCCCCGGCCCC
>VWYP01034183.1:60635-93016 GCA_013400435.1 Pycnonotus jocosus | reverse complement strand
TGATTCTGTGATTCAATGAATTTCTCCCGTCTAATAAGAGGGCTGCTGCAACAGAGGGGACCCCCTGGAAGTGTTTGGAGCCCTCACTCTCAGGGAGCAGAAACAAGGAAGTTCTTGAGGGGTACTTTTTTTGCTTAGATGCTGCTACAGGTTTGTCAGCTGTTGTGACTATAGTCTGTAGATCCTCAGATTTCTGGGAAAAAGTGGAAGATATATAGCACTGAAACTAAGCTTGGACCAGATCCTCCATCCTTCTCTAGACAGGAGTTCACGAGTGTCCCCTTCTCTGCTCCTCATCTCCTAAGCCCCTACTTCATATTTGACTGATATAAAGGAAGCACCATCCGTTGGTGTAATGGGATCACAGAAAACCAATGGGGCATGAAATTATTTTCCTTCTTTCCCAGATAAATCCTTTGCTGTAAATTAAACAGTTTACCCATTTAACTACAGGTGAATCAATGTCTGTCAGTGTGCTGTTGATAAGGAGGGAGATTATCCAGGACAAACTTGCAGACCTCTTGGGTCTCTCTTGCTAATGATGAAAGTAATTCTTCACAAGTTGTGTCACCACTGAGATCCCAGGGAAGCTGGGAAAGGAGCATGGGGTCAGCAGCTCTCAGGATGGGGACTCTGGATGGAGTGATATCCACACGCTTTGAGTTTTCCATGCACAAAAAGAAGTTTCCACTCCAAAGAAACTTGGTGTTAGCACAGGATCAAGTTGTCCATGCTGGTAGATCTTGGAGCAGGTGGAGAGACTGTCCTGAGCTCACAGGAGCAATCTCTGGCTGGGCTGTGCCCCTCTGGATAGGATATCCTTTCAGGGGCTGTGCTGAGCAGCCTGGCACAGGGAGCTTTGTATTTGTGAACCTCCCCAGCAAAATCTGAAATTGCATCCACACTATAGCAAATGCAATCAAGTATAACTAAGCCATCTGAAAGACAGGACTCATCTGGATTTTCATTGAATTGTCTTTTCAAAATGATTTTGAAATACTGTTTGCTTTACACTGCGGATATAAATTCTTTTTCAAAAGGCTTGAAGCACGGAAAAAGTTTTATCTCCATGCTTTATCCCCTGAGAATGCTTGACTGTGTGATAGGAGGAGTAAGTGATGGGAAACTCAATAGCAAGAAGAGAGAGTTGAGCTTCTCAGACTGCTGAGTGCAGGGCAGCCCAGTGCCAACTGCAGGAGTTGCTGAAGTTGGATAGGGCTTGGAGGAACCTGGTCTAGTGGAAGGTGTCCCTGCCCATGGCAGGGGGCTGGAACAAGATGATCTTCGAGGTGCCTTCCAACCCAGATGATTATGTGAATCTATAAAAGCCAATTTGAGTCACAACAGCCCAGGAGAGGTCTGGGTGCAGGAATAAAATATGAACCTTTTACTTCCATGACCCCTGCTGCTTGCAAAGTCATCTTCTTTGTTAGGACCCTGCTAATACCTGACCAGTCAGAATCACAGAAAAAAAGAAGAAGAAAAAAAAAAAAAAAAAAGAGATTGATTTGGGCTGGAAGGGACCTTAAATGTCATCTTGTCCCACTCCCTGCCATTGGCATGGACATCGTCACAAGACCAAATTGCTCCACGCCTCGACCAGCCTGGGCTTGAACACGTTCAGGGATGGGGCATCCATAGCTTCCTTGGGCAGCCTGTGCCTCACTGCCCTCACAGTTAACATTTTTTTCCTCGTATCTAGTTTAAACCTACCGTTTTTCAATTTAAACCCATTCTCCCTTGTTCTGTCACTACATGCTCTTGTAGAGTCTCGCCCCATTTTTCTACTAAGTTCCCTTCAGGTAATGGAATGCCACAATTAGGTCACCCCTGTAATGCCCTGTCCTGCTTGGTAGGTTCAGGGGAAGGTGGTTTGATTTACTCTGGGCAGTGTTGGGAGAAATAACAAAATTCTCAGACATTCAAGAGTATCATTCTCACAAGAAACAGGGTGCTGAAATCACAGCCTTCTCAGGGGTCACCCACTCCCTCTCTGCTGAGGCAAAATCAGTCAGATCAAACAGCTGCCAGGGATGGATCCAAAGAAGGCTCCTCACCTTCCCCTGCCACCAGATGTTTCTCACTTTCATCATCATCATCAATCTCCTTTTTGATATAAGCTTAAACCTCTGGATACTTCCACATTCATGTGCATCCTGAAAAATTCATTTCCTTCCTGTCAATAGAAGTGATTTTTGTATTATCTCCTCTTCCTTCAGTCTGATCTTCCACTCTCTTCTCCCGAGTCCTGTTTTCTGGACACGTGCTCTTGCCTGTGCTCTTCTGCAGTCCGTATCTTTGCCTTAAAATCAGTGCAGCACTTATCCAAGGACAGCTTTGTTTCTTGACGATGACATTTAAGCTGCAGTAATCCTGCAAGGGCTTCTTCTACCTCATATCAAAGGCAAATTGTTCAAATTTTGATCCTCTTGTTAGAAGCAGCCTCCTCTTTCACAAAAGCTGCAGTCAGCATGAGAGATTTAAGTTAAGCAGCACTTTTCCTATTAACTAACACATTTTAACTTTGGACTGGGAGTAGAATTAATTCTGCAGTTATCACTAAAATAATGTAATGTTTCTGCCTAAGCAGAAAATACCTGATTAGTGCTCTAAAGACTGGCCAAGTGCTTATAACTCATGGTCATGGTTGACAGAGTTTGGATCCAGCTCTGTGACAAACTGCAGGTAAAACCCTGCCCCACTGCCTCTGAGGGCTTTCAGATCATTCCCTTCATCTCCAATTTCATTTGATCCAACTATAGCTTGCTGACAAATGACAATTCGTAGCTAGGTGGTGTTCAAAGCCTAATTGCTCCACAGTTTTCTCAGTACTTCAGGATTTCTTAATTGCATTAGCCAAGGTGAGAATAATTGCTGCTTTCATATCCCTGAAACTTCTCATACAAAAGAGGCTTATGCAAGAATCTGCTCATTGTCTCCAATAAATGATCTCTCTGTTATTACAGAGAATGTTTTGGGGAACTGCTGGGAAGCATTCCACCACACCATTATGCACCTGAACAAAACCTGAAACTTGCAGGCACAAGACTAAATTATAGTCTGGAGGAATCATCAGAACACACTTTGGGGATTTTTTTTCTCTCTCTCCTCATTTTTTTTTCTTTTCTTCTTTTTTTTTTTCTTTGCCTAGAAGTTGCTCTTTCAGAAGAACAAGCCCCAAACCTAGAAATAACCCAGTATTTTGCATTTGGGGATCTTCTGGGTAGAGGAAATCTGCAATTTACAGGTCATTGGTGCTCTGACATTGCTCCTGGTCACAGATGCTGATGTGGAACTCCTAGTCTGTGCCAATCACTGTCCTTATTTTTCCTTTGTTCATGAAATCCTTTATCAGGAACTGTTTCTCCCCATGGTTTGAACATCTTCAGGATCTTGAGCTGTATGCAGGGCTTCTAGATGTCTCGGTATTGTAGCTGTGTGCTTGTGCCTCAAGTGCAATAAAGCCACTTATGCAGGGAATTAGACATGGTGTTCTTCCTTAAGCTCCAGCAATTAAGTATAAACATATGCATGCACAATAAAATGTCATATATCCCTTCTGAGGCTGTGACTACCATTAGAAAAAGAAAAAAGAACCATGTATTTCCTAACATGCCAATTGGATACACTTAGTGTGAGAAGAAGGTATTCAGTGACTCAAACACTTAATCCAAGAAGCAAGTTGTACACAAATTTCTGATAAAGTAGAAATTCCACACCCTGTTCTGGGGAAAATATTACATTTCATGGTGGTTTACAGAGGATGACAAATCTCATTAAAATCCTGAAAAAAACGTATACAAGTTAAACATGGATATTTAAAATGATCTGGGGATTTTTTGGATGCAGGAAAAGAAGTAAAATGGGCATTTCGTAGGAATAACAGCAAATGCCATAAAAGTTTTACACAGGGTCCTTGGCAGGAAGTAATCTGATTATAGCTACAGGAGCAATTTCTCTTGCACCACATGAAATAATGCTCAGAAATAGTCCAAGTACTTCTTCCAGTTGCTAGACAAACTCAGAGGATAAATAGGATGGAGACTCTAATGGTGAGGTTTGAAGGACTGCAAGAATATCAAACCTTTCAGGTTTGCTCCGGGCCTGTAAATCAAGGTGGGTTCTGCCATCATTCTCAGGCAGCTAAGCTATAATTTAGGAGCTTTTTCCAGTTACTGTGACTGGCTGAGGTACAATAGCAGGAGCTTTGCAGAGGTTTAAATGATTGCTTTTTAAGAAGAGATGCCAGATATGTGGCTGCAGACCAGAATGTGCTGTATCCCATATCCATCCCATCTGGGCTGGGGCAGACCCACACCCACTGGTACCCAGCAGCTGTGCCTTCTGTGTCAATTTTGACACAGATACTTTCAAATCCTCCATCTGGGTTCTGTCTCTGCAGGAACTAGATAGGTCTCAAAGTAGCTCTAAAAGTCTGGGTAGCAATGGGAAATCACGTTCCTGGGAGTTAGTGCCAAGAGAGAAGCTCTGACCCTGAGAGACAGAGGTTTGTAGAGGCCACAGCAAACATACAAAAAAACAAAACAAAAACAAAAACAAAAACCAAACCAAAAAGGTTTGGGGATCTTTCTAGTGTTTTTTGACAACCAAGTGATGTGAAGTAAGAAATTCTCCTCTGAGAGTGTGGCATGCTTTGGCTGGGAGTGCAAACACGGGCCCAATCCAGCCATGCCCCGTTTCCTAGCTGTAAACCAGGTAATGCTGAATTCCTGTGTTAGTCTGTTTTTGTTAGCTGTAGTGCTTGGAGAAAACAGAACATATTCCAAGGCATGATTCCTAGTGGTGTGACAAANGTCTGTTTTTGTTAGCTGTAGTGCTTGGAGAAAACAGAACATATTCCAAGGCATGATTCCTAGTGGTGTGACAAAGACCCTAGCAGATGAACTCGATGGCTCTATCTGCCATGGATCCAGGAGAACCTGGTTTCTCACAGGCTTGTCCTGCTCCTTGGCACCTCAGCATGCTCCTAAGTCCAACCAGGTGTCATTTCTTTCCTGTGACCTAATATGAAACCAATATTTTGGAACAATTTGTCTCAGAAACTTAATGCCAACTTATTTAGTGAACTTTGATAAGGACCATAATTTCTTCATGAGAATTAAGTATTGGGAAGTGCTAAAATGATAGTAAGTGACCTTCTCTGGTGAAGGATGACAAATGATCAGCTTGTGGGGACTGTGTTGGTTATCAAACACTCAGAAATATTTGAGGGGGGAAATTGCCTCCAAACACAGATTAATTTCCTAAAAATAGCATCAGGAATGACTCTTGTGTCAGATGGTGTGAAATGATGTAAAAAACAAAGCCTTTTTGAGAGCCTCTATTACAAGGGATGTATGGGATGCTGCTACAATAGTCATTTATATATGGTTGCCTGCCAGCAGGTCCATATATTTGTTATCTACAAAGAGTGTCCATGCTCTTGGAGGGAAGAGTATTTGTTCTCAAATTCTGACAAAATAGGTTATCCATTTCAGATGGAGAGAGGGGCTCTCACAGGAGAATTTTTATTCCCAGTTGCTCCTTCTGTGAGTTTTCATGGGCCATGTTGACTTTGGGAGAGGGAAGAGGACACAAGGTTTTCAATTTGACTCAGGGTTTGGACATGGAACTCAGGTTGAACTGAAGGAGATGAGACAGGCAAGCTTACACCTGTAGCTCCAGGAGGGTGGGAAAGACAGCCTGGAAGAACTAGAAAATCACCCCTGGAAATGAAAAGGAGACTTGAAACAACTTTCATAATTGATAGTTGCTGTTCAGGTGTGAAAATATATGACTACAGTGAGGATGCACCTTTTGATTAATATTTTCAACTAAAAACTAGCTCAATGATAAATGGCAGGAGAAATCACCATGATGTGGTTCCCAAGTCTGTGAACAGACACTTACCATGCCCTTCTACACAAGGGGTAAAAGAAGATCAAGATTGGCATGAAGTAGCAAAAAACCCCAGCATCTGCCTTTAGTCAGGGGAGCTGTTGCCATCATTATCAGAAAATCCTAGGAACTGGTTTTGCTCTCAGGACATGTAGTGTTTGTTCTTATAAACATGCTCAGAAATATGTTTAAAGATGTTCATATGAAGGGAAAGGGGTAACTGTGGGAGAAACTGTAAACCCACTTCAGCAATCTTACTCCTGTTTTCCAAGTGCAAACTGGGACCAGAGGAGATTTGTGGCTAATTTTGGGTCCAAACTTGTGCTCAGGACCAAAGGCTGGTAAAACTTCCTGGCATTCACTGACTCAGTAGAAACGCACAAGGTTTATGGAAAATGCCCTTCACTGTGCATTTTTCTGGCAAACAGAAAGGACGAGTTCTTTTTTCTATTTTCCTGGGAATGAGACCATGAATTTTCTGTGGCATTTCACTGTAAGTATTGACAAGTTTCTCAGGTGCAGCCACCTGCTGGAAAGGCACCCCCAGATCCCCACTAAGGAGGCTAAGAGCTGCATATGTGATTTAAATGGGTTACAGATGCCTTCCCTTCCAGGTATTTGGAAAAACCACATCCTCCTGCCTGGAGTGCTCCTGAGACCCTTGCAGAACTACTGGAGAGATTCTGGGAGCCCAAAGCAGGGCTGACAGCCTTCCCACTGAAACTTCTCATACTGAAGAAGCTGGGTTTGCCTCTTGTCAGCTCTGCCATTTCAGCCAGTGACATTCTCAAGGATTTCTTCTTTTGGCCTTCTCTTTTAATAGCGTTTTTCCTACGCTACCAGAGGCACTTTCTGTTCCCCATGAAATCTCCTGAATTGTCATTCTCCCCAGGGTGAAGCAAGCAACACAGTGATGCTTCAGGAGGCTTGACATGGTCCTTACTGATATGCCATGTGACAAAAATGTGTGGATGTGGCACTTGAAGATATGGTTTAGTGGTGGACAGGGCAGAGCTGGACTTGATCTCAACGGTCTCTCTCAACCTAAATGATCCTGTGATTCTAAGATGATGTGAGACCTCTGGTAGGAGAAGAGGGAAGGCTGAGACTCCTAAATAGGAAGGAGCTGGTTGCAAGTGAAAGTGATTTGAAAATTACCTGATGGGAAATGTCATGTGTGGATAAAAGGAGCAGGTGAGGTTGTTCATTCTTAGTTGTCTGTGTGAGTTTTAAGCTGGAGGACCTTTCTGTGGCTGTGAGCTAAGGCTTTTTGTCTTTTTTTGTATATGATCCACTGAAATATCTGTCCTTCAGCTCTTGAATTTTTGCCCTCCCACAGGGGTGCATTCAGTAGAAGTGGGTGAGCTGACATGGACATGGCTCTTCCTGCAGCCTGCTCAGAAGATGTAGCTGTGGAAGAGGAAATATCTTATCTGAAGCAAGGTCTGTTGGAACCCTGAACACTGAGAATTTTAGACCTTCTGTGCTGACAGGCACTTAGTCTCAAGAAAACTCTGCATTTGACCTGATGTTCTCGGGTTGGTTTTCCGAGATTCAGGTGATTAAAGTCCTTTTTGCCCTCCTGGAATCTTTGGGCCAGATGCAAGAAAGAGATGGAGGCTTCAAGCCTCTGTTTTTTCAAGGTCTATCACTTTGTTTATTATTTTCTTATCTCATAGTTTGCTCTGTGCCGAGCGAGGTCTGTTCTGAACCTCAGCCATCAGAGAACTCCCACTCCCCTGGGACGTCGTTGTGCCAACGTCACAGCAGAAAATGGAGGTGAAGAAGAAGAAGAAGCCTAAACTCCACCCCAAAATCTCCATGTTGCCTCCATCTACTTCTATTATAAAAACCTAAAACTACAAATTTCTCACCCTGTGATAAGCTAAACTACTGTGTTTCACACTCTTGAGATTTGTAATTCATCTCTGCTTTGTGCCAGGGTCTGTGAGCCTCATGGAGGACCAAAAACCCCCCTGTTCACCCTGGACAGATATCAAATCTGTTTGCTCAGTTCCCAGACTATTTGGTCAGGGTCTCTGAGCCTCATGGGCAGCCAAAGGAATGCCCTGGTTTCCGACATGAAGTGGCTTCCAAAATTGAGTGATAGCACTGGGATTATGGGTGTGTAGTTTGAATAGAAGTGTGTGATATCACAAGGTGGAAAACTTGGACTTTAAGGTTTTAGAATATAGTAATATATAAAAAGCAAGGTGGAGGATTTAGGATGTAGGCTCAGTCCTTCTTTTTCACCTTCTTCTTCATGGGTTTGGGTAATTGGGTAGAAAAATCCACATTGCAGACCATGGGTGGTTGGTTATTGGGCTAAAAGTAAAAATAATTTAGGTATCATTTCATAATTGGACAGTTTGTGCTTAAGAGACCTTGTAAAGAGATAGAGAGAGAGCCATTTCTACTTTGATAGCTATAACTCACAGATTGTGAGACTGTACTATGTATAAGAATTAATAAACACCAGAGTCCGAACACGAAATCCGTCTCTCGAGTGTTTAATCCTGGCTCTAACAGAAAAGAAGATAAAAAAGCCATAAAAGCCTTATGCTCTGGGGATACAGGCTTCTCTTCTGTGTTTTGTCAGCCTCAAAGGCAGGCAGAAATAATGTGGTGTGGCCTGATGGTGTTGAGGGGACCAACCCAAATCAGATTTTACAGAGATACACCAGCAAGGCTTCCAGCAGGACTGGGAACTTGTGGATATGAGCACTGCAAGTGCCTGTTCACACTGCTGTGATTTGTGGTGTGTTGCAACACTTTCTGGAAGTGTTTAGATAACTTAATGGTCCCTTTATGGCATCTGAGGAGACAGGATTTGACACACCTTAGTCAGCGCTTTGAGGAGGAGAACATTTGTATTTAATTAACTCTGCCCTACAGTAATGGGTGCGAGGCTGTGGAAGGCTGAGCAGGGATAGGAACAGTGTTGTCCAAGTCCAGAAATGCAGAAAGAAATTAAAAGTTTAATGGGGCATGAAATTATCTATTCTGTTTTCTTCAAAGTTAATTGTAGTTCACAATGTAGTCTGACAAAACCCTGTCAGAAACCCAAAAGCATTTGCCTTCAGTGTAGGATGCTGATATGTACCTCTGAGGGCTGTTAGCAAATTATTTGCCCCAGACACCAAAAGGCACCAAAGACTTCTCTGTGTTCCTCAGAAGAGTTACAGATCCAGGTGGAGAACCTAGAACATGCTGTATATGTTCTCTGAATTTTCGAGTGCCAGTGATGTAGGAAATGAGAAACTCTTTTAGAGCTGACAAATGATAGATGTTAGTGAATTGATGGTTGACAATATGATGCTCTAAGGAGTTGGTTTTAATCCTTCCAAGGGAGGCAAGCTCTGGGGCTGGGTTCCTGGGCTGCTTTTTGCAGACAGGTATGAGCATGGGACAAAGATATTGCTCCAAATCCTGAACAGACTTCTGTGTCTGCATCCTCATTTTGTCCCATTCAAATGGTTGAAAATTTGCTCAAACACAGAACTGCTTCAGCATAAAATTCTTTATGTTCAAGAAGTCTTAAAATTTAGATGATCACATGGATGTTTGAAGGTCTAGTAGGAGGATGAGTGATAAAGGAGTGAACAAAAATTCCCCCAGTCCAAACAATACTGGAATCTCAGACTCTTGCAGTCAATTTGTGTTTGAATATAAAGTGAATAAAAAACTTTAAAAATACTGGCTTTTACCTCAGACTTGTAAACTGCCCCATTTCCACTCCATTTTAAAGCCACACCAGCTATTTCTGGCTCAGCATCCTTTACCTCTGCTGCCTTCTGTGTCATTGGTGGGAGGTTCTTCAGCAGAAGACTTTAATGACAGGAAGATTTATTTCTTTTGCTACTGTGCAGGTGAAAAATTGGCTGCTCATCCAGTGTTAAGTGTGGCTCAGTGGAAAGTGACTCCTTCCTGAAGTTCTGCCACAAAGAGAGATGCTTCTGAATGTGATAGAAAGAGGAAGAACCTTTAAAGCTAAAATGTAAAGGTAAAACATTAGCAAATATGTGTCAGTTGGCTGAAATCACACCTGTTAATGGCTTTATGTGGAGGGATTGAGAATCAGCCCTTTGAGTCTCAGTAGTTATTCTGTCACTGGTTTCCTGAGACCAGGAAAGAAGGCAAATATTTTCTATTTGTTGGAGACTGCAGCTGAATCATGAACAACACTTCAAAAGGAGGGTTTAAAACCCAGGGGCTGATCTACTGTGTTTTTACCTTGAATTGCACAGGGCAATACTGATTTCTGTCTGCCTCTGATGCGAAGGCAGTGCCAGCTCATATTTCTTCTGTGCTTTTGTGGTCTCCAGACAAGGAGACCTTTTAATGAACAACGTCTTTAGACAACAGTGGGATGTCTGAGGGATCTCTATCAGTTGTATCCTGTCCAAACTAGGCTGGCTATAAGGAAAAGTTTGAGGAGTGAATAGCACAGATCCATTCTGTTCTGCCTGGTAGCAATAGCTGCAAACCAAAAGTTTGTGGCTGATGTTTCCTTCACAAGATTTGACAGGTTTGGGTGCTTCTGCTTTGGAGTGAAAGGCTGCCAGAGTCACTGCTTTCCTTCAGCACCACTTTGTTCTGATGGGGCCTTTTTTCATGTCATCAGGAGGTGTGGCTGTGGCAAACCACACACCGGGTGCTGACAAGTGCTCCTGACACAGTTTAAAAATAACCTTGTTGTGGACTTTAAACAAAGGACTTTAGAAGTCCTTTAAAAAACAGTCCTTGTTGTGGACTGTTAAACTCTTGCAGTGTCTGTCTGCTGGCTCTCTGCTCTCTCTCAGTAAGCTGACTTGGCTTTTCAAGAGAGACTGGATTTCACCACAACAAATTCATGTTTTGTCCTGGGCTTTAAAGTTGTTTTATGGTTGATTGTATGATTTATTGCTTCCAGCCAATCAGCCCTTGAAATGTCAATTTGTATTGTCTTTCCTTCAAACCTATATTAACAGTGACCCTCTGAGCCACTGTTAAAGCAGCAGAACAAAAGATATGTGGGAGAGGTCTCCAGTCACCACCTGTGATCCACTATGCTTTCCATCTCTTTCTCTGGAGAAACCACTTCAGTGTGTGAAAAGGTTTTTAAATAAAAAGCTGTGCTTCATGTTAAAAAGGGAGGAAATTCCTGCCTCCTTGCTTGTGCTTCATCCTGTTGGTCCTGAGTCGGCCTGACAGATGCTTTCCTCCCTGAAAATCTCCCTGCTAATTGTGAGCAGCAGATGCCAATCTTCCTCAGCACTTGTTGGGATGTACTGTAACCCACAGTGATTTGATTTGATTTGATTTGCTTTGGATTGTTCATACCACACTGATTCAACACAGGGATTCTTCAGGCTGAGGCAGCCCTAATGGCTTCTCAGCATATGGGATAGGCTTGATCATTAGATGGTCACTGATAGTTCCATTTTGGTGTTGGTTTTGGTGGTTTTGGCTTTTTGGGTTTTTTGGGGTTTTTTTTTCAGGAAATAGACCAGAAAATTGCAGGGATTTTTTTCATTTTGCCCAAACTTTATTTTTTTTTTTAATCTAAAAATAAGCCATAAATGTAGTATTGTATTTGGCTGTGTTATTATTTGAAGTGCAAAGGTCCTTGATTTATTCTTCTGGAGGGCAGCTTAGCCTTAGATTTTATTTCAAGTAGGAGTGTATCCCCTTCATTTTAGTAAAGTGTTCTAGTTTTCCAGACTCGCTTGGAATCTCTGAGACCTTTGCAACACTTTATTTATGAACATAACAAGATTAACACTGACCTTTCTGTAGGAAAGGCACCCCCTACCTTTCCCCCAAGGCCCTTAGGTGCTGTTGGGTACAGCTACCATCTCATATTAGGAATTCTTTATTGATTGTAATGCATAGACTGGCTGGAGGGAAAAAAAAAAGTGTGTGGGAATTTACTTATTTTTTGGAGTACAATCTCTCATTCAATGAACATATGCAAAGTGAGATAGAGCATATATGTAATCTGATGGATGAAAGGTAACCCAAAACCTACCTTCATAGTTTGCAGATGGTGTTCACCTTTCACTGTGCCTGTTGGTTGTCTTAGTTGCTTCACTTTTCCTGGTGTATGAGTGCTATGAAGAGGGCAAAGGAAAACGTACTGTGGTTGTCCAGCATGGAGCACCTGTGGAGGTCAAAGAGGGAGTTGAGAGGATGCTCTCCTCCAGCCCTGTGCTGGGGAAAGAGTGGGAGAAAAGAGGATTTGGGGAGAGAAGTAGAAATGGGATAAATCAGAGACAGGAGCACCTGGAATGCAAGGGGAACTCCTAATTCCTGTAATTATGGCTATCTTGGGAGTTTGCATGGGCTAATTTAAACTGTAATTGTGCTAATGTAAGTGATTATTTTTAGAAGTCCACACAGACTGTGTGCACAAGGAGTAGAGGTAGGACTGTATTTTGAACTATGTTACATACTGTTAATGTAATATTGAGATAACAGTGGAATACAACAACCCTGGGTACAATTTTTCTTATTAGCTTGGTTTGATACATTTTTGATTTTTCTAATTCAAACCTAAAGGAAAGATGACATTAACCAAATGTTGAAGATATTGCCTTTAGTTCATGTTGTAAATATGTTTGATCCCATTTTGTTACCTGAACTTAAAAGCAGTTTAAGAACTCAGTGAAATTGCTTCTGACAAAATTATGAAGCATTTTCTTATAGCTAAAAAAAAAAATAATTCCAATTTCTTTTTCAGGATGAAATGAATGCTATACAGTGTAGAAAAAAGGTTTCAAAAAAAATGTGTGTGTTTCCTTCTGCATATTAAAACTTCTTGGCCAAGTCTGTTAGCAGCTCTTAGCAAACACAGGAATATTTTATATTATACAAAATATATCTATATAGTATATCAATATCTCAACACTATTGATAATATTGACAGGTACTTTTGGTATTTTGCATGTGTTTGACTCAGCTCTTCCTTAAACTAATGTTTCTGGGCATAAACGACCTGGGGAAAAGGGAAAATCAGCTTCCTTTTGGGTACCTGAGGGAAGGAGAGGTTTGCAGATGTTCAAATGGGGCTTTGGTACTGCAGACGCTTTATGTTTTTTGATGATTTATTTATATATTTGTTTATTTATTGTTACCTCTGCATTCCCAGCGATTGGGAATTTCTGCAAATATAGGTAAAACACTGACATCTAGTGCCTAGAACAAAGCAGCCAAACATGCTCTGAGACTCCAGCTTTGGGTCTCCTGGGCTGGGTGTAACTGCTCAATGATATTATTGCAGTGTAAATACTGCAGTGTATTTATGGGCATGATATTAATGTTTCTAAGTTCAGACTTGCCGTATTTGAGGCCATCTAGACTGACATGCTCCTGTGCCCTTGCTAATCATACCTTCCTCCAGGAGACAGAAGGAGAAGTTGAGCTGAACACCAGCTGCCAGAAGCAACTCCTTCAAGCGAACTGTCTCACCAAGACTTTCAGTACTTCCCCGTCCCCTCTGAAAAAGAGTCTCCTGATCCCTTTTGGAGGGTTTTTTGTCCTTTTTTTTGGTGTAACAGTCTCCTGCTGGTGGTCCAGAGGCAGCTATCAGAGGTTTCCCTTTCTCAATTTCCAGCTGATGGACTCCTGCTGTCAGCAGAGCTGAAAATAATTACTTAACATTTTCTGCCTTTATTATTATACAGGTCCTTAGAATTATTTACTTCCTTCTGTTTATGATGATCTGTTTTAATGATGACTTCCAGCAAATGCTTTCAAAGAATCTCAAAGACCCACAGTGCCCAAGGACAAAAACTTAAAGGAATTAGCAATTCCTGGCAATTGGACTCCTCTCTCTGGCTTAAATCTTTGGGCTGCCCTTCAACACAAGAAAACCCAACCAAAGAAACAAAAATCCAACCAAAAACCCCAAATCACAACAAAATCCCCAACTCCTTAAACATGGTTATGCCCCTAGATTAGATAATTTTTTCCCCACTACAAAGAGAAGTCTGTGCAAAGTCTGCTTAAAACACTGTTCTTGCCAAGTGGATTTTTAAGACTACTTACTTTCCCATATATTATGCTTCTTTTTGTTATCTTCTTAAACCAGGACTGCCTACTGATTTTTAACTGGCATTTAAAATTATAATTATTTGTAGTAGTAATTTCTAGGCCATTATGAATATGACAGGATTTTGCAAAGCTCTGGCTTGCTTTGCTACGACTGCCCCCTCATGCCCTTAACCCCAGTCCCTTTTTTTTCAATGCTTAATCAGATACTTTTTTGCAGTCATTCTGCAGGATGGATAGTGCAGACATGCACAGCTAGGGCCACCAAGGGGAAGCAAAAGTGCAGCGAGAGCTGCAGGACTCATTTCTGTAGGTCAAGCTTTGGTGACTGGACCAGTCCAAAACACATCATTCTGCCCCAGATCATAAAGAAAGCATTTGAAATTCAGATTCGGGCTGATAATGTACCAATTTAAATGTCTTTAAACAAATAAAAAAAAAAAGGGAAAAATAAAAACTCCAAAATATCTGTCAGGAATTTCCATGTGCAGAAACCAATGAGGCAAATACTAACTCATGTTATTTCTACAGGTCACTCTGGTGTTTTCAGATACAAAAATGAATGAAGCTGAGTTAGTTTTGGGTAGATGCTTTCCTAAAAAATCATTTGTCAGGCTTCATAGATGCAACACTACAGAAATCCTTCACTTTACTCTTACCATACTGTGCTGATGGCACAACAGAAGCAGAAATGCAAGAAGCCCATAGCACATGCTGGGAGCCACAGTGAGTGGGCTATTAAAACATGTGTACATACCAATAGCTGGCTCTTCTTCTTTCTCCAGAGGAGGTAGTTAAGTCTTTAAATCAGCTAAGAAACCAGCTTAACAATGTGGAATAATTACAGGGCATTTCTTGCTATTACTAATGTAATCCATTAAGTATCTCCTAGATTTATCTTCCTATCTCTGATGTTATGTGTCATTTGCAGTTTCTAGTCTAAATAACTATATTTATGGGATTAGCCAGCAGACAGGCTGATGGGATTTAGTATCTGGGATCTAAATTCAGTATTTCCTTCAATCTACCATGAATAAACCATTTTGTAGTTTTATTTTTTTTTTGCATCTCTTGCTGTCTAAAATGAAAGAGTGAGTATGTTCTAGATACTTTTGTTTTATTCTGGCTACTAAAATATAGGAATTACAGAATTAAGTTCTATGCCAACCTGTGTTTTAGGAAACTTGAAATCATATCTGAGCTATTAAAGTTTAATAGCTAGTGGGGGGGAGAGAAATAATTACTTCCCATAACATCTTTTCTATCAAGAATTTCGTTGTAACTTTGATGCAAAATTATTCCACTGGCATTATAAACTGCTATGTAATGTCTGATAATGACACCTCTTACTACCACAGGGAAACCTTTGTTGTGGCTTAGATTACACGTTCATATCCTGCACCAAATATGGAGATGAATATAGTGAAAGCAGATAGCTAATATATCAAGGTGGCATCTGAGCTGAGAGTTACAATTTTTTAAATACATACATGAGAACGCGATATAAATTATCCAGATTTTTGTCTTGCCAAAAAGGGGCAGAACTCAGTTGTCTGCATAGACATTTTACCCATTTCCCATCAACAGGAACAGTGTTAGCAAAGTTCAAATTTCCTTTTGCCTTCGCTATTGGCTCTTTAGTGAATTTTTTGACAAGGCTGCTGGTGATTTTCCTTATGCCATTTCTTTAGACAGGACAGGAAAAGCCTGAAGTTCATTTTGCTCCTCCTTTTTCAAAATGATAGTCCCTAGTTTGAAGTCTCCCTCCACCCTTTGCTTTTCCACCCTTTCTCATACCACAGTGTTCAGTGTCATTGCTCTGGAATAAAGCCTAGCCAGGCATGAGTAGGATGGCAGTGAAGAGGTTCCCAGGAAATGTTTTGCTGTTGGAAAAGATGGGCTTTGTTCCAATCCAACACAATGAAGGAATGTAGAGGTAATCTACAGATCAGATGCAAATTTTTATTTATTACCTGTTCACTCTAATGTTGAAAAGCTTGGCTTGAACCTTCTGTAATTTAGTTTTGACTTTGGGCTTCCTTTTGTTTTAACCTTCAATATAGGATGTTGTAAAAATTTGACAACATAGGGAATTAGCATTTTATGTATAAAATTTCAACTTTCTAATGAAAGAAATTGTTTGGTATTTTTGAATAAGACTATGTTGTGACCTTCTTTGTTCCTTTGGCCCTTTGATTTATCTTTAAGTGCTATATTCTTGAGATGGAGGGTTGATTTCTGACTTTTTCTGGCCAATCACGCTTGTATGGGAGCTGAATTCTTTTAAGGGAATTCAAACACAACACCTTTAAATTCTTCAGATTTTCAGACTCAAAGCAGCTTCTCTCTCTGTCAGCTACAGCCTGAGTTGCTTTCTAAAAAATTTTAATTATTTTAGTGGGAGCAATCATTTTACAGCAAGGTTGTTTTCCTTGCCAAAAGGTTCACTAATGCTCATCAGCAGGGACAAGTTCCTAACACACGTGGTGGTTCTGCTGATGGCATTTCAAGTGACCCTTGTAATCACTGAGCATCAACTGCCAGGGAAGTTTCAGCATTAAACTTTAACTTCGCTCATTTGGGGTCTTAATTGTGCTTTGAAACGTTTGATGGCTTGGCTGACCTTTCTCTGGGTTAACTGAAGACTGAGATTTGTCTGCCAAGAGGGAACTGCTGAGGAAACCTTGGAGTGTAGCACTTGATTGGTGTCACTGAGACAGCGTGGTCTGCTATCTCTAGGGTTAGAAATGCCTCTGAACTTTTTATGGGCTTTAACTGCAGCTATAGAAAAAAGAAAACCTTAGGAATGCCAAGAATTTTACAAAGAGTAGGCAATGAGTATAAATTGAAGAGCCACTTAACATTAAATGCAGGGATTGGACGCTATAATCCCTTTTTGTACTTCTAAAGTATTTCTAACCTTTCCTTTGCCCATGGGAAATCTCCCAGGGGAGCAGTGAATTTCCCTGCTAGGGGGAAAGTCCAGCATTGCCATATCTCCCAGGCTGCTTTCCTGCTGCCTTGCAGCAAGGGCACCCCAGGTAGGACTGGGGCAAGGCCTTTGCTGAAAATCCTAACAGTTTGCAAAATCCCCCTCTCCTGACCCGAAGCTATTTTGGAGATCTGCAGTTTTCACCAAAACTAGCATTTTTATTTTTTTTTTCTTTAGGCCTGATTCAATACTACACAGAGGGACAGATGATGCCCACAATGAGTGCAGATATTATATTTGCAGGCTTTCTCCTGCCCCTATGAACACTCTTGATTTCCATGCTGGCCTTATGGCTCTGTGCTGACATTTGTTCTGCCAGTCCCTGTGGAACCTGGCACTGTGTCCTGACCCACACTCCTCTCATCTCTGTGTAATTAGTCTGAGAGCCACGAGACAGAAACCTTTCCTGGCCGTGTTTGTGCAGGAGGCCAAGGGCAATATCCAACTCAGAAGGTAAGCAGTGGGGCAGGCAGGAGAACTCAGGCTGAGGGATGACTTGGGGCAGTGTGACTGATGAAGGGGGGCTCATTTCAGCAGTCTGCAGTACCTGTGTGTCACACCAAAGAGGCAAATCATCCCTTGGAGTGCTGCTCTTCAAACCTCCATTCTTGATGGCAAAAGGGAATTTGGTTCCCCCAAAACAAGTCCTCTGCAGTAAGGATGCACAGGCTTATCCCAGGCTGCAGGTAAGTGTCCATATTCCCACTGTGAGCACTGTCATTAGCAGGACCTGTGGGCTCTGGATCAGACCCTGATGGGGAGGAGAGAGTGAGGAAGAAGACAAGGGCCAGTTTCTTTCCAGCCTGTGGGAGAGGGGAAAACCCTGTGGTGCTGGGAATATTAGTAGCCAGGGATGTGACACATTTTGGCAGAGATTACAAAATCAACTGCTCTAAATCTGGCATCTTATCTGGGGCTCACCAACAGTCCCACTGTCAGCATAGTATCCCCATGCATGAAAGTCCTGTCCCCTTGGCTGATACCTTGTTAAATACCAGCCTCCTGCAATAATATTTTATCTTGTAATTATAATCCCAGAGCATGCAGAAGAAATACCAAGATGAATACAGTCGATTACCTTACCTTCATCCTTCAGAGCATTGAGTTAACCCCAGCCACTGAATAATTGAGCCTGCAAAATAGGTTTTATTGGAGGAAACAAGAGCAGGAGGACTCTGCAGCCAGCAGAAATCAAGACTGGTTGCCTCTGCAAAACCATTTCAAGCCTCTTGGCTTGAGACTATGTCATTAGCTTGTGTCAGTGATTAATTTGAGAAGTATATATTCAGTAATGGAGTATTTATTGTAAAAAGTTTAGTCCATAATCTATTTACTTGCCACTGCCTGCACATCACATAGGAGCATTGCAGCTCATATTGAACAAAACCCTGAGTGGTGCAGTATCACCTTTTGATTTCTTCACTTACCATTTATTTTTCTTACTAGGGATAAGTCCTGCAGAGCTTGACCTCTTAGCAAACCCATGCTGGTAATTTTTCCTGCTGTGCCAGGCCTGGGTCCTCAGCTCACTGATGATGCTCAGCTGGGACATGGTTTAAGCACCATCCAGTCTGAACCACTCAGGAGCAGGACAGGGATGGCAGCTGAGGAGAAAAGGAACAGGGCTGGAGGCCACAAGTCTGCAACAGAAAAGTAAATGATGAGGGTCAAAGTTGTTCAGTGAGCTATAGATCAGGAAAAAACTGGAGTGGATAGACTGAAACTTTCTGGGTTACTGTTAGGCTGTCAGAATGCAAGTGTAGCTCACATTTGTACCAGTCAGTTGCATTTCCAGTTCAGGAGCATGAGCTTGCAACAGAAGTGGACGCATTGTCCATTTTTAGTAGCATCTTGCATTTTCTGTTGGAGTGGGGGGAGGGGCAAAGAGGACAGATAAAAATGCTTGAGGTGCCCAGGGTGTGTGAATCCAGGAACTGCTTATTTGGAGGAGAGCTGCAGGACTGGACCTTAATGGGCACAGCTTCCTGCAGGGCATGCAAGAGGCTGATGTCCAGAACACGTAAACTGAAAATGTCCCATTTGGTACAGGCACAGCTGATGTGCCTGGGCCAGAGGGAGTATCAGCTTCTGGGGAAGAGGGATGAGAAATGCCCTGGGGACCTCTTAGTTCCAGACTGAAGGCACAGGGAGACCATTCTTTTTTATTTCATTCCATGCCAGCTGTGTCTGTTGCCTACAAACCCTGAGCCATCCTCAAGGGTCTTGGGACAGCCCAGCTTTTCCAAATGTCTGCAGCAGCAGAAATGCTGCCTTGTCATCTATGGAGGACACCTGCTCTGGGCAACTATCTGCTTTACTTGGGCTTAGAGCCAACTTGATACTACCAATAGAAATTTTTCCATGTTAAGAAGGAAAACCACATCTTTCCAGTTTGTGTGACAAAGTCAAAACCAAAGAGAACGCAAGATGTCATCAGCAGTGGATGTGGTGATGTGCTTTTTTGGGATATTCCTGTGGATGTACACCTGGTGTGAAGCAGGGGCGCAGGGTGTAGCCAGGGCTGGGTAATCAGCTGATTACTCTGATTCCATGTTCCCCTGTGTTAGTGATGAGGGGTTGCAGGGCAGGAATCCAACCCACCTTCCCCAGCTCCAGCGGGGTGCGACTGGGGGGACTGCGGGTGGCCGGATGCCTGCAGCGCTCTGCCTCCGTGGGAAACAGGGCGCACCCCCAGCGATGTCAGAGCCGCGGCAGGGGGAGAGCCGTGATTTTTGGCAAGAGTTGCCCGTGCGGCCCCGCAAACGCTGGATTTTGGCAGCAGCGGAGCCGTGAGGGGGCGGTGTTGGACCGCGGCAGCGGCGGCCGCTCGGGGCAGCGCCCGGCCCCGGCGGGCTCCGGAGCGTCTTCGCTGCGTTTTGGGGTGCTCAAGCCTTGGTATTTTGCAACAGGGATTAGTTGCACCAAAATCGACTTTCCCTTATCTTATTTTTGATTTTTTCCCCCCGTTTCTCCTTTTCTTTTGAGGTTTTTCCCAGACCTTCCAGCATCTGAAGCACCTGAGCGCTGGAGGGTGACTGTGTCAGCTGAACTTCTCTGGAATCACAGGTGTGCACCTGACGCAGCCAAGATCTCCATGATGCCCCACCACACCCCAAGTGTTCCTGAGCTGGCTCCCAGCCAAACCTCAGCGTCACGGGCTCCCTGAAGTGACTCTCTGGCTATCAAGCCCTGGAGGAGGGGTTACACCACAAGTTTTCCTTGGCTTGAAGAGAATAGAAAGCCCCATTGGTGACAGCAACCCGGACAGGTAAAAATGTGCCAGGTTATTTTGCTTTGCACAGTGCAAAGCTGCCCCTTTCCCTACACTGCTTTGTTTAATCTAATTTTTCGTGGTGGCAAATTATCTTTTCTTTCCCAAACCCCAAAACTTTCTCTAGATGCAAACTATTGCACCTGAGTGAGTGTGGTAGTGAGCTACCTTTACCTTCATCTGCTGCTGTTGGACAGGTGAATCCACACTACAGCAGAGCACTTGCAGATTACTATCTTTCTTCTGTGAAAATTTGCCTATCAGTGTAAGTGGCATCTGGAGATGGGAAAGCAGGGCTTCAGGTACTCCACCTTTCTTTCACCAGGTCAACAAGGAGGTTGATTTTCATTCTGCTATGCTAGCAAAGCCATAGGCCTGTTTTTTGATTCCTATTCTGTATGACAAGGAGTTGGGGGTGGGGGGGAAGGAAGAAAATTTTGAGGGACTAGCCCTTGCGGTTATTGAAGAGATAACTTCAAAAAATCTTTCCAAGGGGGGCGAAAAGAGAGGTCTTGCTGAGGCAGACACTGTGATCATCTTTCTGTCTCATAGAGAATCAGTGGGTCGTTAATGTTTGAGCCAGCCTCTTATTTCACTGCGGTTGTCTGTGTTGTCGAGGCTTTCCTCAATATATCAGAAACCTGAAGGACTGAACAGCCCCAGCAATGGCTGGAACAGGAGTTATTCCTGATCTGAAGCAAACCCTGCTGCGGGCCACTCTGTCTGTGATATTTGTGATGCTGAGCAAAGTGAATGACCAACACAAGATGATTACTTTTCCTTTTGTGCTCTCTTAGGTTAAAGTTTTGAGAGGATAAGGATTACCTCCAGGACTGAATCCTGCTTTTGAGCTGATGGAGGCACTGCAGGCTCTCCTCCCTTTGCACCCTCAGCTTCCTCCAAAAGAGGAGGAGACATGTGGGCGCCAGAAAACCAACCATTGGCAGCCCTGTATTGTGTGAGATATTTCATTTACAAATTACAATTTACATTTGTACCATCACCTTCCCTTGATGGCTCCCCAAGCCTTGCTTTGCCAAGAGCTCAGTGCAGAGAGGTCATTAGGAACATTAAAATGAATGCCTTGTGAAGATCAGGAGGCTGTTCTGAAGAAAGTCCCTTCCAGCACTGAATTTTACAGAGATCCAACTGGCGGGCAGGTGCAGTTTGTTTTACGTGGTTGCTTGGTTGCTTTGATCTTTAAAAAGTCTAGTAAATACCTAAGAAGAAGAAAGTGGCTCACCTGTTCTGGATAGTAAAAAAAGAAAAGAAAAAAAATCCACCCCAAATTGCACAATGGAGGGAATATCTGTCTCTCTGTATCAGTGATGCTAAACTGGAGTTTCAGGGGGAGAGGGCTCAGGCTTGGACAGGTTTTCCAGGTTAATTGAAAGGAACGTGGTAATATCTGAAATGCTACTTGTTCCCTGTGCTCGTGGCTTTGTTAAGCGTGGAGATCAACAGGAGTGCACAGGTAACATCTCTCTTTACACCTGAGCCCATGAAGAGAGGATGAGCTTGTTTAATGGCTCTCTGTTTTCATTGAAATCTCTCTTTGTTGGGTATCCTGGGGTTTACAGTGACTAATACCTTTCCATAAGACATCTCTCAATCAACAGAGACAACTGTGTTTACAGGGCAACATTTTTCACCTGCTTGTCAGCATGTCAAGCAGTGCCAAAACACACAATCTCCTCCTGAATCCCACAGCAAATCATTCATTTTTTAAAACATCATCTACTGTCAGCAACAGCGTTGGAGATGGGTTAAGACAGCCACGCTTCTGCTTCATACCTGTGGAGAGAGGAGAGCTTAGAGCATCTACCTGAGAGGTGACACCATTTAGGAGAAAGACCCTTCTCAGCAAGGTTTTATTGTTTGAGATTTTCCTTGCAGTTAACTGTAGATACTTTTGGAAAGGAAAACTAAAAGAAAGAGCCAGTGTGGGCTATTAACAAGTCGGTTTAATGTTGACAATGGCACTTTGCAGTGGGAGTGTAATCTGCTCAATGTTGCAGAGCAGAACAGCCAGTCAGTTCACATCCCTTTCCTTGGCAGCGGTGGCAACGCTTCCCCCAGAAGTTAAAGCCATGTGTCTCATTTCTGAGAGAGGCTTATTCATAAACAAGGGAGGAAAAATTGATTGTCTGATCCACAGAAGGAAAAAACACACACAAGGGGATAAATTGTGAGAATTAAGATAGGCAGACAGATTTCTACAGCTCGTGTATGTAAAAATCTGTGCCTGGTAGACTTGACCTGTGTCATTTTAGATGCATTTCTCCAACCCATGTAAATATTTCTGTCCATTGGAAAAGAAGGAAATTTCATTTTTCATCAAAGCTCTACAGTGATCTCGTTATTAAAAACAGAGGGAAAAGATATATCAGGAAGGCAAAGCAGTTGCAGCCACATAGCTGTTTTCAATAATCCAGTGAGTCACTACATAGAAGAGCCTTTCGTTTCTCCCTGTGGTTCAGACTAAATTGTTTATTAAGATTTTGGTGCATTATTTAAAATTAAAAAAAAAAAAAAAAGAAAGAAATTGTACCTCTTTATTTTAGACTGTTGCAATAAAAATTCAGATTATTCAAACTTATCAAGTGTGTTTTATAAGGCAGCAACCAAAGCAATTTTTTCCTCATACCACAAGATATTCCCTGGCTTTTCCATCTCATTCATAGTCATACATAAGGAGGCTGTTTACAAGGTATTGCTACAGGGAGAAAGAAATATTAGAGAAATGAAAACTTGATCCAGCCAATGGCTGGGTTTGTAATGGAACACCTAAGTGGAAGGTAAACAGCAGCCTAATGTAGTACTTTAAAGGCAATTCTTGAAAAGTGATGTATAATAGCTGCAAAGGGGATCTGTACTTCAGATCTTCACCCATGCAGAGGTGTGGAATTGAAGCTAATTGCATGTGTAGCTATAATGCACACTGAGCAGCCAGACCAGACAAATACAAATATTTAAGATATTTCACTTCTGTAAAATCACAAGGTCGTGAACTTGCATTTTGTTTTTGTTTCTTTTTCCCCAGGAAATTGGGCAGGAGGCTGGCTGAAAGTGTACCAGAGCTCTACAGGGATTTCTTGTGCCTTTTCAAGGAAGGATTTGCTGTGTTCTAGAATGTGTAAAAATTGTTTGGGGCTTGTTTTGTTCTGTTTTGTTTTTTATCACAAATGCTAGCCAAGGAAATATGAACAAACATAATTAGCCAGGGGCTGAACATTTAATCTTAAATTCTGAGTCTTCATCAAGTCTATATTTAAACCTTAGGAGGGAAGCTTGCAACAATTCCTGTTCATAAAGATGGATGGAATTTGTGGCAGGTTTTTATGGCAGAAGAGGGAAACCACTCAAATGAGGAAAGTTTGGAAAACTGTGCTGAAGCCAGTAAGTGGTTGTGTCATGGATAATGAGACAAGATCTGGACTGAAGTCACCTCTTGTGTGGTCAAAGCAGGCCATGGCAGATGGGGCTTTGGGCAACTCCATCTGGTGGGAGGTGTCCGTGTTTGTGGGGTTGGGATCAGATGGGCTTTCAGGTCCCTTCCAACCCAAAACATTCCGTGGCTAGGAATTTAAGAAGGTGGTATGGGAGAAGTGGGTTGAAAAAACAAGAGCTTTCCCTTTGTATGAAAGTTATTCCAAATCAGGACAGGGTGTTTGGGGGTAGGTTTTCTTTTTTCCGTGGGTGATCTTCCAATGGCATTGTTATTTTTACTTGAAAAAGGAACAATTTCTGAATTTGAATCAGTTTTAGTCTATCAAGATAAAATAAACTGCTAGTACCTTTTATCTAAATTTACTGAGAAAAATTTCTACACTAGGCATAATAGGAGAAAAAAAAAGTGGAGGGAGAAAAAATGAAATAAAAAAATCCTTTTATTCCCTTCTCTGAGCACTTTTATGAGCTGGGAAGTCATGGAAAAATGTGAAGGTGCTGTGATTTCTCCTACACCTTCCTTTGCCCTTTTTCAGTGATAAGATCTATCAAATTACATCTTTCTGAGGAACATGGCAGACCCTCTACACATTGAATAAAATCAAAAAAAGCAGCAGCATTAATTCCTGTGACTGTTCATGCCAAGGCTGTTCTCTTGTCAAGGGGGTGGGACCTTTGTCATAATTTGAAGCAGCCCTCTTTTTTTTTTTTTTTTTTTTGGTGATCATCAGATATTCAGAAAAGCAGTAACAGAGGTTAAAAATAAATATGAAAATCGATTCTAAACCTAAATAACAAGATTTATATAGTATCTAGGACTTGCTGAAAGTTTCTTTCTCTAGTGCATGCTTTAAAAAAAAAAGAAAAGGTAGTGCAAGGAGAGGCCATTCACCTTGCAAATGGCTGGAGTCCAGGAAAGAAGAGAAAAGTTAAAAAGGCAAAAAAGGGATAATTTAGGTGGAGATTTGCATGGCTGCCTGCAGACAAGGCAACCCACTGGCCTGCTGCCTGCTCCTGGCCTGCCAGCGGAAGTTTTGCCCTTGCCTTGGCAGCAGCACCCTGAAACGCTGCTGGGCTTCGTGCCGTGGTTCCTGGTGGGCTCTGGCCACAGGGAAGACAGGGATGAGTTGTCCTGCTTGGAAAAGCACCCCTGTGTGAGCCACCTGCCAAGCAGTGCCCAGACCCCAGATACCACCTCAGCCCCATTGCTTTTGCCACCCGGAGGAGGATAAGTGAGTTCAAGCCCTGAGTTTATAACCAGTTGTGTTCTAAATCCTCTTTTTTTAAAGTTATTGAGTGCTTCTGCTCACCTCGGCAGCTTCACGACTCCTACAGCTACATGGAAAATTTAGAATAATAGAACTGCTTAACATGGCAACAGCGACCTGGAAGGATCTGACTGGTGCAGTTCCTACAAATCAACCCAGTAGGAGCTTCTAAGCAAATGGGCTGGTCCCCTGTGAGCGACTGAACATCTCGTCCTGGGCATGTTAACAGCAAAGCTAGAAATAATGGTGACTTTTGGAAACCAATTTTGATAACCAGACTCTATTTGTAAGGTATTTAGAGCTAATAAAGCTGCTGTGGTCTTGGGAGTACCCTTTTCCTTGAGCACAATGGGAAACTCTTCTTGTCAGGATTGCTATAGAAACAATGAATTATCAGGAAAACAGGACCATCCGGAAAATTGTACCAGACGGGGGATGTGTGCTGATAAGGCGGCAGCCTTAATTTGCTCTATTTTGTTATAAGTAGAGCTTGCATTGCCTATAGAAATGTAAAGAAGCAGGTGAGCTGGAGTGTCTATTATTTATAGACACAGTTTGTGCTGCATAAATGAATTTTTCGTAGAAAGACTTTTTAGGGAAAAAAAGGCTTCAGAAACTGCTTCCTAAATAATTATGACTGGGAGCTTCAAATGTGCTTTGAAGAATGGGTGCATATCCTTTAGTCTCCCTTAAAAATTTTCAGATGCAACCTTGAAGGTGTTAAGAGTGTGGTGTTTTGACCATGTGGGAGATACTCCAGCCCCATTACTGACAGCCTTTAGCATGATAATGCTGAACCATGGCTTGTATTGCCTTCTGTCCTCTCACAAAACTGAGTCACCCATAAGCAAATGCAAATATTATTAGTATGTTGATGTGCTTGTACTGTATGGCTTGAAAAGTCAGCACCAGACTGAATTATGATCCAACAGCAACAACAACAAGAAAGAAGCAGAAACTCCTGGGTATCAAGTGGATATTTTCTTTACTGCACTTTGCTCAATGCCACTTTGGGAGGATGTTCCTCTATTTTTAAAAAGAAAGAAGACATGAAATATGGCAGGAAATCATTGAGCTGAGAGGAGTTTGGCTTCAGATGTGAGACACACCACCAGGATCACAGAGAAGGTAGGGGAGAGGTGGGAAACACAGATGAGTGAGAGAAGACCAGGCAAGAGAATGCTGTATTTGGATGTCATATATGAGTCAGGAAGAAAATAAAAATGCCCATGTTTTTGCATGTGGGTGATGGGAAAAACAGTGCATCTTCTACTGGGCTGAATGAGGGTGGTGAGGCACTGGCACAAGTTTCCCAGACAGGTGGTGGATGCCCCAGCCCTGGAGATGTTCAAGGTCAGTTGGATGGGCTTCTGAGCAACCTGATCTAGTTGAAAGTGTCCCTGCTCATTGCAGGAGGTTTGAAAGGACCTTTGAATCCATCTAAACTATTCTATGATTCTGTGAAATGTAAGCGAGGCCCTTGGAAAAGCAGGTTGCCAAGGAGTTTGGTATACACAAGAGAACTAAAAAAACTCCCAAAACAAAACAGTATGATACCCTAATTCAGAGTAGACAACATAGATCTTTTTTAGGACTCCTACAATAACTGAGAGTGTATTTTAAATTTTTTGCTATGAATGAGATATAAACGCCACTAAAACCCAAATACAATCTAAAATGTTTTCTTGAGATCAGCCTTTAGTTCCAGAAAATGCAGTTATGAACCCTGTGTTGTATTGGCTGCTGCTGAAATTTTGTCTTTATAAGATATTTTTTTTTCTATCATCTAATTGGGTGGCTTCTTTCAGGTTCCCAGAGTACTCTGCTTTGTGCTTCAGGGGAATTTTTGTTACTCCTCAAACAATAATTCTGAAAAAAACCCCAACAAAACAAAAAACCCACAAAAAAAAAAAAAAAAAAAGACAAACTAGTGCATTGCACCACCCCACAATGGGCCCAGTGTTGATGCCAGATTAACTGTCCCTGGTGAATGGCTGAGCTCACATCTCTCTGCCTGTGTGGAGCTCCACTCTGCTCTGCCCCTGGGGTTATGATATCATCTCTGAAGTCCTGCAAACACAGCTGAGCTCCACACTGCTCCCATTGTAGGTCCCACTTCTTGAAACGTGGGGCTGGCGATCTCAGCCAAGCAGCAGAGTACCTCTGCAGGAGATGGAGGAGATGGGGATACCTCCATGCCACTCTCCCCACAGATGTTCACCACAGGTGCCTGCAAAGGCTGTGTTCTCCCAAAGAGCTGCTCACCTGGCTGTGCACGTATAGAGACTGTATTTATTGTTGTGCTTCTCCAGGTGAGAACTGAAAAGCCTGCACCTATAAAGAAACCCCCATAATTGTCTTGACATCAGTTTGAGGTGGGCTGGCAGGTATTTCCTGTCTGCAGGTGAGTGGTCATCTTCTTCTTGCACAAGCTTTCTTCTTGCACGGGCTTTTGGCTGCTTGTCACATGTGAGTGAGGCTGTGCTGGCAGGCAAGAGTATACCCAAGTGAATATTTCTTCCACACAAAGTGTTTGTATTTGTTTCAGGGTTGCCCACTCTGTGCAGAGATGCTTCCAGCTTCGTGCACTCTGGCACGTGTTGCCTAATGGACCAGGGCTTCCCGTTCAGCACGGCTGACAAGGAGCATCTCTGTCACCACAGCTGACACACGCTTGCTTTGTTAAATGACATAAGCTGCTGCAGTGCAAGGCACAAGTTCTCCAATGCTTTCAGCTAAACAATTTACTACTGTGCTCTGTATGTCTTTCTCTGGCCCAGAGAGTAGCAGGGACTCGGAGCTGGTTACACGTATTCCAGCTTGGCCAGCTCTGTCCCCCTTGACGTTGTGAGGAGCACTAGAAACAAAGTGACATGTTGACCTGATGCCCTACATGGAGGGCGTTCAAAGCTATGCTGCCTGACAGCTCTCAAACTGCCTGCCAAGGTTTGGCTCCATGTGGCATTTTCTGCTCTGCTACATCGCAGCTCCTCCACCTCTCCTGCACCATCCCAGGCATAAGCAAAGCCAGGGGTTTGGAATGTGTGTTTCTGGCCACAAAGTATTTTCTGCATATCAAATGCTCATCAGCAACTGGGAACACAACCAAGGAGGTTGGGGAGGAGAGGAGGAAACCACACTTGATCCCACAGAAACCACAAGCCTAATTTCACACTGAAGGCCATTAGCCAGGCACTCATTTGGTTAGGGTGGCTGTGCTGCTTTGTAAAACGTGACCTTTTAATGAGCTGGGGAGGTGGGTCTGAGCTTCTGCTAGTCTGCACTGGCAAAGGAAAACCACCAGTGGTGAATTATCATCAGCAGAGGGGACCGGGGGTGAAGTGGCCCTCAAAACCATCTCTGTACACTTCCAAGTCCTGCTCTGCATGACGGGATCGTGTCCCTGACAGCCTGCCATCACACTCAGCATCCCTCCCAAAGCCACCAGGATGCTGCAGCATCCTTGGCTGGGCAGTGCTGACTCAGGCACAGAGTCCTGTGCCCGCTCCCTGGCACTGCTGTCCCCCAGATATTTCACAACTAGATATAAAAATCCCTGAGTTAGAACGCTTGTGGCTGTGCTCCCTGCAAGGGGAAGCAGTAAAAGGCTGATTTATGCTCTGAATCACAAAAGCCTTTTATTGCTGCTTTTTTTTTTTAATGTAACTGTTTTGCCCTTAAACGTCTAATCCCTTTCTAACAGTCCTGTGGAAGTGGCAAGGTCCACCAGGTCCCCAAAGCCACTCTTGCCCTGGCACAGCCAGTCCTCCTGTCAGGGGGGGAGGAGGGCAGCAGTAAGCCATGTGCTGCCAGCATGGTCCGCCACATTCTCCCAGCCCTCAGCTTTCTGGGGTTGTTGGAGAGTTATTCCATCACTTGGAGTATTCCCTGACAGTCTTGGGCACTGTTGTTCCTTCAGGGGAGAATAAAAACCCCAAGCTGATCTAACAGAAACAGGGATTTAAGAGTTTGACTCCAGGCATACACATTTAAAGACATTGCCCAATTATTTCTTCATTTTTATTAATTACGATTAGTCATTTATGGCCCCTTTTAAATTCAGCTTCTCAAGAAAAATATTGCTTTAGAAAAAAAAAAAAAAAGGAAAGTAATTTCATGAACAATTAGCAAAAGCTACAGCTGCACCATAAAAGAGAAATACTGGGAGGGAGGAATATTTCAAATTGACTGGGGCATGCAAGTTGTTGAATGGATGGAAAGCCAGCCGAGATCCTAAGGGAGGGGTGATGCTGGAGAGGGGCAAAAGTACACAGTGTGGCATTGCTCAGTTCATTGTCAGACCTGCTGTTAATTACTGGCTTTATTAATGATTTGGAAGTGATGAGAAGTGTTAATTGCATCAGAAAATGATGCTACATTGGGAAGAACTGAAAGCAGAGGTGAGAGCAGAAGAAAGAGCAGCAAGAAAGGCAGGGAGGGCTGAGGCGTCTAAGAGGGATTTGATTTCCTTCAGGCTCTGGGGGCTTTTCTACAGTTTCCCCCAGTAAGAGAGCACCAATAATGTTTGTGGACAAGGACCGGCCCCACAGAGGTCAGACAGGAGGGTTTGGTTTGAAGCAAGAGAGCTTTCCTGTCACCCTCAATAGAGGAACAGAGACTTGCCTGCGGTGTAAGGCAGGCAGAGTCCCTGCACAACAGAACTGATCAGCATGGAGGGGCAGCTGACTTCAGAAGACCCCTGACTGTGTTGCAGAGCGTGTTTAAAAGAAAACCGTAAAAAGGTAATACATTGCTCTGCCTGCTGTGCAGCCAAACAGAAGGAAAGGGGAAAACAAAACCCAGATTAATGTAGAAATTGCATTTAATGATCATCTCGAGAAGCCATAGGACAAAATCAAGGCACTGAGCTGCCACAAGGTGTTAAGGAGGAAACCCTCTGCCCACCGGATGCCAGTGTTGCCCAACATTAAATCACACGGAGAAAACTCCTCTGGCAAGAGAATATTTGGTGCTTAAAGACACCCATCACTCCAGCTACACGAACACCACCACATTCAAAACCACACTTGCAACTTACTTGGTGGCACAGTTAAATCTATTTTGCAACTCATCATTCTGGAGGTAGGCAAAGGTGACGAAGCCAAGGACGAAGCACTGTGTAAAATTTTACTTTTAGTGAGCGGGCCCTGAAGAAGCCCAAGCAGAGTTTTATTGTGCAGCTCCCAGGGCTGACAGTCTCCATTAAGCATCGGTTAATACTGCAGCGTCAGAGCAACCCCGGAGCCGCGGCCCTGCGCTGTTAGAAAGTGTCCTTCATCCCAGCAGGAGACCTCGGGGTGAGAATATTCTGCATGAGGAGCCACTGGTGTAAGAGCTGAGCCTCTCAGCTCTGCATTGCAGTCAGCGTGGCGTGTGCCATCCCTCCACACCACAAATAAATCTACAATTTCTCAGCTGGGTGCCTTTGGAAGCCACATACTTATACGCTTATAGGGGAAGAGAGACCAGACAAGGTTCAAATAAAGAGCTCATGTAATAAATAAACATGAGGTCAGCACGGGAACAGCAATAATTGCTTTGTATGACAAAATTTGCATAGCAAACATTTGTGATTAATGTACAGCCGGCGTCAGGTAAGGAGCCTTCACTATCGTTGCTCCATCTACACCTTCCAATCTACAAGGTACAGCAGCTCCAGCCAGAGCAATTAGTCACTGTTTACTGAGAGGCAGATCGAGCAAAATTTTTCTAGTTCAATATTTGAGCGAGTTTCGCCTCACAGCCTCCCGTTGGATCCATTTCTGCGCCAGGCAGGGATCACGCTTCTTTCCTGGGGGTGGCAAGGAGGGATGATCAGCACTGCTGCTAATCTGCTCAGCGAGAGCACGAGCTGGCTCCCAGCCGCTCCTGCTGGCCTCACCCAGGTGGTGCGCTTAGGGAAAACCCTAAGGAAGAGGCTGAAGACCCTGCATGCCTGGGCTCTGCTTCCTGGCTGCCTTTTCTTTCACCTGGCAGTGAACTGTCCCTTTGCCACCGCTGATGCTGGCAGGGGGATGCAGCACTGAGGGCAGTGACACTGCCTTCTTTACTGCAAAGCCTCCTTTCTGCAAAGCCTGGCTAATTTGTTCCAGCTAAACTTTCAGCGGTTTGGTAAGAGCCATAATCTGACTTGAAATACTATCTTGATTTGGGGAATTTTTTATTTTATTTTATTTTTTAAAGACATGCAAACCTCTGGCTTCTCTGGAAAGGAGGCAGTTTGACTGGAGGGACTGAGGTTATTCCTCTGAGGTTAATTCCTATGGGAAAACTATTCCATTGGAGGTGGTTGGAGGGAAGGCATTTGCTGCTGCAGTCTTCCACCTAAACTACTTGGGGGTGCCAGGGAAAGCTGTTAGCATCACTGGGAAATCACTCCAAGAAGTATTGCACAGACCAGCTGGAAAGGCAATAAGGTGAGTTCCTTCATGCTGATGAGGTCCAGAAGGGCTTGATCAGGGTGAGCAGGCTTCAAAACCTAGGGCACACATGCTGGGGACATGAAGTGAAGAACTGAAGGTGTTCTCTTGTGCACTTGCAGAGTTCAGTTATGACTGAGGATGCCAATCAACTCATCAAGAGTGGTAAATGGCAGCTGCTGTCTCCCACCTGTGATGAGATGTTGAGATTTTCAGTCGCTGACTTGCCAAGACAAGTCTTGATGAGACGCCGGTCACCTGGACCTCTTAGGGAGGACATCTCTGTCAGCATTTCACCCTTGTGCTGGGGTGGGTGGTAGTGAGAGGGATGCTGGGCACTGCAGCTGTCCCCATCTGCAGCTGTTCCCACCTGAGAGCATCGAGGAGGTGCCACCAGGCTGGCAGGGGACATCAAGATGAGGGGTGCATTGGTGGGAGATGCCATTACACCTCTGTGCCACACAGAATTGCAGGCAGGCTGGAAAATGTGGCACTCATTCAGTGCCAAGTCCACTCACGATCACTGAAGAGTGATCTCCAAGCTGCCGCCAACCTGCCCCATTGCCCTTAAAACCTCTCTCCCTTCTTTCCAGCCCTTGCACCCTAAAGCTTCCCACCTGCCTCGGCTGAGCACTGGGCAGCCCTATACTCACCTTGCTGCTGGAGAGTGCAGGTGGGGCGCTCGTCTTTGCATGAGGGGCTATGAGCATTCACGGAGGCGGGTGTTTAGGGGCGGAACCCAGGGAACCGGGTGATATGCCATGTCCTTGCCCGGATCAGGTGCATAGGGGGGTTCCCACAGCGGAGAGGAGCCTGGGCGCGCTTCAGCTGCTCAGCCCGCACTGGGGCCGCTGCTATGCCGGGAGGCTGTGTCGGGAGTTGTCCCTGTGCCCCCCGGAGCAAGGTGGCTCCCCGTGTCCCCTCACGGGCCGGCAGAGTTCCCTCGGGGCCCGCTCCCGCCGGCGTTCCCGCAGCCGCCCCTCCGGCACCTGCCCCTCGGGCTGGGCTGGGCTGGGCGGGGCGGGGGAAGCGCGGGAACGGCTCGCGCAGGC
>VWYP01034183.1:35543-60181 GCA_013400435.1 Pycnonotus jocosus | reverse complement strand
CCGTGCCGCCGGAGCCCCTGCCGGGCGCCGTGCGTGTCCCCGCAGGTGCCGCTGCCGCCCCGACGGGGCCGCGCTCCCGAACTTCGCATCGCGGCGCGCCGGGCGGACGAGGCAGCGTTCGTCCCCCGTACACCTGTGCGTTCCTGTGCGCGGCGCGTCCCGATCCCGCGGCGTAAACACCGGGTCGAGGTGTTTGCGCACGGGGGAGGACGAGCGGGTGGCTTGGAAGTTAACGCTGGAAAAGGCGCTTTTTCCTCCGGCAGGGTCTGCCCGGAATTTTTAACTTTCTGGAGGGAAACTTGCAGCGTTGGCTTGGATTTTGTTTTCCTGTTGGCATGCGAGCAGCGCTTTCTGCCGCCGTAGTACGAGCTGTGCCGGCTCAGTCGCCCGGGAAGGGCACGGGGATCGCCCCCCGCTGCATCGCCCCTTTGCTGTGAATAAAACATTAAAGGGGATTTCTTCAGTCTTTGTAACTTCGCTTTTTTTTTTTTTCTTCCTTTCTTTTTATTTTTTTCCTTCCCTTCCCTCCCCGGTGATACAAAATGTATGCTGTTTGGGCGGTATTGGTGCAACAGCTCCTCGTTCTCGCAATTTAGTTTATATTTTGAGGCTTTATGTAACAGAGAGAAGGAAGGATACGTTTGGTGAGAAGCGAAAGGAGCGTGTCCCGGCTTTCCCTGCCTGATTGAGCTTTGAAGGCGGTTTTTGATCTTGGGGCACAGTTTACTTTTTTGCTGTGTGCTTGTTTCCTAGCCCTCGAAATCGGGAGGGGTGAAATGCTGGGCTGCTGTTTCTTTTACATATTCTCTTCCTGCGGTTTGAATCGGTAAATCCCCGCTGAAGAAGAATGGCACTCCTTGTTTCACAGGCGCTGCTTCACTGTACCTTTTTGCCTGCCTCCCTGCTTACACGCAGCCTGACTGTTCGCCTCACTTGATACTTTTCTGTCTCACACTTTTCCCGTAGCCTGCCCCGGTTTGGGCAGCAGCCGTCCCGCTGGGATGTTCCCGTGCTCTCCAGCAATCTTTCCCACCGCTCGGACCGGGCTGTTGGCGTGGACAATCACTAAGACTCTCCATTGCCGGATTTATACCCCATTGAAAATAAAAAAGCATCGGTCCAGGGCTGCTCGCCTGCCTTCCTGCCGTCTCTGGGGAAGCCTCCTGGATCTGTGCTGCTGAAAAGCCTCTGTGCCCTGCACTGTGCAAAACAGAAAATCCGTTTATTAAAATAGAAGGGTTGGAGTGCCATTTCCTATTTGGAGGGGTTTAGGCACTGCTAGCTAGTGATGATTGAGTCTTGCTACTTGGTGCTTGCTGGAACAGCAAGGCAGGCTGGACAGAGAGCTATGATTTGCAAATATTTAGGACCCCCCCAGTGTGGTCTCTCTTGGCTTTTGGGGGGCAATAGGATGGGGCTGTGGCCACCCTCATTTTCAGTGCATTGAGAGAGGTGGTGATGCCATCGCTCATGCAAGCGAGCTGTTGGCCAAACTTTTGATTTCATTATCCCGTGTGTGTTGGTTAAGATGTAAATATGTAAACACGTTGGGGTTTTCTGATTTCTCCTGCCTCCGTGCTTGGGCATATAATGTTTGCAGTGCACAGCTCAGTCGGGGTCACGTGAGCCAAACAGCTTGGGCTGTTACCTGGAAGCTGGCGAGTCTTTGTTCTGCTTGAAAATAGCTGATAAATTAACTCCATTTTCTGATATGTGGGGTTGGTGAGTTGTTAAATAATTACAGCCAAATTAACTTAGTCCTGTTTGAAGTATTCAGCTGTTCTCAGAATAATTATACTTCAAACATTTTTGCAGTTTATTTTTTTCTTTATTTTTTTATTTCCATTTTTTTTTTTTGTAAATTTCTCAGTGAGAAGCGTGTTCAGGCTGATGTATGGGCAGTCTTTAATTTCATGCCTTTACTCCTCTCTGGGCCGTGTCGGATGGGACATGCCACACGCCTTCAGAGAGATGCAGCTCCTCTCCTTTCCTACAGCCCTCCTTGGCACCTCTCCCGTTTATTCCGCCACGATGTCTATTTGATGGTTAAAATTAGGCTGAGCTCTGAGTGCCTTTGCAAAGGCACGATAAATATTGACTGGGAGTTTCAGCCTGTCCCTGCCATCAGAGGGCCTGGCCCCTGTGTGGGGGTCATTGTGTCTGGGCCTTTTTACCAAAGTGAGTGGGTGCTGTTGTGGGCTCAGCCTGGGGTGTCCCTGGGTGCCATAGAGCCCTTCAGGTGTCTGTGGGGACATCTCTGCATGGCAGCTAGGGCAGCCTGCTGCTGTCCCTGAGTGTCCCCTGAGAGCACTGCGAGCCAGCCCTGCTGCAGGGCAGAGGAGACTGGTTCTGGCACCACACTTGGGGGCATCCTCAGGGACCCTGGGGCATCCCCAGGGATCCTGGGGCAGCTCTGGCACGGGGTTGCACCACGCAGGCTCTGCACCTGCCCTGCCGAGCCCGGCACTGCGCAGTGCCCCAGTGACTGAGCTGTGACTTCGCCTTTTAAAAAAGAGATGGTAATTGATGTTTATGTGTATGGAATTTGGCACTAGGAGCTGTGCTTGTAATTAACATGAAAACAGTAATAATAAGGACCTGAAATACATGCCTTATGAGTAAAGCAAATGAGACTTGGCAGTACTAGCTGGTGAAGGGGGAAGCCTTTCTCCTGAGCCTGCGCGAGTGAAGCGGGATGGGTAGCAGAGAAAGGCATGTTTGGTCCATGGCAACAAAGGGCCCAGCACCCTGTGGGTGCTCCTGGCTGAGCCCCAAGTGCTGCATTGCACTCCTGACCGTAATGCCAAGTTGTTCTGAAATCTGCCTTCAGTTTTCTAGCAGGGCATTAGCCACACACCTTAATCAAAATGTTTTATTCTAGTTTTTGGGAGATTTTAGATTTGGTGTTTTTGGTGGGTTTTTTTTTTGTTTTGTTTTTAATTAATTTAAGCAAAGCACAGCATGTTGACTCGCCCTGTGTCTGGAAGCACAGCTTGTGATCCAGAGTGTGCCCATCTTCCAAAAGCTTTTGGGAGAAACACCTGTGAGTCGCTGGCCATAGCCGGAGAGCTGCTGGGGTGGGTGCTGAGCGTTTCCTGGGCGGTGGTGGTGGGGCACACGGGGTGGCCAGCCCGCAGCCTGGCTCTGTGAGCATCTCTAGGTGGCAGCAGCCCCCAGGAGCTCCCGGCATGAGGACGAATCGCCCGGAGCTGGGGCTGTGATTTCCCATGCTCGACTCTCTACACTCCTTTCCCAGGCCGAGGAGCAGCTTTTCAGGTAGCTAGCGGGAAATCAGCCGTCCCTGGAGTCCAGTCCCCACGTCTTGTGCCCCTGCATGTGTGACNAGTACGTGTACGTGCTCAAAAAGATGATGTAGCCCATAGGTGTCATTTCTTTGTTCTGCTTTTGCATGACAACGACCCCTCTCCTGATTTCCTTAGGACAGTAAGGGTGAGCCAGTATGTGGTGGTTGGTGCGGGGCAATAGGATGGTTCCCTGGAAGCTTCTGAACTTTGCGTCCTGCCTGTGCAGATTGGGGTTTAGTGCTGTGCAACCAGGCATTTATGCTCTTAAAACCAAAGGCAAGTGATGGCAGCTCTGTGGAAACAGCTAAGCCAGGTCTGCCCTTGTGGGCTCTACACACTCTCAATGCACTGAGGCAATTTTGCTGGGAAAGGAGAGGGGGCTTGTTCATGGGATTTGGTTTTTACTGTGGCAGGAGCAAAGGCAGGATGAGGTGAGTTCAGCTGGGCTGTTTCCCGTGAATCACTTGTGTGCTGACAAGTCCTCAGGTTGTGCAACAGGCTCTGATTTTCACTGACTTAAAGATTTTTCTTTTGCAAACAAATGCAGGCTGCTGGTGGATTTTATGTGTGCCCACGTAGCCAAAGCTGAATTATCCCATGGGAGTACTGCAATCTGCCAGAAAGATTCATCATTTCAGCAACTTTAGTTAATGTTTGTTTAGCGACTTCTTGTTTTGGAGGAGCACTTTAAGCCGTGCTCGGTGGCAGTTCCCCTGTGATGAGCTGTGTGTCCACGTGATAAATGGTCTCATTTCCACTGTCCGCTACCTCTGCTGGGCATATGGGCACATGCCAAGCCTCCTGAAGTCTTTGAACAGCTGCTGCTATATATATCTCCTTATTTTCTCCTTTTTTTCCCAGCCTGCCAGGAAAACTTGTCCTTCTTCCCACTTTGCATAAAGGGTGTGCAAAGTCCAGGGCAGATGAATATTTGCTCGTGCATCAGTGATTCGTGAGGGTCTGATGTTGGCTGGTGTTTGGGCAGCAAAGTCGATTATTCAAACTGCAGGAGCACATACTGGTCACACCAGAAGCTTGTGCTGAATACCAAGAATAGAAATATATATGAGGAATAGAAATTCATAGTGCAAAGAGTATCAAAAAATATTTTTCTTTTCTGGTGGTAACTCCTTTTTGTTTCTATGCCTGAAGCCTATAAACTCTAGCTCCTGACAAAGGAGGAGGTAGGAAAATCAAGTAAATAAAAGGCTAAGTAAGCCTCAGACTTTTAGCAGATACAGTTCTTTTTGAACTATAAAAAAATGATCAGTCATTGTATAGTGTTCCTGACAAGTCCTTTTTAGTGACTTCTAAGATTATACTCATGTTATGTTCAGCTCCTTTCTCTCCCAGTGTCTGTGCAGCTACACGTACAATCACTGAATGGGCATTTATAACTTGATCTTTCTTAATCTCCTAATAAGTCAGCAGTGCAACGTGGGCTCTTGTCACATGGTGACATGCTCCTGTGTCTCATCACCAGCTGCTGTTGAGCTTACAGAAATACAGAGCTTGCAGAAATCTTCCAAAATCCCACTGGATAGCAGCCCAAGCCCAGAGCAGTTCTGGCTGTGATACCAGAGTCTGAGCTGCCCCATGGCAGGCAGGTCTCCCTCCTAGGCTGTGTTCCCAGAGGAACTGGGGAGGGAGCTGGGCTGTGGGACATTAAATTCATGTGGAGAGGCTACTGTGGCACTGCAAGGGCATTACGTGACCCTTTGCCTGCAGCTGCTTGACTAAACTGCCTAATAAATGTCTATTAAATAGAGTTGTGATACCTGACCTCTCTCTTTTTCTCACCCCTCCCGATTGTGATTCATGTAGGAAATGGATCATGCCAGAGGGAGGTTGAATAAAAAAGCTTGCATGCTGTAAGGAAAAAAAAAAAACAAAACCCAAACCAAAAACCTTTTCTGAACAAAACTGGGTTACAGAAAAGTTGGAAAAGCCCCAAACTGTGAAACAGTGACACAGCCTTGGCTCTAGCATTGCTGTGGGAGCAGGATGCTCTTGTGTCCCGGGTTGGTGATGATACACTGGATAAAGCTCTGAAACCCATGCCTGTCTTACTGACTTGAGCTGTGGCTTGGCTCTTTCTTCTGCACTGAAACTCTCCAAATGGTGCTTCCATCCCTTTGTCTCCTGTTTTCCCAAGAAGGCCTGTCCTGTGGGGCAGGCACCTCTCAGTTGCTGCTGCTTGCTGAGGTCCCTGAGCAGATATTGCAGGCTTTGCATTTCAGCACATGCTAAATAACCTTGGTGTGCAGAGCCCAATGTGCAGGGAAGAGATTTGTGGTGGTGTTTGGCTCATTTGAAGCCCTGTGAGCTGCTGAGGACCTTTTCCTGTGGACACTGCTTTGGACAGGCAGGCTGGAGCTGCTTTGGTGCACACACAGGAAGAAAAACCATTACACTTGATACATATCCCAATGTTCAATTTTCATTAATTGAAATTACGTTGAAATATTGAACATTTTAAACATAAAAGTTTATGTACCGTGGTTAGTATGCTAATGGAATATTTTAGTAGTCTTTTAAGGTTAATGTCGCAGCCAGATGCAACGATAAGCATTTGTTCCTAAGAATTATTTTGCTTTAACCCTTTTTCTAAGATTGTCTGTGTTCTGGTGAGTGTGTGTCGGCGTGCGTTCATTCTGCACCGTGCCTGCCAGCCAGCTGTCATTTTAAGGTGGTCTTTTTGTCATCCAATCCACTATGCAAAGTTGAATTGTAGTTATTTTTGCTCATTATCTTTGGCAGTAAAAATGTATTTATCTAAATTTAAATTGCTGTTTGCTGAGGATATGTGACGGTATTTAAAATTCAGTATTATTTTATTATCTCTTTGAAAGGATAAAAAAAGGGCTCATTTATTTCAAGAGATATTTCTGCAAGCGTGTAAAAATACCAGTGAAGCAGCTAACGTTTTCCAGTTGTTGTTGACTCAAATTTAGCAACCATTGTCCCTGTTGATATATTTGATGCTCTAAAAATGTACTTGCCATTAAGTAGGAAGCTGAAGTGATTGGTAGGCAGATAATATTCTTCAGTAGCTATTAATAATGCTCAGAGGACATACGCATTGGAGCGTATGGAAAAAGCCACGGAATTGTGTAGGACGGAGGCAAAAATAATGCATGTAACTGTTTGATTTGAAAGCCATCCTTATGTACCTCAGTGACTGCTGCCTGAATTAGCACATTGTGAACGGGAGAAACCGATATGCAAACAGAATGGTGTGCAGCTAATTATGTCTGGAGGATTGAGGTTCGATCCCTGCTATTTCACTTCTTCCATGAGCTGACTCAGACCTGGTGAAGTGTGTGGGGACCCCATTCTGCAGGGGGCTTTGGTGGTGGGAGCTGGGAGTTGTTCCTTCCAGAGCCAGCTTAGCTCTTGGGAATGAGGGGAATTAATAGACTGTTAAGAGAAAATGCGAAATTTTCAGATATAAGGTCATTGCCACTCTTCTCTCTTCCTTTGTCTGTTCCTTTAGCCACAGGAGGAATTTTGTGCCAGCACCGTGAGTTTCTCCCTGGGTTTCTCAGCATAGAGTATTTCTTTGTCCCCTAGAGTTTTGAGCTGCTCTTAAAATCCTGCATGCTTGGATCCTCTCATGCAACACATTTGAAACTGCTGCCAGCTCACGCAGCTGCGCTGCCCTGGTGTCACCTGGGGCTGCACTGTGTGTATGGGGAAGATCATATTAGAAAAACGTGGAATTATTAGAGCCTATAAATAGTGGTGATAACTTGTACAGCATTTATGTCGCCCTCGTGCTGCATAACACACTGAAGTCCTGGGCTGGGTTTGTTTCTGGCTGCTTCTGGTGTCACTGTGAAACTTCATTGTATCACGATATAACAAGCAGCTGCGGTGTAATGTGGTGCCTGCAGCACAGGTGGGGGCGTTCTTTCTGGAGCAGCCAACAACTGTAGTGATGCTTCACATTTTCCCTGGCTTGGTCCAGCTTCTTAGAAAGGAAGCAAAATCAGGTCTGTGCTGAATGTTTCTGGCTGTCCAAGGGTTTTGGTGTTCAGCTTGAACTGTTAATAAAATTGCTAATAAAAGATTATTTAAGAAGCTTTTACTTTCTTGCAGTAGCCGAAGATTGGGTATAGGAGGAGATTGCTAATCTTCCAAAAACAGAAAGGGGAAAAAAAGGCAAACAGATTCACACAGTGTTATTTGCTGCAAATTTCTTCACGATGATTTTAATCCCAAGATCTTGGATTGTGAGAAACTCAGTCTTCACAAAAAGAAGAAAAAAGAGCATCTTTAGCTGCTCTGCATGCAGAGAAAAGTTGAAACTCATGTAGTTTAAGAAATGGGGGAAAAATTCCAGTGATTGTTTTTATAAGCCATATTTTTTAAATCCTTTGTAGTATTTTAAACAGGTGCTGGCTGAATTGTGGTTTTGCAATGTCTTGCAAATATTGCTGGTGGAATTGGTGATGGAAATGTGGATTCATTAAGACTTAACAGCTTTGGTCCGATTGCTGCCTGTGTATTTAAGACATTAAAATATGTGGGCTATGCCTCATGCTACAGTACAGCAATGACTGGGTAGGTGTCCTTTGATACTGGAAAACAATCTTGCCAGACTGTCGATTTGAATAATCCCACTCTTGCTGAAAGCCCATGGAAATGAGACAAAACATGGCAAATAGTGGCTTTTTCCAAATAAAGACTGTAGAGTGTGTGTGATTTCTGTAGGTCCTGTCTGTCCCAGATGGAGCCTGTCCTTGTGGGCGTAAACCTTCTGCTCCAACACTCTGTACCTTGGGCTTTTCCTGCATTAGAAGTGTCCAAGTTGTTCCAGGCTGTGTGAGAATGGCTGTGACACTTGTTTCCTTTCGGGTTTTTTTTTTTGGATCTAGTCTGACTTGTTTTTTCGGTGATGTGACAAAATGACATCAACTCCAGGTACATTCCTAACATCAGTGTTTGGGGGTCCATCCATCTTTTTTGGCTCACTGGTGACCGGGTCCTAGTGTTGGGCAGCCCCTGTCAGGTTTGGATTTGTTTGTGTTGCCTTTTGGGGCCAGTGTCAGGTTTTCATTGTTTGTCCTGAGTTTTAATACTGCTGTTTCCCTTGGGCAGGGATGGGGTTTCAGTGTTTTATGAGGCAGTGCTGCTGCAGGCTGGTGGAGGATGAGCACTGGAGCAATGCCAGCAAGGAGGAGGGATGCACTGCTCCCTGGCTTGTTGCTCCTTGATTTGGGTAGTGCTGATGTGAGCCAAAATGCCAGGGTTTCTTGGAGTCCCAGCTGACTCTTGCAGATCACCAAATCTCATTTTATGTGTGTTCCTTAAACCAGCAGCTAATTAAATTCCCCAAGAACTAGTATGAACTGCAGCATGCCTGTTTTTCTAGGAATATCTGGAATAAACCCCCTGTTTATCTGGTGGCACAGTCTGAGGCTTATTCTGGCAGGTAAAATAAAGCTTTCCTTGGGAGTCATCAGAATGGGGTGCTACAACAACACCATTTCTTGGATCACACAAGCATGGCTTAGTAATATTAAGGAGGGTATATCTGAGTGCCATGCAACACAGGACTTTAGTGTCACGTGGAGATGTAATAAAGAAAGCTGTCAGAGGCAGGTTCTAAAGTATCAGGGAAGGGCAGAGAGGAGCAAAGGCCACCTCAGATCCTCTGTGGTCTATGTATAGTTGTGGTGGATGAAATGCAGGCCTGAGGGAATTGGAGTTGCTTTTCCCTGGATCTCTGAGGGAATTGGAGTTGTTTTTTCCTGGGTCTCTGAAGGAACTGGAGCTGCTTTTCTCTGTATCTCTGAAGGAATTGGAGTTGCTTTTCCCTGGATCTCTGAGGGAATTGGAGTTGTTTTTTCCTGGGTCTCTGAAGGAACTGGAGCTGCTTTTCTCTGTATCTCTGAAGGAATTGGAGTTGCTTTTCCCTGGATCTCTGAGGGAATTGGAGCTGCTTTTCCCTGGATCTCTGCAAGTGTCTGTGGCTCAGGCACTGTGATGTCTTCCCGCTGATGCTCGTCTTGAGGGAGGTGGCAGTGACTACTTCAGTGACAGTCTTTGTTCTTAACACTCTGCTTAGTTTCTTTCCCACCAAGTTTGGTTTTCCAGCAATATGATTACTTATGGATTTGTAAGTCAGAAATAGCTTGGTAATTGCTATATTGCTTTGCCCCCAGTAGCAACAAGCATCTTAAATTTAATGCATCATCCACACAGAAAATTGATATTTGGCCAAAACTCGCAGGCTCTGACAGCTAATCTTAAAGAGCTTTTTTCTTGACATGTAAAATAGAGACTTGTGGTTGACATGCACAGGAAAATTGACGGTATTTAGGATTATTCCATAAAAGAAAAATACTCCTTACGATTGGCTGAAAACAGTTGAGGGTGATTAAATTTAGATAAAAACCTCTCCCTAGAGGTCAGCAATGCAAAGGCCTGGGACACGCTTGGATCGTGTGCAGAAAACCCTGCATTACCTCATAATTCAAAGCTGGATTTTGCCTTATCTTCAGGATTTGAGTGATGAAACTGCACTCATGAGCTGCTGACCAGCTTGCTAAGAATAGGTTTCTTTTATTGTGCTAGTACTTTGATTTTCCTCCCTAGAATACATCCTGAGTAGCAAGAAAGCCCCAGAAGTCTTTCACTGAAAGAATTACAATAAGGAACTTTCCGGTGCTTCTGATGAAGATACCTGGCATGTTTGTACAGATATTTGGCTTTCAGCTGCAATTTAAAGGGCTAGAAGTTTCAGCAGAGGAACTTGTGGCTCAGTTTGGTGGCCATGTACTGCATTATGCCGGGGTTACATGACGCTCTCTTTTGGGTAAATATGCATTTCAGCATCTTTTTTTCAATATTTGGTTTTGAGTCAGTAAGTCTGGATAAATGGGCTTCGAAACTATTCAATATCTATTTATTAAATAGAGCATTTGTGTTCAACAGAAAATGTAAGACCCAATTTCAAAATTAGGCCCACATAATTATGCAGTCAGGTAACCATATGTGTAATTGCTTGCACAAATGGTCAGTTAGATGTGTAACTGTCCATTTGCATGCAAAATTAACCTGTTTTGCAAATTGGGCTTGAAATATTCATGGTAGAAAACATGGCTTTCTGGAGATGGCTGTGTTGTCACACCTTACCCTTCCACTGGTGTCTTCCTTTGGTGAGACTGCTGTGGTTTAGTCTTCACCTCAGTGTTAGAAACAAGCTCCTGAGTAAGTCCAGTGCCTTTGGGCTCTGCTTTTGATGTGTTCCAGATCTGTGACAATTGTTGAAAAGATTGTGAGGGGATTGTGTGTGTTACACCCATGCATGTAGTAAATTTAAGAACCGCTAACCTGCGCACAAAAAAATTGCTCTGGAATTTACTGTTTTGATGACATTTAATGTGATGCTTTCAGAGTGGCAGAAGAAAATGGTTTGATTTGTATATTTTTATGTGTGTATTTTCACATACGCTTCAGAGTTAGTTTTTTGTTTTCCTTTTTTATCTGGTGTGCTGTCAAAACACTGCTTTTCAGTGGAAGAGTTCAAAGCAACAGCTGAGGAATCTGTAAAAATACAGTCATCACTTTGCAGTTAGTGCAAGCACTTGTTCCTCTGGCACGGTCCCTGGGTGCTCGCATGGGCAAGGCTTTTTGTCTCTCTGTTGCCACTCCATGTGTTCCAACAGTAATTCTCCTTTTCCTGAAAATCCAGAATAATTGTGTAACTCGCTCAATGTGGTTAGGCTTTAACCTCCAGAGAGAGGTGGTGGTGATTTGTTATCAAAATTTGGTGCTGTTTCTAAGGGGGGAGTACTTGTTTGTGCCTTTAGAGACAGGTGTGTGCTTGTGCTTCTCTCCAGATTGGGATGTGGGAAATACTGTTGTTCAAGTTGTGCTCATAGAGCAGGGAGCCTTGCTGCCACCCATGGCATCATCTGACTGTGCACATTTTAGGGCTCAGTGTGGCATCTTCTCATGCCTGAAAAATTAAATTTGGCAGAAACCTTCAGTTGTTGTTGTCTGGGACCTCAGAGTTTTGAAACTCTGAACAACTGAAGCCACAGGCTAGATAAAGCCTTCAGGCCTGACCTGGGGCAGTGGGGAGGGGAGCACAAGGGGGCATTATAAATTAAATCTCTCTTTTGTTTTAAATGCTTTGGATGGAGTTTTTCCTTGCAGCTTCAATGGCAGTGGTGTTGTGGAGCCCTGCCTGTGTGCATGCTGCTATGCCCACTGCTGCTGAGAAGCAAAAGTGGTTTCTCAGCTGGCCCTCTGACCATATCCTGCAGCTTTTCCCTGAGAATCAGCGGCCTTGAGCGGTTATCTGCACATCAGATCAGCGCTTCCCAGCTGCTAGGGGTCCAAGTGTGGATGCAGTGTGCTGCTTCTGGGCTGCATGGTTCCTCTGCTGCTGTGCTGCTCCCTCCCAAAGAGGGATTTTCCGCAAGGAGTGACCCAGTGCGTGTGTAGGGAGGATGCTCTCTCTGGCTGAAGGGCAAGGTGGCACCTTGGTCTCATGCTGGGTTGTCTTCCCAAAGCGATGGTACACTGAGCCCGAGAAGGATTAAGCAGGAGCATATTAAGGTCACTTTTTATTCCTGAGCTGAGGGTTTATGTCCTCTGTGCATATTAATTTCACAGCTTGAGATATGGTAGAAAGGAGAGCAAATAAGAGTACAACTGTGTTGGGTAGCCTTGGCAATTGAGCTGGAAGACAGAGCAAAAGCTAGCAAGCTGCTTTTCCTTTCCATGCTGCATTAGGATGAGTTAGGTAAAAATGGTGGAAGAATCTAAGCCCAAAACTCCAAAACTACCAGCATTGTATTTTAATTTTGTTTATGCCTGTGTGGCATTTAATTCATTTTGGATGGTGTTTGTGGGAGGTTATGGGGGAGAAAGAACAGAGAGTTGCAGGTTGCTGTATGCTAAATTAAAATATCTTATGTTTTGTGTGCTTATAAAACAGAGGTTGCAAAACTATTCCTTGCACCTTCCCAGCAGCTTTGATGAGGTTTACACACCCACAGAGAGTGAGGGGAGATGGTGTCAGAAAAGCACAGTTTGTAGTTGACCTGCAGCCAAAAGCACAGGTGGAGGATTGCCCTGATACGGTGTTTGAAAGAGGCAGCCGGGAGTGGGAGTGGTGTCAGAGCACAGGAGGCTCTTTGAGCTCTGTCCTGGCAGCTTTGATAAATTGAAAGTCCTTTGACTTTTTGTGGGATGCACAGGCAGTCTTTTGAAATTCCAGTGTGGGTGACCACATTTTCTTTATTCTTCTGTGTAGGACCCATCAGACTTTGGGGAGGATGGGAGCTGGATAGGGGGTTTGCAGACAGGAGCTGCTGGCTCTGTGATGTTAAATGTGGGGTTGGCCTTGCTGGACTTCCCAGAGCATTTAGATGTTGCTGGAAAAGTTTTTGTGGCCATCGGTGACCACCTGCTCTCTTTTCTGCTGTGGGAAACATGAAGACTTGTAATCTCTCCAAAGCCATGGATTTCTAGTCTATGGTATCAGTTCAGCTTCATGGAATGGACACGAGCCTTCTGAGTCAAGGTCTAAACCCATAAAGCATTCCGGGATAAGAAGGGATAAAAAAATGCTCTGTGGAAATTACAATACTAATTACATTGCATTAGTACAGAGGAGCTAATAGCTCTCCTTGCTCCATAGCAACTGCTGTGCTTTGTCACAGGTGCTGCTGTGGGAAAAGGCAGATGAAAGGGTTAAAGTGTGTTATCCAGGAGGATGCCAGAGCTGCTCTCTTCCCAGTCTTGTACTGAAGCTGTGTGACTCGAAGCACTGTGGGGTCGGTGGGCTGGCAGCCTCCACCCCACGGTGGGAGAGGGGGGCGAAAGCCAGTCGCACAGGGAGCTTGCAGAGCCTTTTTACACTCGTGTTTGGGTCACTCTGCCTCCTCCTGAGCCACTGCTGCAACTCCCACAGCCTCTGGTACAGACTGGTTTATCTCTTAATCTGGCCAAGTAATAAAATATTGCAGGTGAATTAAGAGATGTTTTTATTAGGGCGGCTTTGGCTTATTGTGCGCAATCTAAAAATAGACTGTGGATATTCTTGATCTTTAGAGACATTAACCTATCTTTAAAAAACAAGTAAGGAATGAGGTATTTTATACACAGCTCTCAGAGATGTATGAAAAAAAAGCAGACTACAAAGCACAGCGCAAGAAAATTGATTCATCATCAATTTATTGCATGGAGCTCTAGGCAAGCCCATCTCAAGACAGAAGAGAGATCTATAAAATCTTTTCATCTGAAACTATGAATTAAATTGGGAGGAACTGCTGATGAGAGGCCAGAACCAACTCTTAAACCAGACATTCTTTTGGGAACGGGTCTTCTGCTGCAGCAAGATTTTCACCTGCCAGGGATGTGGAGCTCAATTCTTATTACCCTGTTTCTCTCCTTACTGTGAATCTGGCTTATGCAGGAGCAAGCCTGCAATACTCCCCCTGTTCTCTCCACCCTTGATTTCAGTATAATTTTTCCTTTCTTCATCAATGTGTCTTGTTAATCTTGTAGTTTCTTTTCTTGACATGTTTTTCTCTTCTCCTGTTGTGTGTGCAGATTCTTTAAGCCTCCTACTAACAAGGAAACTTGCCTTTTTCAGCTGGAACCCTCTGAAAACAAGCTGATGCATCTCTGCTGTAAGATCACTATATAAATAAATAAAACTTCTTCATATATTCCCTTCAAAGAAGTGAGTGAGACAACGCTCAAGAATTCCTTCCTGCTTTTTTGCCTTTTTTTTTCTTTTTTTTTTTTTTACATTGGGGGAAGCTCTATTATGTCAGCGACCTGTAATAAATAGCACTGCAATGAGAAGCGACAGCCTCATTCACCTTGCGTCCATGCAGAAACAACTAAGCTCTCTTCCCATGCCATGGGGAAAAAAAAAAAAAAACAAAACCCAAAAAAAAAAAAAAAGGGAGAAAGAAGGGAATTAAAGAAAACAATTGACCTTGGCTTGCAGTTGCTCTGGTACTAGCAGGAAGCACTCTGCCAGTGAGACACTGAAGTTTTGGGATGGCATCTCCTGCGTTACTGCAAACTGTGCAGCCCAGAGTGCGTGAAGCATGGCCTGTGTCTTCCTCCTGCTGCCTGGAAGTGTAGTTAGCCAAGCTCTTAATTGGCAGAAGACAGTGGTTTGGAAGGCTGAAGCATTTTAACAGAGCGTGGGGAGGGAAGGAAGAAGGGCTTACACAATAATGAGGTGCGGTGTAGTCAGAACACTTCTCTGCAATTGGTTATCTTTTCAACTCCTGGATTTGTCAGAATTTATGGTGATGTTAAGCTAATTTGGAGGTTTTGTTGCAAATAAGAGTATATGCTAAATAAAAGGGGGGAAATGTAAAAGGCCTTTAAAAGTACGGGTTGAAAGCAGACTGAAGGAAATGTACTTCTGTAAATCTTTCTGTCTGTAACACTTGCTGTTAAATCTGGATGGTTTTCTTTATTGCTTTCTCATTGGGGTGTTTGATTTTTGAAGTTTGTAAAACATCTACCAAAAAATTACTTTTATAGGGTTATTATACTTTTATAGGGTTTTATATCAGCAGGAGCCTGCCCTTTCCCTGTATGGGCTCTCCATCTGTTTGTCTCTGTGCTGGGATAGCCAGAAAGTTTCTAGGGATTGGGCACTGCAAGCTCCACTGGCTTTGCGGTGCTGTGGTTCTGGATCTAGCACTCTGCATCTCCTCTCCTGGTAGCATTTCATGGGAGCTGCTCATCCCACTGTAGTTAGGGAGGGGTTTTTTGGTGTTTTTTGTTTTTTGTTTTTTTTTTTTTTTAGGAGCCTTTTCAGGCAAGCCTCACTTGCCCAACATCATCATCTGCTGGGGTCATCCTGCAGTAAATGCAGCTATTGGCCCTTGCTGAGCAGGGGAGTTGGTGAAGTTGCACTCAGTTACCTCCCCCAGCAGTGTGCCAGGTCAAGGCTCCTCATGATAAGAAAATGCAGGTCTTGTAGCAGGAAAAACTCACTTCCCACTTTTGGGAAGGGTTCTGGTCCCTATGAGCTTGCCAGAAGAAACACACGTGTGTTCCATTGGCGGCTGCACGTCTCGGTGAAGTACATCCTGTTCGTGTAGTGGTGCCATGTCCCACACAAAACCTCCAGCTGGGATTTTGCGTGTGCTGACCTGCCACATCCTTTCCCACTGGCAAGGAGCAGAGATGCTCCCTAGGAAGGAGTTGGCACAATCCCAAACTTCAGTCAGGGTAGCAGCAACACAGGGTGGTCTGGTGAAAAGTGGGAGAGTGTGATAGAAGACGTGCTGGTGGCACAGCACCAGAGAGGCTTTGGGACAGAAATGCAAGGAGGGAAAAGAGCTTGTTTTGTGTTTAAGCCTCAATGTGAGAAGAATGGGACACTTAACCCTTTCCTTCTGTGTTTCCAAGATCCAGGGAATGGGAAAATGTGTAGCAAAAGCAGTTGTCGTGCTGCTTCTATTTCTTTGTGGGACAAAGTTTTCTTGCAGCTGTTTCTTTATTATAAATGCATTTGATATTCAATGCATAAGCAGTAAAAATAATTAAGCCATTTAATATTCCTGCAGATACCCTGTGTAATTCTGAAAGTATTTTGTTACATTTCAGCATTAGTCAATGGATGCTCACAATAAATTATCACTTGGATTGCCTCTCATTTCTTTCTACTGAGTATTTTTCTTCCTTAACGCAGTTAACCACGCAGTTGTAGTTAATGGTTAATGTGACACATGAAACATTGTGCAGTGCTATTTGCAGGGGGAGAAGGATAAATACTCATGTGTACTGCTGGCATGATGCTGCCTGCCCTGTGTCTGTGACCAGGCTTGGGTTGGGATGAGGAGGTGGTCGTTGCTCCATGTCTCACCTTGGGGCCTGGGAAGAAGCTGCTCATGTTGTGCTGAACTGCCCTGGGTGTGAAGATGGCTGTTTCCCTGTTCTTGACTCCATGCCTGGGCAGCCTCTCTGGGTAGCTCTTCTTTTCTGCCTCATTATACCTGTGCTAACTTCAGCATCCAGTTGGGCAGTTGAACTTGCCCCAGATGTGCCAGGATTTGGAGCATTTAGACAGATGTAACCTGCTTTACATCCAAAGCCATCCAAAATCTGATTTCTGAAGCGACTTGGTGAAAAATGAATAGCGGAGGTTGTCTGCCCATTTTTTTTTTTCTGTGTAGTGTTTTTAGCAGGTTGAACAACTTTGTTTTGTTATCTAACTATTCTTTCCAGTGTCTCATTGTAAAGCTTTTGTTAATTAGCATTTAATGACTGGGTTATGATGGAACCATGGGAATCTTATCTGAAGGCAAAGCAATTGGCAAACGGATTCATTACGATCAGAGCAACCCTAATGAATGTCAAATTAATTCATAATAATGTGGCACTAAGATGTTAGTCATATTGTTAATAATTACAGATGTGCTTTTACCTTACCCACTTTCAGTATTGTTGCTTTCACTATGTATACCAGAGAGCCAGCTTTCCACTACCTATCTCTTTACACTGGTAATTCTAATCTTCTTTAGCTGCAAATAGCTTAATTATCTATTTGTCTCTTTCACAGTAATTAGATACAGCATGAAAGCCAGGAAGTTGATGTAAATAAATATAATTTATTTTGGAGATTCTGTAACTGTGGGTTGTTACATAAAAGTGATAATATAAGTAATGACCATGGTCTGTTGCTTGCTGCCTTTCATGGGAGAAAGGGGAGGGGAAATATGTCAAACATTGTCACACTTGTGATTAATACAATTTCTGTGGTTAGTTATTACAGTTGAGAGCACATAGAGATTTATTTTAAATAAAATTATATATTTGATTCTCGGTTTTAACACAAAACCCAGATTTCCATGTTAAACCCAGCTCTGAGTTTTCTAGCTTGTATTTTATCGCTTTGCAGCCATATTTATTTTATTGGATTAGTTCACTTGCGCTTTCAGAATAGGAATTCTTGAAAAAAAAGAAGAAGAGAAATGAAAAAACCATCACTGTCATAATGTCTGTGAGATACAGTGGTGGCAGGTGGGAGGATGCCAAACACATTTTTGTAAGGCAAGAGAGGAGGACAGTGTAGTCTGTCAGGCAGGTTTATTGCTTAAAAACACCCATTGCACCATGCTTCAAGATTCAAAGGTGTTTATTAATACTTGCTCATCTACCCAAAACACCTGAGTGTTTTCCTTTCCCTGGTCACAAAATACTTGCAGTGAGGCTGCAAGCATGTAAAAATTTGCCATGTAAAAATTTGATGGAGATATCATGTCTGTGTTTCTCCACCACTCCCTGCCTGCCTTAGAACTTGGAGCCTGGGGGGTGTTTCTGGAACAGTAAGAAAAATAAAACTAAAAATTTCTAAAAAGTGGAATTTCAGCCTGGCTGGAATGAGCGTAAAGTTACTGAGAGCCTTTGTGGGTGTCTGTACAGGGTTCAGACTTCACTGCATTGTCACAGATCTCACGCTTTGTTTTGCTTACAGGTCACTGTGGATATGCAGGTCAGGTTGCACTAGTGGTGGTGATGCTGGGGCATGCCCTGGTCCACTGCATCCTGCTGAAGGAGTAATGTCCTAACATGTTTTTTTCTGGCTAAATAAACTAGTTTTTGAGCAGAGGGGATTGCCCTTGGGTTGAGCTGCTGTGCCACAGCCATGCTCCTCCACTGAGAGCAGCGGAGCTAGTTTCTGCTCAGCCCAGTTTCTGCTTTTAAATCTTCCCTAAAGCAAAAAGGTGTATTTTCTTTTGTTCGGAAGGAAACAAAGGAACGCTTTTTCTGTTGGTGGAAAATAGTGATCAATAATAATGAACTTGCACCATCTTATTTCTTTTCACTCTGTGAGGAGTGCCTTACTATTGTTTTTGCAGAGCCGCAGGAGGTGCAGTGGTGCTGCTTCCTGCTCCAGCAGTTCTTCCCTCTTAACGCTTTGGCAACATAACCTCTGCCAAGAAGGTGGCTGTGAAATCCCTTGAGTTACAGGTGCTGCAGGGCAGCCCTTGGAGGGGTGTTCTTATTTTATCTTCTCTTTTCCCTGCTGCAAACAGTGGCGTGGAAGCAAAAAAGAAGGCTTCCATGGGCTGCACCTCCAAAGGTCATATAACACTTTATGTTTTCTCCGACATGACACAGCGTGACAGAACAAAGTATTTATCTTGTGTACTTGTCAGCTTCGTTCTGCCAGCTCCAAAATGATGAAATACTACCGAATATGCTGCTGCTTGTTTCCTTTAGGGACTTGCGCTGATTTGTTTAAAGTGTCGTCTGCACCAAGTAAATGCTTCATTTATTACAGCTGACACCTGAAAAATACTGAGGGAAATATATCAAGGCATCACACAGATATTTTCGTTATCTGCTGTTGTGTACTTGTGTCTTAACACGAATGAAGTCCCTTAATGGTGTTTTTTGAGGGTGTCACCTGTGTGTGTGTGTGTGTGCTTTGAACTGCCGTGATGGGGTTTCTGGAGACGCGCTCCAGTTCCGTGACAGAAATGCATTTTGACTCCTGACGGGGTCAGCTTAACTGTTAATTATCACGGTGAGTCACTAATGAGCTCTCGCCTCAGGAACTTCGTACAGCCTCTCCTCAAACTTTTCCCCATTACTTGTTCTGATGCTTAAGCGAAAATAAAAATAGATCTCTTGCAAAAGGGGTGGGTCGGGAAACGAATATTTGAGATGGTTCAGTGACCCTTGTAATGGTAATATGGGATGCAAAGGCTTTCAGATATAGCCCTCAGTATCATATTGGGCTTCGTGAGTGATTTTTAATTTTCTTTTTGTTTTACATTTGGTATTTCTCCATTGTCCCTGAAGAATAATGTGAAATCGAAATTCCTCTCTCAGCAAAACAATCAGTGTAAAAATAACAAACATCAAAGAGAGAGGGAAGCAGTTTGCTCACAGTACTAATTGCTAGCATTATCATGTGTCAAAGTGAAGAACTAAAATGTGACTCTAAGCTCCTGCAAGTGCACTTGCTGTGAGTTCAAAGGCCATGTGAGGTTGAAGATGTGTGGTCGTGTGGGCTAGCAGGGCTACAGACAATGGGACTTCCTGCAGTTCACTGCTGAGCACAAATAAGAGCTTTGGGCATGCAGAGGAGCCCCTCTGACTGCTGCTTCAGTGTCACAACTTTGCTTGGGTTTAGAAAATGTACAGCACAATGTGTCTGCAATTTCCTGTGTCCTGCTCTGTGTGCAGGACATCTCTACAGTCAGTGTACAGCACATGTGTGCACCTGTGCAACATCGCAGTGCTGTGTATTGGCAGGGAAAGGGATGGGATCTGAATTTTGGATGTTTTATGGTATTGAGCCCTAGCCATCCGCACAGTGTGTGCTACAGAGGCTGTGCATTCACTGGAAAAATACAAATCTAGGAGAAATATAAGTGTATTTATAGGTTTTCTTACCCCTAGGTAAATAAGCAGTGCTGGGGAAAGAAGGCCTTTTCTATATGATGGGAAGCTGTAAATGGCAAATATATTGTGTGCTTTAATCTTGTTTTGTTTTACAGCCGTTGTAACAATTTTAGTTAGCGAAATTAGATTTCTTGCTTGAGTAGCATCCTTGTTTTAATTTACTGTGCTGTGCCTTCTACTCAGGGTGTACAGGTTGGAGAGGAAGAAGGGCCCCACTCCTCAGCTGTGTTTTCTCACTGTGGCTCTGAACAGGGCAACTGCAGAGGGCTTTGCAGTGATGCTCTAAGCTGGTCCTAGGTTTTACCAGCAGACCTCTCTGCCTGCCACATCTTTCCTGCCTTGGTTCCCACTCCTCTCTCTGTTTTCTTCTTATGGAAAGATTTTTTTGGATCTTTTCCCCCCCATGTTTCTGTGCACAGTGGCACCTGGATTTTAGTTTGAGGTGGGAGCATTAGTGAGCCAGTTGCCATGATGGCAATACAAGGGTGAGTCTCATGAGGGTGGAGCTGAGCAGCTGAGCTGCTGTGCTATCTCCGTGTTGTGGTGAGCAGTGTTTGCTGCAGGTTTCTGCTGGGCATGCCCAAGTGTGATGTGCGTGCCCAAGGTGGTCCTGACTTCAGGTGCTCCTTGGGTGTGTTTGTTTCCAGAGGTGTGAGAAGGTGGGTCTTGACAGGTAGCTGCTGGAATAACCAAGTTTCTATCCCAGATGGGGAGGATTTGGCTTGAGTGGGAATCACCAAGGGAAGCAGGTGATGCAGCCTTCTGGTCTGACATAAAGCAGGGGTGGTATTTCTGTCCCCTGTTCTAGGTGAGCCAGGCGGAGCTTGGGGCAGTTCCTTACTCCACCAAAATTCTGTTAATCACAGTGCATTAGGAAGCTGCCCTAGGTATGGAGCTGCCTTTGTCATATGTGAGGCTGGGCATCTTCCTGGAGAGGAGGATGTGAGTGCCCCTGCAGGAAGGATGAATGCTTGCTTGAGAGCAATGAAAACTGAGGGTGCTGGTTCCATTAAATTGAATATGCTGGGAAAAACCATCACCACTAAGCCACTGGTTTTATGCTCAAGAAAGTTTGGCTGCATCTCTGTCTTATCCCTTTCAAACAAAAATTGCCTCTCATCACAGGGAGAGCTTCAGTGAGGTAGTGAAGTGTCCTCTGTGTAAAGGCAAACTCCTTAAAGGCTAATTGGTGTCAGTCATTTCTATGCTGGTATTTCACTGCTGCTAATTTAGCAAACAGATGGTGGTCCATATTATGGCATATGAGTTGGGCTTTTCCCTGGGCCAAATGATTACCTCCCTGGTTTTCAATTAAGAGAGATTGCTGGTTACCTGGAGTGGTTTTCCTTTTAATTATGCACCTATTAGAGCAGGTAGGTAGCCAGCCCAGGGGAACAAGCAGAGAACTCAGTTGGATGGGCAAAGCCTTATTAGGAAAAACCCATAAAACCAAACCCAAACTGAAAACCTGCACGATGGGAAAGAGGAGGAGGTGCACAACAGAGCAGCATGATGCACAAGACTTTTTTTCTGCTACCGTGAGCATTGATAAATAGCTTTGAAATGCCTGTTTGGCAGGTTGTGGCACATATGTGGCTGTAGCAAAGGGGAGGAAAGGTGAGGTCTGGAAGATGCTGTCTGCAGGCTGTTTGCTTATTTTTAGCTCAGCAGAGTTCACTGGTTGAAGGAGACAAGCCAGGAGGAAAGGCAGCCCCCGAGCAACCTGCAGGAGCCTGCTGTCTCCCCGTGCTGGTGCAGGTGAGGGCAGATGTTTGCTTAATGCCAAGGAGCAGTAACACGCGAGGCTGACCGATTTATGAAGTCTCTGATCGTCCTCTTGTTTCCTATCCCAGCTAATAACAGTCCAGGCAATGAAAAGATACTTCTCTCATAATTATCAACATCTCATTTTCCCTTTGAGTCTTGCGTTTAAATCATCAGGTCTCCTCTTTGTCTGAATTGTTTCCTCAAGCTTATCTTCCTCTGTGGATCAGCTTTTATTATATTTTATTTTGACAAGACCATTCGTCTTCCCTCTGCTCTGCTGCTACCCAAACCTGTTTCCTCATTGTCCTCAAGGAGTAGGGGAGGAGATGAAAGAGGCTTTGGGCTTGAATTAGCCAGTGATGAAGTTTGGTGTCCTTTGGGATGGAGACATTAATGCAGCATCATGAAATACGAGGTCTGTCTTCACTTTGGGTGACTCTGGTAATGTAAAAACACAGCTAATCATATTTGGCTCTGCAGAGGGTATCTAATCTGGGAAAAACACCTGCCCTGAAGATGGTAGGAATGTGTGAGAGGAGCAATGAAATGGAAGGAGGACCTCTAGCAGCGCAGGCTCCTTGTGCAGGAGGACACAGCACTACTTGGGGCAGCCCTAATTTATAGGATGTTGTTGCAAATGTCACAGATTCTCCATTTGTTGCTGTGTCCAGCCCTTGAATGTCCACCTTCTTTGAAGTGAGGAAGCTAAAGCTTTCCCCAGCTGAGCAAAACCTGTTACTTGGTGCAGTTTATGGCCTATTAAAAAGCAGCACTTTGTTCCTGAAGTGCAAGATTGGGTTTGAGCTTTGTTTGGCTTTGCATTGTGAAATGGGGAGCCACTTGAACTCCTGACTTAGTCAAAAGCAGCTGCTTTGCTTACTTGAGTAGCTGATTCAGGCCCCAAATAATTTCCTGTTATTTATTAGCATGTTAAAATGCCTTTAATTGGGTTTTGTAGCAGTAACTTTAGTCTTTTGACTTGAAAGTTTTTGTTCTCAGTCATAACTCAGCAGTCAATCCTTTGGTGTGGTATTACAGCTCTGCAGATTATGTGTGGAGGTAATTAAGTAATAACGATTGAGGTGCAGGGTATTTCCTTGGGATTAATGACTGTCTGGGAGGAGTTGATGGCCCAAGGTGTAGCCAAGGGCCATTAACACCAGCCAACTAATAATTGTGAGAAAATGCCATGTGCCAAGGTCATTACTGCTATTAGAAGTTGAGGGCAATGAGGAGGTAGGTGTGGGGGGTGATGAAGTAACATAGGAAGTGTATGGATTTTGGAAAATGTAATATGGTCTTAATGGGTATCTATCTGCATGATGTACTTGTTGATTAGGCAGTGTGCTCCTTCCCTCTATTCCTCACTGTTCTGTCCAAAGCTTAATGGCGAGGATCAGGGTGAGCAAGGATGATGCTTTTCTTGTCTGGTGCCCTTTTTCTTAATGGTGCCTTATATTTTGTCCATTTTAGAGGACACTTTATGCATATTACTAGTGTAATTTTTTTGCTCTTCCTTTAAGAGGAAGTTTTCAAAACCCAGCCTAGCAGCCACCAAAAGCTTTGAGAATGCCATGGCTCAGTGGGGTGAGATGCTGATTTGTCTGTACGAATAGGAGGGAGAAGAGTGCTGTTTTTGATAAACCTACAGGCTGGCTGAGTGCAAATGTTATAGTGTGTCAATGCACTCGGGTTTTGTAGCAAAGGGACTGTGTTTGAAAGCTGAAGTGCAGCTGCAGTGGGGCAGACAGCATTTTAGGGGTTTGGTGGACAGCTAGACCTAACTGCCCCCCTAAAGGCTGTAGGATATAAAGGTAAATCTTCAGGTAATATATTGTCTGTATATTAGGTTAGAGGCTTAAGATGTTAGATGCACACAACTTGAATTCTTATTGTTCCTTGATTTCAGTTATGAACTTAAAATTTGTGGCAGAGGAGGTGACCTGTTTTACACAGATTTTTTCTTTAGCTTAATATTCTCAGCATCAGGGGAGTAGGACTTTTGTTTACATGAGGCTATTGTACATCCTTGAGTTTTCTCTGTGCTCTTCCCCTCCAGGGTAAGCTCTGATAGGAGCACTTGCCTTTTTCTCAGCCCCGATATGTCACTAATCTCCAGCAGCTGGCACCTGGATTTATGCTTTTAAGGGTTCAGAGCTGTAGGACTCCAATATCCCAAACTGGCAATGCTGGAGGCAGCTTGGAGGAGCCTTTTCCTGAGTGGTGGATCTCTCATGGTTGGAATCATTCAACCATCTTTATCTTGACATGGTGGTTTTTAGGAGTGAGTAACAAACAAACGAGCAAAAAAGTGGAAGTGGAGTGCTGTAGGAAAACTCATCAGAGGGATCCATCTCAGCTGGTGACGGATGGAGCCAGGTATGTTGACATCCATGGTGTAAACAGCTGGTTACTTCCCTGCCAAGCTCTGGTCTTTGCTGGAACAGTGTGCTTGCCACTGTTTAAAAATGAGCTTCATGATGCCTCTTCCAGTTGATTTCTCTGTCATTAATCACGTTGAAACCTGCCCATTCTGTGTTGGAGTTCAGGAGGAATGATTCTTTTAGAGGTAGGACTTCATGATGTCCTTTTCAAAGGGGATTTATTGAAAAAAGCTATGGGGTCCAAGCAGTCTTGGAATAGCTGAGCATCCTCCCATCTTTGGGGGAGGCTCCCAGCAGCTCAGGTGAGCAGCAGTGCAAAAACCAGCTTTGGGAAACTTCCCATTGCTGGCATCTTTCTACAGTCTCTGGTCATGTCCCAAAACAGATGTGTCTGGCTAATGAAATGGGTTTCTTATTAGGTAGGTGAGTTTTAAAAAAAATTTGTTAGTTCAGATATTTAAGGAAAGTTTTGAACAGAGTAGGGGATGGATGTGACTGAAAAATCATGTTTTTCTTAACTTTGTAATTTCCTTGCATATCATTGTAATCTTAATAATGATAAATAATCTGTTAAAAGCAAGTATGGGCTGAGTAATAATCCTAACTAATAAACAGAATGTACTGTGTAATTTTGATCATTTTCAGCCATCTGGCTCCAGTCTTACTAATTGACTGAAAGCCTTATAGCGACAATGTTAGCAACGTACAGTGTTCAGTTTGGCTGAAGTTCCTGAGCAGGCATTCCTTACAGAAATCTACTCTTTTT
>VWYP01034183.1:0-35491 GCA_013400435.1 Pycnonotus jocosus | reverse complement strand
TTTTTTTTTTTTTGTGAGTAAAAAATAAATCAATATATCAAAATTATTGCTAGCTCTATTACAGCAGCACAGATCATGAATCCATCAGTACTGTCTTCCACTGAGCTCAAAAAAACTTTATTTATAATGATTTGGTTGTGTATGGTTTCATTATATTCTAGTGAAACTGCAACTGAAAGACTTTGAATGTATCCAGGGATCTAAATTCATGCTGGCACTTACTTCTGAAGCTGCCAGAATTTAAATGCTTTCAGTGTTGGCTGGATTTAAGATGTCTCTTAAAACTCAAGCTCTCCCTTTAGCTGGTTGCTATTCACAGTTTGGGTTGTTTTTTTTTTTTTAAATTAATCCACATCATTGCTGAAATTTCCAAAGTTTTCACTCAAGACTTTTAGATCCCTCAGTTTAATTGGCCAAAATGAAGCCGTGTGCCCATCTCTATTTTTTCAGATGTAACAGTTTGCCAACTTGGAGCTGGTTATTTTTTTTCTGACTTACTGCAGAGGTGACTTTTTTCTATTTTTTCCTAGCCAAATCCACAGTGTAGTGACTTTGTGGCTAGTTTGGCTCAGTCTGGGTGCTTGTGGTCTGTTATAATTGCTGTGATGAATTATTTATAACCGTGTCAGCCCCCAGCTTCACCACTCAACACCCATCCTTGGGAATTAATGTGCCTGCTTCTTTGCAGTGGGTGGGCTTTTGTGGGGCAGGGAGTTAGTGAGGGGAGAGTTGAGAGCTGAAGTGGGATCAACCTGTGATTGCCCTGATGGAGTTTTTGGGTTTGGTTTTTTTCAAGGCACTGGTGGCAAAACTTTGGTGGGCCCCGTGAGCAGAGCGGGGGTCCCTGTTGGTCACAAGCCGGTCCTCCACATCACCCTGTCCTCCCCTTTCATCTGAGCCCTGTCAAGTGTCTGTTCTTGCAGAGGACATGGATAATTTCCTGGATTTGCACAATGAAGAAAACAGCATTTTCTGCATAGTTGGCTAAATTTGCTTATGTCGTTTGGACAAGTTCTAAGACACACTCTTAGAATTATTTAAGTGATTTCAAGAAGTGGAAAGATATTAATTGTATCTTGAATTGTAGTTTCAGCCCTCAATTTTGGGGAATAAGCTGTGGTTAAAGGAATGACATGGCATACTGATTAATTTATTTTCCCCTCTATTACTGTGTATAATCATAGCTACTCTCAAATACTGTCCCCTCTCCCTTGACGTGTATCATCAGATGACATTCACCTGTCTGAGGGGCTAGATTTGTTGTAAGCTTTCAGTAAATAATGATGTGAAGAGTCAGTAAGGAAGAAATGCAATTTCTGTGAGGTCTGGTAAGGAACCCTTGAAGTTCAGAGAGGGCTCTGCAGTCTGATCCATGTTTTTAGATGTCTGCTTATGGATCTAGATGAATTAGTGACTAATCCCAAACTTTGCAGTCCTCTGAATGGGAGAAAAGAGCTCCTTCGGTTTAAGCAAAGCCTTTGGGTCAAAGCTGTGTGTAGGATGTGTGCCAGAAACTGGGATGAAAGTTCTCATTTTGGGCTGAGGCAATAAGATGCTCCCTGGCAGTATTTTTAGATGGCTTGTAAGTGAAGCTGTTCTCCCTGCTGTGCAAAGAAGGTTGGACTCCATTCAATATCTATTCTGGGTTTTGTGGAGGGTTTTTTTGTTGTTTGTTTTTGTTTGTTTTTTTGAGTTGTTTTTTAATGTTTGTTTGTGGTTGGTTTTTTTTTTAATACAGTCTGCTAAATTATTCCCTGTTTGAGGAGCAGACTTTATTGGTGTTTTTCTGATCAGTGTAAAACCAGAGATCAACTGGGAATACTCTATTAAAGTAAATAATATTAAAAAACCTCCTAAAACCAAGAAGCTGTATTTGCAGCATGAGGCACTCTGTCTGTGCCTGACAGGGACATGTGAAAGCCCTTGCTTGGGTTGATTGCCTTCATGATATGCTCGATCTGAGATAACTTGTTTTCTGTACCCTCTACCATTTCATTTTGTAGCAGCAAATAAAGCTTGGATGTGGTAAATGTAATGTCTGCTGCTGCTTGATAATACAGGCCAGTGAATAAATGAACTTCCTCTGATATTCCATATCTTCTCCTAATAAACAGAAATGCTGCAGTGGGACTGTGTGTGAGTGGTTTGGAATTACTTATTTCTACCTTCTCTCCTAAAGTTGTTTTTCTCATGCACTTGCATGCTTTCAGTTTGCCAAGAAAATAACTTTTGACATGAGATTTAGGATTGGTGATTTAAAGCAGAATCAGGGTACATGATTGTTGAGTTGGGGTCTGTGATTCTGCCGTGTTTCAGAATTGGGGGACTTTGGGAATGAAGTCGTATGGCTAATTTAATCTATTGAAACTGAAAATGAGGGAAAACATTTAGGAATTTTCTGTGTAGGAGAGCAACAACTGTTTTTTAGATGGTTCTTGATGATTTACTGCTTCTTACAATTTCCAGTTGTTTTCCAAATGTGTTTTTTTTTAAAAAATGTTGATGTGAGAGGCAATAGGGAGGCAGGGACTGGGAAGATTTTGGTTCACGTTCATCATGGGCCCGTAACCGATAACAGGATTTGGGTAGGAACCTTTTGGGATTGATGCTAAGAATATTCAGGTAACCATCTGAGTGCTTGAAGTATGCTTTTTTTTTTTTTTTTTTCTTTTCCCAAGGCATGGTGAGGAAGGAGATGAAGACTCCTCATCTGTTTGCTGTCCTCATAGCACAGCCTGGCTGCTGAATAGCTGAGTGACAGGCAATCTGGCCTATCCATATGACCATATTGTTTTCCTCCCCTAATTAGCCTGGTCCTTACTGTCCTGATGAGGAAACAGATGCACTGAGCAGCAAATTACCTTCATCTTCCCTCCGCACAAAAAAGACACAGCACTTAATTGACTCATTTGATCTCCGGCAATTCAAAGCAAGTAAAGTGGAAATATTTAAAAGTGGCACTTCATTTTGGAATGGGGGGAAAGTATGTTGGGAGTGCACATGCATGCATTTGTGTATGACTGTGGTTTTACAGTGCCAAATTGTGAGGGTGATGGTGAGGCTTGTGTGGTGTCGTTTTTGATGTCTTTTAAAGAGAGGCACAAGCAGAAACAGTGAAAAAGTACCCTATTACTTCCTTTGTCAACAGCAAAATATTTGCATACTTAACTGCACCGATATTTCTCTACAGAGCCTTGGCTGTGAATGTTCCTTTTCTGTGCAGCTTGCCATCCTGCACATATGGGCAGCTGAAATGATTCGTTCCTGCATCTCTGGGCTCTTGTCTGTGCTCCTGCCTCGGCACTGGCGACAATGCAGGGGTTCCCTGTTATCCCTGTTTTCTCTACTCAGTTTTTCCTGCATTTACACAAATATATACGTATTTTTCCCTATTTTTTTTTGTTCTGTTTTTTTTTTCTTTTTTGCTTGTTTTCCTTTGTTTCTGATGCAAATGTCTATGGGTACATTTTGAAGGTGCTGCTCAAGGGATTGAGGAGGGTTCTTACTGGCTGTGTGTAGCTGGTGCCTGACATGTGCCCCAGCGCTGGTGTGGGTGCAGTACCCAGCCACTTCTTTGCAGCCCTTGGGGTCACTGGGAACCTCTGAGCAAAGATGCACACTGCACATTCCAAAAATTCCCATGCAGGGACAAATAGGATGTGTCCAGCAGAATGTAGTCTAGCCTTAAAGATGAGGGGGAAACTTGTCTTTTACTTTATAGCCTGTGTGCACTTTGTCATGGGTCCTCAGGGAGGAAGTCATCTGGTCAAGGTGAACAGCCACCCCCTGAATTTACCAACTCACTGTGGCTGGACTTCTTTCATGGTGTCTTAATCCTTTCTTCTGCAACTCTTCACAGTGAAGGCTCTGCAAAAAGGAAATTGTTACCATGCAGGCATTGTGGTGGCCAACCCCTTTGTTGGGACACTGTATCTTAGCAGATCCTAAGGGATGTTTAAGGTGCAGATATTTCTTCTCCTGTGCCTCTGGCCGAGCGTGACCTTCACCATGTATGATTACATCACATGGATTTGCCCCTCTGCTGCACTTCAGGAAAAGCTGTTGCCAAGTCTGCTTATGCTTCTGTTTAACTCCCAAGTGTTTAAGCCATAGCAAAAGTGCCCTGCATGCCATCAGGGCATATATGGGTGTTACTCACAGCAGCTTGCATTTCTCAGATGAGGGATTTTTTTTTTTAAAGAAATACAATTAGGATTTAGAATACAGTTTAGAAATATCAAACTTTCTCTTTAAATTACTAAAACTCCATATTTATACTGGCAAGATGATCACTGAAATGTGTTCAGGTAGTACCAACTTCACTGAGCAGACTGCACCTCATCTGCTTCTTACTCTTTTCCTAGGCTTTCCACCTTCTGCATTTGTTACAGGTGCCTGTTCAATAGATTGCTATTGCTGGTGGCTTGGAGATGGCTTTCTAAGGTCTTTTGTTACTTGCTTTCCAGTTCTGCTTAATGTTCTCATCCAGTTTATAAAGTGCAAGTCTGAAAGAAAACTTTTGGGTTAAGTGTGCCAGTTCCTTCAGGAAAGCTTCTGAGTGTGCACCAGCCCAAAAGTGCAGTGCCAGTTCGGTAAGCAAAGTGACCATGGTGCAAGGAAAGGCAGATGGAATTAGGTGGGATAGTTTGGATGCAGTGTGGATTACAAATGCTAGATTTGCCATGGTAAGAATCCTGACATATCTGCTACCTTGGTGATTTTTTTTTTCTTGCAGCTGTGAGGTAAGGGATATTTTTTGCAATGAAAATTACATGTGCTTATTCCCGTTTACTTGAGGACAAACCTTCCAGGGAAAAGAAATGGGAGGGAGCAGGTAGTAGAGTCAAATACCTGTAAGCAGGTGTATTTCTCAAGCTTTTTTCCCTCTCTAATTATATGATGCTAAATTTCTAACACTTGAACAAAGAAAGTAGAAACAAACTGCCACAAAAGGCAGAAACTACAAAGGCAAAACCAAGGATATCTGTAAAACAAGGATACTGGAAACATCGTTTTAATTAGTGATACAGTAAGTGGCAGCTTTTTACTTAGTGTGGTATTACTCTCACTTATGTAATTATCTGTTGCTTTTAACATTGCACATGCTATAACAGAACTGATTAAATGAAAAATGTGCCTGCCGTTGAGTCAGTCTGCTGTGTTTGTGATGAGCTGTTCAGGTTTTAAATAATTTGTTGGAGCAAAAGTCCTGCAGATCATACTAGTAGTTAGGTATTCTGGGTGAGACATTTGAAATGCAGTTGGGGCATTATTCACCTGTGTGCTTACTGTGCATTCTTGTGAGAAAATTGAGAGTCAATGAAAGGACACCTCATGTCTGCCAGTGTCAGTTATTTCGGGCTGTTTAATTTTCATTACTATTTTTCAAGTGGCTGTGTTGTGCAGAATGTCCAAGGCTCGGGACTCCTGCTCTGGGATGATGTGCATAGCACAGGAGAGGCTGCGTTGCCCTCACAGAAGGGGGATGTGTAGGGCAGCCCCTGCTGCCACGTCCTGCCTGGATGATGAAACAGCCTCCACAGGGTGCCATCCCACACCTGGGAACATTTATGGATAATCACAGTGTGAGTGGGACACAGACATCCCCGCTAGAGTGGATGGGGTCGGCTTGTTTAGGCTCTCAGTGGGCGGTGTGCACTGCTGTAGCTTTCTGGGTGTAATTGCAAGGACATCTTGGAAAGCACAGGCACTGCATGGGCCAGTCAGGAGCAGAGCAAAGCCACAGAGAGTAAAAAGAAGCTGCCTTGCCAGTCCTGCCTAAAGAAACCTGTAAAACTCCAGTGGGCTTGAGTTGAGGAGGGGTGCTTGTCTGGGCTGGCAATCAGAGCTGGGCTTGGAGTGCTGCTCTGGGACAGCAGCTCTTGGCAGCTGGAGCTCTTGTGCCTCAGAGATGTTTTGCAGCGGATCTGAGCATGGCTGAAGGTCTGGTCTCTTGCTCAAAATAATCTGGAAGATGCTGGGGGGATCCACTGTATCTCCCACTGTATCTACAGGCACCAGGTGTTACCTGGGGGGCAGTCCATGAACCCTGGATGTGAAAATTTACTTTGTTACTGCCTTTTTCAAGATGTAGCCAGGATTGGATGGGTTTGGGGTTGTTTTGAGTGGATATTTTGTTTGTTTGTCTTGTCTTGGGTTTCTTTGTTGTTTTTCTTTGTTTTCGTTCTTGTTCTGCTTGGGCTGCCCTTGCTGACAGATAAATACATCTTGCCACTTCTAGGCAAGAGTTCTTTGGAAGTCTGCAAAATCGGGGCTGAGATTTCAGACCAAATGAGCCCTTGAAATGTCTCTGATTCCTGAGTACTTGGAAATCTGTCCAATGCAAGCAGAGTGCCAGAGCCCCCGGGGCAATGCTGGAGGCAGGTGCTGGTGCCTGGCTGGAGCTGTACGGGCAGGCAGAGTGAGCCTCCTGCAAGGGGTCAGCAAAAGCATTGGGAGCATCACTCCTAGGTTTGTTTTATATTTATTGTCCTTCTGCTCCTCAGCCCAGGATGCAGTGCCCTGAGCATCCCAAGTGACTGATTTGTTGAAAAGCACCCAGAAGTGTATGCTCTCCTCCCGTCAAGATAGATGTGCAAAGGTGTCACCCTTGGTTTTCCATGTTTTTACTTTGCCTTCTAATGTTTTCATTTTGCCTTCTAATGTTTATAGAACTTAGAGTCAGATTCACACACTTTCTCTTGTAAACAGAGAATGTTTTCATATTTTCTCCTCTAGGAGGAGTTTCGTGAGTGATGCTGATGTTCACCAATGAGATTGAAGAGGTGGCGACACCTTTGACCAATCTCCTGTCCTTTTGTACAGTTGTATATAAGTTAGAATCAAAATATTAACAAAAGAGAGAGCAAGAAAAAACATGGGAAGCCAAGAGCGACACAAAGGAAGAAGATTAAGAAGTTGTTTAATGATGTAACAAAACTGTGTAAAAAAAAATATTAAGAGCAAAGGGGGGAAAGCCATTAGTCTGAAAAGAAGAGTAGTGATTTTAAAATGTGGTGAAAAGGATCAGCTTTTGTGTGCAGTGGTTGCCACTGAGGGACTTTCAGGCGTTACTGACAGTGTATCATTGAGGAGCTGTTTTGGTGCTCTCCTGCCTGAGTTTTTGAGTGCTGATAGACAAGTATTTATGCATGTGCTGCACCACTGTGTCGGTCATCTCATCACAGAATGGAAAATTAATTGTTCCACCGTGGAGAAGCTCTGAATGCCAAGTGCCTTCCTCTCTCCCCTGCCTCCCTGCTTTTCTTCTTTCAATATTTAGCCAAGGCAGCTGAGCTTTAATACAGATTTCCCCCATGTCTTTGCATACATCATTGAGGGACTGTAATTCCACAAACTAGAATAGGTCTCAAGTAATCACCTTTAGAACTCAGTGGTGATGCTAATTGAATGAAACTTGCTGGGAAAGGCACATAATAATTGAGTTTGTTTCTGTTAGGTTGTCAAAGTGTTGCTATTGTAACAAAGCTTCCCCCCCCCCCTTTTCTTTTTATTCCCATGACTACAGTTTATGTAGGTTTAAAGTATAATTAACAGGAGAGACAGAAAATATGTTTTCTTTCTTGGTGCTGAAAGTGGCTAATCGTTACTTGTCAAGATAACAGGATTTCAGGAACAGGGAGATAAATACTGCATGTTTCATGGGGGGCATGCCAAATGCATTTCCAAAGTGATCCAAAGGTGGGGCTTAGAGAGCGGCGAGGCTCCAGTGAGAGTGTGGCAAGATGGAGGAGACCTGGGTTAGAATTTTGTCTCATTTCTTGACCACTGGTGAGGGGTTTCCCCTCTCCAGAATGAAATCTCTTCTTTACACTTTCCCTCATGATTTTTGCCAAACTGGGAAGTGATAAAAATGAGGTTTCCTTGTGTTTGCAGAGTGTTTTGAGATTTATGGGTGAAACTCTTCATAACCCAAGTAGTACTCATTACAAACATGGTCTAAGCTATAAGGCTTGTGGTCCTTACTTGATAAAATGCCTTTGATTCACTGGGAGCTGGATCCAAGAAAAAAAAAATGATGGTGTTATGTGTGGCTCACATTTCTCAGTGCTTTATCTAATAGGAAAAAAAAAAAAAGTATAAAACTAGTGAAATGATTTTTTATTTCACTGGTACATGCAGACCCTGTCCTGGTGCTCACTGCTGCAGGGAAAAACCTTCACTGAGCAAAGCACCTCAGAGAATGAGTGTGGGAAATACTAAAGATAGGAAGGTTTTCAGAAAGCTGTGAAAGCAGGCCCCAGAAACAGAAAGAGCAGAAAGAACTTGGAATTAGCTGCTACTGCAAAGCTTCAAAGTAGGAAAAACTACAGTAGTACAGCAAGCAAGGACATGAAACAATAGTTTGAGTTTTAGGTTTGGCCAGGATAGACCTTAAGACTGTAGGAAGATATGCCTAGCAAGGTAATAGAAGGTTTTATTAATAAGAGTATTGTGCATTGTTAATAGAAAGGATACAAGCAAGCATTGTTTGAAGCAGGTATACGTGTGCTTTTAATGATTGGCTAGAACAATTGTCTATAAGATTTAGCAATATGCTATTGGCTGAAAAACCTTTAAAATGCCTCGTAACAAGGAGGTCTTTAGACCTTCAGTGAGCAAAGCACCCCAGAGCATGAGGTGTTTTCACCTGTGTTAGTGGGGCTCTAAATGGGAGTTCAGAGAATTGAGGAGAGCGAGTTACTGGTGATTCTTCCTGCTGACAGGGGAGATAACTGGTAGCTATTGTCAGTGCCTGTGGTAAATTGCAGTGTTTAGGGCTGGCAATTTCGCAGGACTATGGCAAGGACAGGTTTCTCTCTGGAGCCAGCGAGAGGTAAATCCTCTCATATGGTGCTCAGCTGGAGCTGGCTGCCGCCAGGGCTGCCCTGCCGACATTCCTTCCTGCCCAGCTGAAGCATTTTCACTCACAATTCAATTTCTCTCCTCTTTTAGCAGCAAAGTAGATATAATTTTGGTGACTGCCTGAACATTACAGTGTGCACAGGAAAACTGGATGCGCGATCGGTCTCGCAGTGGCTGCAGCGTGTGTCTGCACTGTGCAAGGTGCTCGGAGGTGGTGTGCACCTGCAGGCTGTTAGCAGCAGAACACAGACCTAGTCTGTCAGGGAAGTGGTTGTTTCATTAATTTGAAATAGCTGCCTCTCCCAGAGTCTGGCTTGCTGATTGATTTCTGTGTTTGCAGGGTCCCAGGCCCCTCGCAGCAGGTGCTGCCGTGTGTTTGCTTGTTTGCCTCCCAGCATTTTGGTCCCCTGCACCTTCTCTCAATAGCACTTTTCTTTGCAGTGAAAGCTTTGCATGGTAAGGACCTCACAACACAAGAATGAGTGTGTACTTCCTTTTCTTTCTTCCTTTTTTCCCCTCTCCCCATTCTGCTCTCTGCATCTACAGTTTTTGCTCTGTGCTGCTGGGCCAGAAGCTCCTTTGTTGTGTCAATAGGACTGCCCTCTTTTACTCATGACAGCTCACGAGGAATATGTGTGTGTTTGCCTGTATCCCTTTCTTTTTTCCTCCTGTTATCCTGTCAGAGTAATTAGTGTGGCTTTATGGTGGAAATTGGTGACGAGACAGACAGTGAAGTCCGTCTGCACTGAAGTGCAGCAGAGGCTTTCATTAACCTTACAATCGAGGAAAAATATCAAAATTAAATAAGTCATGCACAGTAAGCAATGTCACAATTTGCTGCCCCTTTCGTTTGTGCAGGACAGGAGGCTGCAGGGAGGCTGAACCCTGTGTCTTGTCCTGCATTTCTAATCCTCAACAATTTGGGGCTGTAAGGGAGGGGGCTGCACCTTGTGCTCCCATTTCCCCCTCTCCCACCACAAATCTCTATTTCCTGTCCCAAAAATGAATTTGCAAAAGTTTCAGTTCAAAATGATGCACAGGAAACTGTTTTCAAAGACTGTGTGGAAAGCTTGTTGTTGGGTTAAAATGCATGTTTAGGGAAAAAGCTAAAGTTAGCATGATGAGAATGGACTTCTTGAAAATTTTGGCTCTCTCTCTTCCTCTGTGTCTGAGAACTCATTCCTGTGTGAATGAATGCCAGCTTTCCCCTTGTTAGCACCCCTGGATTTGAATACCCGTGTAATACCCAGTTGACTTTATGCTTAGGTAACTTTCTTGTAAAATACTCAATTTTCATTAGCTTTCTTATTAGACTTTTTTTTTTCCATGTGGAATCTCATGTAATAATAATTGGACATTAGCTGAACAAATGTAAGTCAGCAGTTTTCAGCCTATAGCGTATTTTTTTCTTTTTTTAAAATTTTTTTGACAGATGAAATGCTTTTTGATGAGAGATGGTGGGTTGGATGCTAAAGGTGGTGAGCGTTCAGCTCCTGTGTTTTTGTGTCTTTGTATAAATTAGTGTCAAAAATCTGAATTTAAATTCTGATTTCCCTGTTTATTCACTTAGGCCAGTTATATCTTTTATATCTAGAGCCAGTCAAACTTTTTCACATTAATAACTTTCCACTAAGAATTTGTTTGGTTCAAGTCCAAGTTCTTCAGAAGAAAATGGCTCTTGTGTTTTTGTTTTTATTTTTATTTTTTTCTCCTAACAGCTGAGCTTTCACACTGCCTTCTTAGCCTAAAGAAACTGCTAATTTCCTCTTCCCTACCCCCCCTTTCTCATTACTTTTCATCATTCAAAGTTTCTTTGAATTTTTCTTTTTACATGAAAATGAAATGAAACTTTTTAAGATCCTGAAATGGTCATCCAGGGGTTACCAGAGGGTAACCAGGTGAATGCAGTTACTGCCCATGAGGAGGGAGGATAGTCAGTGTAGCCTGTGGCCCACAATATACATTTCATATGTTGGATGATTAAACAGTTCATCTTTGGAGCTTCATTCTCTATATGTTTGACCAAACAACTGCAATTCTAACTCAGAACAACTTGGTTCGAAGTGTGTATTTAATAAAATAGCTTAAATGCCCTGAGAGTAGAATGCACTTTTTGTAAACAGGACTTGGAGTATTTGAGTGCTTATATGTTGCTTTAAAATGTCCTTGTTTGTTCAATATGCAGGGGCATGTCTCTGTGCAGAACTGTTTATGATTTTCAGTACTTCCCTTATAAATGAGAACTTTTATAAAAGAACAGGAGTTATCACAGCCCTAACTCTGTGCATAGTTAGAGAAAAAAAGTAAATAAAAAGTGGAACAGCCACCATCAGTCTGTAGGAGCTGGAATGAGAAGAGCTAACGATCGCTATCCAAGTGATAAATAGGGGAACCATCTGAGAGGGCTTTGGCAACAAGAGAAGACAGATGAAGGCAAAATGGCTCCTCTCTGCCTGCCTTTTGTTCTTTGAGGACCATTGTGATTAAAGCTTATTTAGCAATCTAACCTGGGCTTAAATGACGCTGTGAGTTAACTGGCACACAGTAATAAATTAGAGCAATTAGTGACTACATATCGCTTTTTCTTATGGGAGTGGTGTGCCCATGTGGAAAGGGAGAATCTCATTTCAGGGCTGAGCACTTACCTGTGGGAAACACTGTTGGGGTGTCTTCACTGAGAGTCTTGCCCTCCCCAGTGGATGGACTCTACATCATTGTCCATGGGATTGGGATGCAGGATGTGGGAGAGTAGCCTGTGTGGAGTGCTCATGCTGAAAGGTGTCTGAAAGGATCAAAATGGGAATTAGGGAGTTCATTCTGGGAACAATTTTTATCAGAACTGAGTGATGCCTTGGGAAGGCTCGCCTGGAATAGAGACTGGACTGAGCTACAGAATAAAGCAAATATTTATTGAAAGGCATTTAAAGATACACCTTGGGCAGGACAAGAGCCTGACCAGGGCTACACCCAAGGTGGACCCAAAATGGTCACAAAATGGACAAACGGTCACAAGGTCTCACGCTTTTAGAAAGTTTTGGTTCATTTGCATATTGGGGTTTAATTGTCCTCACAGGTTGTGAGGTCCCATCCTTCTTGTTCCTCCCTTCAGTCCACCATTGTTTAGACTTTTGGGCCTGAAAACTTGTAACAGTTATCCTTGTTCTCCAGCAGGAAAAGGATTTGTTTTGTCTCCCTGCTCTGTGAAGAGCTGAGTGACACTAAACATGAGGCTCAGAACTGCACCCCTAGGCAGCACAGAATCTGAAAAACATGAAAGCTAAAACTTAAAGGCATCGTGAGTGCATTTGATTTGCTGTATTTAGACTATTTTGAATGGTTCAACTAATGACACCCCTTCTGGGGAGAAGCATTGTTCTTTTAATGCCAGACCAGCCCTGTTCAGCGAGCAGGCAAGGACCAGGCTCTCCAGAGGCACCTTAGGAAACTTCCATGGTACATAAAATGGTGCTTAAAGTTCATCATAGGTGTTTTAATGTGGAAAGATGAGCTTAAATGTGTGTAAAAAGCTTTATAGGATTGGGCTGCAAGCAGGAGAGGGACGTGCTTTTTTTTCTCTGTGCTTCTGGAAAGGTCACTGACTTGGTGGGGTCCTATCCTCACAGAAACTACATCTGTTTCCTTTGTCAGATTTACCTAGAGCAGCGTTTCGGGAAGCAGGAGGTGAGGTAAGGTGTGGTGGCAGGCTGCCTGGTGCTGTCAGTCCCGAGGAGGGGCTGCAGCCATCCTGGGGCAGAGCTGTGCGCTGTCTCACCCGCTTTGTCACCGGCTGGAAATGGCCTCTCACGGGGCGCGTTGCTGCTGCTGCTGCCTCCAGTGTGAAGTGTCATCGGTGCCTGGCCTTTATGGGGCTCGTTTCCCAGCTGCTCCACCCCTCAGGACATAAAGCCAAGTGCCTGTGGTCTGACTGTCATCCTCTGGTTTGTAAACTGTGCTGACACTTTTCCCTTGCTCCCAGAGCCTGTAAAACTTTAATCCTGGAGAAGACCCATGAGTGTGAAGTTTTTAAACTGGCGAGAGTTAAACTCACCCAGTTACTCACATATTTGCAGAAGTGTGTGTAGGGGAGCCCGGTGTGATTTTGTGCATCTGCAAGAGCAAGGACTTGAAGCAGATTTTATCTGGCTGTTTTTACCCAGACATTGCAATTTCTAAGCTTATTTACTATGCTGCCATGCTGAGCCATAAGACTTGGAGCTGTACAGGAAAAACCCTTGTGCTCCTCTTCTCGTATCATTGGGCCTGGAAATAGCAAAGCAAATTTGTCATGTGGGAACAGCCAGGTTTCGTTCCTACTTTTTACCATGGGAGGAGAACATGTGCTAGGCAGTTTTACACCTTTTTTGTGTACCTGCACAGCAGGTGCAGCAGGAAGGGAGGTTTGGGCCATGGTGGTGTTAGAAAGAAGGATGTGAAGAAAAAGTAAAAGCAATTGCATTCTAAGGATAGATCTTACTGGAGAGGTGCCTCCTGCTTTCCAAGAAGATAAAAGGCTTATGTAAATAAGGTAGGCAATGAAGTTTAACTGAGAAATGGAATACCAGATTAAAAATGCGAGTGCCAACTCACTCGATACAGAGTCAGCCCTTCTGAAAATATGCTGGTCTCTTGAACTTAGAATTGATTAATCAGTCAACTATTCCTTTCTTAAGCAAGCAGTTATATACTGGCAGGAGGAAGTATAGTGGGGTTTGATCCTGCACATCAGATCATTAACTATATGTTCATATAGTGATATCTAGGCTACAATTCCATAAAACCTTTGATAATAGGCTCATAAGTGTTAATTAGTTGATATTAATTTATTCTGTTAAGTTCTATAGCTGCTGCTTTAATTGAAGTGACTCATTTCCTGAGGTAAGCCTTAGTGCTGTGCTACTCTCTTGTCACAGTTCCCAATTTAGAAGTAGTTCAGTCTCACAAGATTGGCAGTGATTTGCTGTTGTGCTCAAAGTAGGTATTTTGATGACTTCCATAGAAAAGAAAAGAGAAAAAAGTGCTATAAAGGGACATTTTAGAGTTACTGGTTAATACTATATGGTTTGGTATCCAGTGCAGTTACCAAAAGTGCTCAAGCTGCTGCAGGGGGAATGTTTTGGATACTGACCATAGACTTGGATGATCTTTCTCTTGCATCTTTTGATTTTGTTCTGTATGTGCAGCAAGCTTCTTTCAAAGTTATTCATCAGCTGCTCATCACTTGTATGACCTGAGAGTATAAGGGATGTGCCATCCACCCAGCTGGGTTTGGATGATTCTGTGTTCACAAAGATTCCAAAAAGTGGAGAATTAGGCTTGTTCTGTTGTTGGGCATAGTAAACTAGAAAAAGGACTTGTTTTTTACCTGCTTTTGGGTTTCACAGGTATTTGGTGAAGCCTTGTGGTAGCCTTGGTGGTTTTCAAGTCTAGTTTTGTAGGAAGCAATGGAGATGCAGTGTGTCTGTGCTGTTTACTAACTTCAGAGGTAAAAGTGCTTGGGATCTCTGAACTGTTCACAAATTCATGTTGTGCATCAGGAGACTCAGCCTGCTTACTCTGGTGTCACATGCCTGAATTAGGTGCAGGATGCGCTGCTCCATCTTTGTGACTTTAGAGGAAATCATGCTTGACAAAAACACCTCATTTTGTTACCAGAACAAACTTGTGCAAATAGGCAATTGATTGCCCCATCAGCTGAGATGGTGCATTGTCATGGTTTGACACTGGCCAAACACCAGGCACCCATGAAAGCTGTTTGCTCACCCTCTCCTGCTACAGTTGGGCAGAGGAGAGGGAAAATAAAATTAATGAAGGCTCATGAGTTAAGTACTGGGAGAAAACACTCTAAGGGCAAAACAAAATTTAAGGTAAATTTATTATTAACAGAGTCAGAGGAGGATAACGACAAGTAAATTAAGCCTTTAAAACATCTTTTTTCCCCACCATCCACTCCCTCTTTCCCACCAAGACCACAGAGAGACAGAGCATGGGGATTTCGGTCAGTTTGTTACTCGAGATCTTCTTCTGTTCCTTCAGGGAGAGGAGTATTTTCTCTGCTGTGAGGTCTTTGGTATGGGAGACCGTTCTTCATGAGTTTCTCCAGCATGGGTTCACTCTCACGAGCAGCAATCCTGCCGAAACTGCTGCAGTGTGAGTCCCTCCCTAAGGCAGACAATCCTCTCCAAACTGCTGTGGTGTGGGTCACTCCTCCACAGGGTGCAGCCCTCCAAGGACAGGCTGCTCCAGCCTGGAAGCAGGGGCTTCTCTCTGTATCTCTGGAAGCAGGGGCCCTCTCTCTCCGTTTGGGTCTCCCACTGGATCACCGCTTTCTCTGGCATTCACCTGCTCCAGTGTGAGCCCTTCTCCCACAGGCTGCGAGTGGATCTCTGCATCCCCTGTGGACATCATGGAATACAGGGGCACAGCTCCTTCATCATAGTCCTCACCACGGCCTGCAGAGGAATCTCAGCTTTGATGGCTGGAGCACGTTCTCCCCTTCTTTTTCTGCTGACATGCATTTACTGACCCATTTTGGAGATAGACAGTCAATTCCTTTACTTACCAGTTTTATTCTGGAAAGTCTTATGTGGAGTCTGAAGTCTAATCTTTTGCATTAATGTTGTGTAATGAGTTGACTCCTCTGTTTTCTTTGAATTTCTTAGCACCCTGTTTTGGAAACCACCTCAGATTCTGAAGGTATTCTATAGATCTCGCTGTCAGCATTTGTGACATTGCAGTGCCCTAGAGCACAGATAACTCTTCACCCTTTCAACCAAGAGGATGAGTTCCCTGCCTGAAACTTGGTGTCATAGAAACAGATTCATGTCTGAGAAGGGTTGCAAGGAGGCACCAAGAAGGGGATAGTGAGTTTGATCAACAATACAGGTAAAGCTTTAGGGGGAAAGCTCTGAGGCTGGAGACCATGAGAGCTTGGCAACCTCCTCGAGGAACAGGTGGGTGAGTGACTGGCTGACAAAGGGAGTGAGGGCATGTGGGCTGAACACTGGTTAGGGGAGTAAGAGGACTTTGCACAAGGAAAGACTTTGATGCTTGAGTATGTTGGGAGAGCAGGCCTATAAGGTGCTGCTAGAAGGAAGAAGCCATAAGCCTATGGGTTTTGAGCCTATATTGTTTACATTTTTTAACTCAAAATTACTAAAAATCTCTGATTAATCGGGTATGTTTATCTGGGTCAGAGATGACATTTCGTGGACATAACCTTTCTGGTCCAATATGTTGTAAATATATTGGTAAGTCGCAATCCCATAGTGGTTTTTTTCCTATCCTGTGGTGTCCTCCTTGGCTCCTGCTTCCCTCCAGTGGCAGGGCATTTGGTGAGCAGTGCTTACTGTGGTTCTCTGTAGCCTTTTTGGGATCGAGGCTTTTGGTGTGAGCAATTATCTCCTGAAGGGGGATGTTGTGAGACTTTTAAATTAGAGGCACCTTATTAGCCACACTTCATGTGCCAAGCGTTTGCTATAAAAAGATGCACCTTGCTGCTAAGACTGCGTGATTAATTTGCAAGCCAACAAGTTGTTAGATTGTGCTAACAATTACCATATTTGATAGATTAAAGCCCGCACGAGGGTATCGGTTACCTTGGGAGTTTATTTACAGTTCCTGATCTGTGGCAGACAAAGAGTTCATGGTGTGGCAATGACTATATCATGTCTCAGTGATCCCATCACATTTAAAAATAATTTCCAAGCTGAAAATTCTGAAGAAGTTGCCCATCTGTTTGTTATGCATGGACTCAGCCCTTTCCATTTTGAAGCTTGGCTTCTTTCTACAAGAAGCCATCAACTGAATGTATATCTCTATGGAGAATTTCCCTCCTGTGAAAATAAAATTAAGAATCCAGGAAAGTTGTGTTTTGCCCTGAAATAAAAATGTTACCTTTTAGACTAGATCTGTATATATACTGTGACAATCAGTCTATTTTTTTTTGTGTGTGTAAGCTATGTGTATCTTATGTGTAACTTACAGTTTGTACAAGAAGCTAAAGTTTCTCTTGCTGGGCTCTCTTCAGTTTGGCACCAAAAATGTAATTATTTAAGCAGAGAAAGAACATGATTGACTTCATGGTCCAGTGGTTTCAAAGTTTCACATTTTTCAAGGCATGGGTGAAAACAACTGGTGGTGACGGTGGCAAAGACAAGGATAAAGTGTCCCTTCCTCAGCTCTTTTTCTGATCAGAAATGATGTCCTATGAAGTGACGATGAAATTCTCATGCTATTCTTTTTTTGCAAACTGATATTCATCTAACCAAGAGCTGTTGCTCTCTCCAGGACTTGGTGTGAGCATTGAAAGCGATGTTCACAGCCCTCCTCTGCAGCAGCAGCACCTGGGAAGACAAAAATAGATGTGCCCCAAAACACCCATCCCTTCAGGAGATTTTTGACCTGCATCCTTGCTTATGTAAAATTTTCATACCTTTTGCCTCTCTCTTTTCCAAGTGGTTTTATTCATTCCGACTTGTGATCAGGCCCTGTTTTAATAACTCCTGAGCTGCTGTTGTCCCCGCAGAGCAGAGAGGAGGACTCTGCACGTCAGAAACCTTCAGCGGTGGGCAGCACACAAAAGGTCATCATCCAGCTCGTGAGATTCATGGGCAGCTGGGCTGCTCCCCTCCTCCTCATTCCCCACATGCCTCTGTGCCCATGTCATTGCTGGGCACTCTCCCTCTCCCCTCCCCTTGTATTTCCACTGTTATTTTTTTGAATGTCAAAAAATGAATGATGGTAACCGCCTCCTGTAATAAAGTTTTGGGGAGAAGCAGTGCTGTGAACTCTGGCAGCCCAGGCAGTGCACAGGGAACAATGTCACCCTTGTTCTGCTCTCCCTCTTGGGCATCTGCAGCTCATCCAGCCCCGGAAGCCCGGCTGTGTCCCAGGGACACGGGACAGGCACAAGGACATGGCACACTGTGCCAGCTTGGTGCTTGCAAAGGCTGGCATGTCCCTCGGCATCCTGGTGATGTGGCGCTTGGAACAGCCCCGCATCATCTGCACAGGTTTAGTAGCCATGGGGCTCAGATGAGTCACTTTGGGGTTTTTTTTCTTATTTGTTTGCTGCTCTGGGGCAGTCCTGCAGCCCAGTTAGATTTAACAATCTGATTCATAGCCATTTAGTCTCCATCGTCATCATATTTATTATGCAATCATCATTAAGAGATCTCTATTGCTGTCTCTTGGTTTTTTTATTACTGGCTTTTGGAAAATTTTCTGCCTTCTGCCACTGGTGAAGCCAGTAGCAGATGATAAAAATGCTTTGAAATTATGTTAAAAGAATCACAGCCAGTATAGATTTTACTTTGATGTATCTGATCTGATTTGTGTTACCTGAAGATCAGGCCTTAGCTGTTTAATTCTGCTACTTTTGTTAAAAAATAGTACTCAGCAGTGAATTCCTTTTCATTGGCAGAGCCACCTCCAGCTCAAGGTCTGAGATATGTGGTTGGCACTATGCCACAAAGGTGGCTCAGGTGACAGTGGTTTGGGGCTGACCATGAGAATGGTACAAACATATTAGCAAGAACAACACAGTGTTTGGTAGCATCTAGAGCCAAACTGAATGAGCTCTCAATGAAACTCAGCATTTTGGTTGGAAAGGTTGATTTCTTAGAGAATGTTCCTAGTTGAAATATTTTGAGCAGATTGGCCTGTGGTCCATCTCCTTTCTGTGTAGACATGGGTTTTCTCCAAGGAGAGCTGCCTGGTCTGTGAGAAAACCGGGTGCCTGACACAGCAGTAAGACCTGCCATGAATGATTTGTGCAGAAACCAAGAGGAAAATTGCCTAGAACAGGAAAGGAAATGGAAAATTGTGTGGGCGTTTTTTTTGGTGACAAGATACAGAGTGGGGGTAAAAGAAGACAGGACTGCAGTTATTGCTAAGGTTTAGCATTAGCTAATTATTAGCAGTTAACAAATAGGGCAATGTTATTGCTAGGAAGTTGGTAGTAGCTAGCAAAAAAAAAAAAAAAATCTGAGCAAAGCACTAATTTTTCCTCCCTGCATCTGAACCCTCTGGTGGTGATACAGGCTTTGCACTTGTGTGTTGTGGCCATCCAGAATAGTTAAGGGAAAAAAGGTGGAGATTTAATCAGAGTCCAGACAGAAGAGATGCCTACAGAGGGAAGTGTCATATAGATTTTGGTATTAAAAAAACTAAGGTAATCGGTCTAGACACAGAAGTGAAAGAGAGGCTATAACCTCAATGGCCATATGTTACAGAAAAACAAGCAGGAGGAGGATCAGTGCAGTGCAATATAAACTGCAAACCCCCTCCACTGGGCTTAGCAGGACTTAAAATAAATGGGAAGATAAAACAGTGCAGCAAGTACAGCAGCAGAGAAAAATACTCCAGCACTGCTGAAGAGATCAGCTAGTGTCTGCTTTAAAAGCTGTGGTGAGCAGTGCCTCACTTTCTGAAACCATGGTCTGGGGTCCTTGGTTTATGCCAGGATGCAGCACAGAGTGTGTGTACGAGCTGCTGAACTGAGACTGGAGAGGAGGAGCATGTAAAATCCCTCAGGAACGAGGGGCTGCTCATATTTCCCACAAAGGGGAGACCCTGAAAGAAAAAAAAAACCCTGTGGCTTGATGTCTGGAGGTTTACTGTTGCAAGCACATGTGCCTCAGTTTCCCTATCTGTAAAATTATTATAAGTGCTTCTTCTCTTCATGAAATGTGTTTGGAGATACTTTCTATAAAAAGCTGCAATAAGGCTTGGGGAGATACCTGACTGCACCCAGGAAACGCTTGGGAGTTAAGCAAATGTCCTCTTGGAAATGAAGCCAAATTTACATGCCTGCAGGAAAGCGGTTGTGCCTTTCCTGAAAAGATTCCCTGATTGCCTAAAAAAGGCATTTCTATTAATTCTCCACAAGGGACATGACAATGTTTGCAGCATTAATGGAATTGTCTATCTGAGGAGGAAATGTAAGACTGTTAATCCTGGGCCCTTTTTGGATTAACAACCCTGTGTTGGCTTTGGTCCTTGGCTGTTACATTGATATTTAGCATTTGTCTTAAGTTCATTTTAGTTCAGTCTCATTACATGTACTTGTTACTTGTGCTGCTGCTGATTTGAAAAGCACTCCCAAAGTCATGGGGATTTTTCTGGCTTTGTACTATTCTTTGAATTACGTGTTCTACAAGTTTTTCATGCATCACAAACTGGTGAGGTTTCTTTGGCTGTAAGACAGAATAATGTTCCTGGGGATGATGAGAGTTCACTTTTTCACCCATTTGCTTGTCTCCAAAATGCAGCAAGAAGCTTTTTTGTTGAGTGCTTGATTCCATCCTCCCACTCTCTTATGGCTTAAAAAAGGGCAATTATCCAAAATTCACACTTACCTTGTCACCTGTAGACAAGGCATCTCTGGTGCCTGGTGCGAGCTGCTCCATGCTGTCTGACAGCCTGGTGTGCACCAAAGCTGGAATGGGGAATTGCCTGGGCTGGGAAGGAGTCCAGAGATGGACCAGGCTCCAGGACACTGAGACAGTGTCACAGCTGCCTCTGTGAGTGTGTACATATGAAATTGGGGCTGGCAGGTCTATGGGATCCTCTGCAAAAGCTGGTCTAGAAACCTCTGTGAGGCCTCCTAGACCTGCTGGCACTGAAGCTGCCTGCTGTCCTGATTGCCAGAGTGCTGCTTTGGGACTGGGGAAGGCAGGATATTCAACAGCAGATAGTACATCCAGTGTGCCCAGAAGGCTCAGAAGCCATGGTCTGTGGTCCATGTCTTCCCATGTTTGGGGAAGCCTTTCTCCTGAAGGCACTTCGGGTTTCACTTGCTGCAGCTTGGGTTCAGCTCTTCTGAACCAGAGGTCAGTGCACACCCCGAAGCACGAGAATTTGTGTTTCTTGCAAAGCTTTTAATCATCGCAGTGGTAACCCTAGTTGGTCTCCTTTTAATTTGTGAATTATTCACACGTAGTAGAAAAGGCAAAATGTGTGAATGAGTTTTGCATGATTAATAGTTTTGTCCAGAATTATTGCTCGTAAAGATGTGGTATTTTATATCTTGGCTGACATAAAAGTAAGAGAGAGCCAATTTTTTTTTTTTTTTTAAATTTGAGAGTTAAGAATGTCTGTCTCTTTATTGGCTTTATTTTTAGGGATATAGACAAAGCAGATTGTAAATTGTGAGTAATTTAATTTTAATTAGTTCTACTAAAAGCTTTATTACTCTTTCCTGTTCTCTTTCCATGAAAGTGATAGCAAGGCAAATGTTTGTGATCCTGAGTGCTGTGAGAAGGTGCTGTTTTTCAGACCTCCTGGCACAGCTTGTCAGCATCTCTAAAATTCTTTGTAATCCCAAAAGCCTGCACTTCTGAAGTACTCAGCTCTGCCCAGAAAAGCTGTGACAAATGATGTCTATGCCAGGGAGTGGGCTGAGGTTATTAAAGAATTTGCTGTTATGGTTATTTTAGCGAGTGAGTTGCTTGTTTGTAGGGGTTTCCCCCCCACCTCTCAAGAAGCTTGTTAGCTATAGATTAGCAGTATCTGTTATCTGTAAGGCTTTGAAGTTGTTCTTACCCAGAAATGAAGGAACTAAAAAGAAACAGCCAAACAATCAAAAACCTGTGAGGGAAAAAAAAAAAAAGAAAATAATAACAAAACCAAAAAATCCCCAACCCAGTGTTTGAGTAACCACTGCCTGTTCTGTGGCACCCTGAGGCAGATTTTTTTGTAGCTCTCTCAGCTGGTCACAGCTCTGCTGATGGAGAGTGGGGGAGATTGTAAACCCTTTGGGCAGTACTGGGGAGTGCAGCCACTCGCTCCTCTCCTTCGTCTACTTTCATGAGGTTAAAATTTTGGAAATCACCCTTCATGGGACATCCTGCTTTAACCTCCCACTGCTCTTGCTTTATTGCAGAAATGAATTTGCATTATACTAGAAAAACAGGGTGCAAATTAATTCAGAAAGGAAACGGCTTTTAAAGATGCAAGACATGGTGATCCATGCTGATCAGTGGGCTGGTTTGTTGAAACCTACTCTGGTCAGGTCCTTCCAAGCAGTTGCCCCTTTTCCTGGATCTTGCTGCATTTCTGCAGTGTTGCCTCCATTGCTGCTGGACCTCAGGGCAAGGACCAGGACAGTGCCTGGGAGCTGGCGGTGGTTGCTGGAGGGCATCAGTGGTGCCTTTCCCAGAGGACAGGGGCAAACATGCAAAACATTCTCTCTGAGCCTGCTGTGGCCCTCAGCTCTCCCTGCCCAAGATTTCCAGCTTGCCTTGAGGTTTTGTGCTATATTTGGGTTAAGCAGGGGATGTTATCAGATGTCCTTGCCACTGGAGAGCTGCTGCAAGGGCAGGAGTTACCTCGTTTGTCACTGCTGCCCTCCACGGCAATGGAATGTGCTCCCGAGGCAGCCCCAGCAATGGGATGCACAAAGGGGGCTGCCACGTGCGTCCTTGTGCAGGTTAATGGACACTTCTGCTGGCCCCCCTGCACTTGTCCTGGCTCAGCCTGACCCTTCCTGTGCCTTTCTCAGGGAAGAGGTTGATCCTGGGCAGGTTTCCGTGTCCAAGTGATCTGTTGTGCATCCCGACACTTGGATCTCCCTGATTGCAGCCGGAGTGTCGTGTCACTGTGAGGAACATTTGGCTTTCCTTGCTGCTGCTGTTGTTTACTTATAGTGGCCACACAGCCAGTCTGTCTCTCTCTCACTGTTGTGGTTCTGTTTGTTTGTTTGTTTGTTGGGTTTTGTTGGTTTTTTTTTTTCCTGGAAAATTCTTTGAAGCTCTTGTCCTGCCTGATCTGGCCTCCCTGGGCTCATTCTTCCTAAATAGCACCAAAACCCACCCCCAGCTGACCAGCTGTGTGCCATGGACTTCGTTGCACAGCATGAAAATGCAGCTCAGCTGAGTGTGATGATGGCTTTAAAAAAGCAAGGAAGGGGGAGAAAATTCCAAGTGGGATTCTCTCAGGTAATCTCGCAGTGAGGCAGTCCAAGTGTTAATTACTGCTCTGAGTGACAGGTGAAATTATCCAAGTGTAATGCTGCTTTCAGGTTGAAAAAAGAAAAAAGGCTATATTTACAAAAAATAAGTTATTTAACACTCAGCAGGGTGCATCTTGGCTAGCATTGCAATGCACCTATTAAATTTTTAGTGCCAGATTATTATTCACAGCCAGGGTACAAGAAGTTGTGGAGCAGCATAACCCAAGCAACAATTATTAATTAATCAGGTGTTGTAAGTGCCTAAAGAGAGCAGTAGGCAAATGATAAGAGCCTCCCTGGGATACAATATACTTTTTTCTTTTTTTTTTTTTTCCAGATTGCAAATTAGTTAAAGCATGTATAATAATGTGATGTCCCCTTAGCAGATATTGCATCCATTATTCTTTCTACTCATATTAATAAACCCATTGATGAATACCCTCATTCTGTACGCTGTTCCCAAAAATGATTTGCAATTGTAAAACCTTTTAACTCTGCAACTGTTTGTACTGAAAGGCAACTTTGGGAGATACTGTAAATTATTTTGACAGATTTGAAAATGCTGTTTATATCCATTAGTTGCTACAAATGCCAGGGTGCAGTGATTTAACTGCCTCATTCTTCCTTACGGGAAGAGGATGTGTTAGATAAATTTTGAAGTTGGTAAAGATTGAGGGAAAACTTCCTGTAAGAGCAAAACACGATGAAGTATATATGTAGCTCTAGTTTTCTCTCAGGGTTATCAATTAGGTTTCCCTCTGGGAAGGGACTGGTGGGTCTCTGGAGCATCCTGCAGAGCATGCTGCTCTGGGGAGGGGAGAGATGCCATTGCCATGGGGATGATGGAGGGGTGGGAGAGCCAAGCCAGGGCTGCCAGAGCTTGGCACATAGGGTGCATTATAAATGCCATCACTTGGCAGGATCATTTTTGCAAAAATGAATCACATTTTTTTCAAGCTTCCCAGTCTTATTTTGAGTGAGAAACTATGTGTTAGAGCTTATTATCACATCTTAAATGGTCATTTTTGGTGTCACACTGGCTCTGTATAGCTCATCATTTTCAGTGTAATTAGTTTGCTTTCTGGGAGCTCTGATGCTCTGTGTATTTGAGCAGGTTGACCTCTCAATGTAATTTTCCTTTTTTTTTTTTTTTCCCCTCTTACCACTGTGTCAAGAGTATATGTAGGAGAACAGGGAGGAAACCAGGACGCTGAGGTAGAAACTCCTGTTGGTGAAGAGCAAAGCAATATCACTGCAAGGATATATTAAACAGCAGCAGCAGTGCTGAGGCAGAGCATGATGCTGTTATCACTCTGGCTGGGCACCAGTCGGGGAGTTTGTGGCTGTGTGTCACCCCTGTGGCTTGCACAGCCATTCTCCATGCTGGAGGGTTTGCAGGCAAGGCATAAAATGATCCACCAAGTAAAAAGGTGCCTTTCCCCCCACCCCCTTCGCTTTTTTTTGTGGCCACAGTTGAAAGGGAGCAGCTCTGGGTGGGGAGGCATAACTCCATTAAGTGCTTCCCATCACAGAGCTGAAGGCTCTTTTCTGCCTGCTTACCTATTGGAGTGGGACTTGGTGGTTAATTCCTTCTTAAAGAAGGGCTCCCTGGTGTTCTTCCTGGTACAAAGTCAGCATAACAGCTGTTGTTTAGCTAGCCTTCTGAAGGCATCACTTGGCTCATGGCGTTGGGACTGAAAACTGGAGATGGGGCAGCGTTGCCTATTTCTGCCCTGTAGTTGGTTTGGCTGATGAACCCCTGCTGATGCACGTTTTTTTTTTTGCTTCCTCCCTGCAGCTCTGTTGGGAAACTTGGGTCCTTTGGTGTGTGTCACACCTTGGGAAGGCACATGTGGACCTTTTGTGGTGCAGTTCAAGTATTTTCTTGTGACAGGTGAAAGTTAGTTGGGAAACCTCCTATGCTGAGCTGGAAGCAGGCTGGGTGACACACTTGGTTTATCATAATTCGATTTTTGGAGCCTTGTGGTGAAGTGGATGGTATTTGGAACTGAGGAACTGTCTGGTTGTTTCATAGCTGGGTATTCTGCATGGGAGCCGTGGGAATGGCAATATGATCAATGGTCATATCTTCACCATTCAGCTGTCATTCTTGCTTTTCATTTGCAAATGAAGATGCCAGTAACCTGCTTTTTAACATATGGCCCGTTAGCTACCTCCTGCTATTCAGATGGTAATGTAGTGGACCAGTGGTGATTTAGCACTCTGACTTGTATGGAAAGTAACAGATTGTTTACGCTGGTAATGACACTCATTTCCATATCAATTCCTCCTGCTAGACCAATACCTTAAAATAAAAGAAACCTACAGCAGGACAGCACTTACCCAGACCGGCTGAAGGAAAAGCCTTGTGTTTGTCTTGGGTACTTCTTGAATTGTTGAGGAACCAGAGAAAAGGAGAAAAGGCTCTCACAGATAAATCATATATATAAGTCATAGGGTGAGTTACAAAATCCCAGCTGGAGCAATGGATGTGAGGAGTTTGAGGGTGAAAAAAAAGAATGACTTTGAAGGATTAGTCAGAAAATACTGTTCTAGATTGCCAGCAGATGAACGTCTGCAGGGGACTCTGGGGATCTATCTATTTTTAGGATGAACAGGGTTCTAGCCTTCTGACTTCCCTGGAGTGGCAGTGATTCCTACAGTTGAATGTCTGAACAATTTTGATGAGTGACTTGTTTCGTAGCCATACCAGGAGCATCTGAGATCTTCCTGCTGTGGTTGGTAGTCAACGAGAGCTTGCCATCAACCAGTTGCTTTGTTTGGGTTTTTTAAAGCGCTGAGTGGCAGGTGGTTTGTGCCCAAGGTCCAGACATGAAGCTGGCAGTGATAGACTTGTGAAGAACGCACTTGCTGGTGCTCTTTGGGCAGAGACTGTCAGAAGAGAGGTTGTCAGGGTAGGTGTTTCAAAGAGGTCAACATCAGCTGACAATTGACAGCATTAATCCATCCAGCCCTTTCCCCTCTTGAACGCTGTGGCATGTGAAATTAGTGAAGGTGGTGAGCTCATGAATTAGTCAGACTCATGTCAGCATGGCAGTGACAGATGGGACTGATGGGACAGAGGGCACAGTCTGCCCACAGAGGTGCACCAGGACTGCTGCTGAATATCAGCACTTGGACTTCATGTTGCCAGCTCCTGAAACTTTGTTATATTTATTTGTTTGTTTGGGTGTTTTGTTTTTTTTTCTTCTGATGAGGTCAACATGTGGCAGGTGTCAGCCTGAGCACTGTTCTTGGATGGATGTTGAGTGCCCAAATGGGAAAGGGGAACTGGGAAGAGTGTGAGTGGAGCAGCAAGAATGATTGGGAGCTTAGGGGACAAAGTATTTGGTGATTGCTGTTTGTTTAGCATACAGAGAAGGTAGAAGGCAGACCTGGTGACAGCTTTGAGGTTGCAGGTTGCTGCAGAGAGGAGGAGATACCCACATCAGGCAGGATAAAGAGATGTAGCCTGGAGAAGGAAGGAGCAAGAGACTGTCAGGTTACATACTAGGGAACACATTCTGTTGGGAGGAATAGGGACACGTGGGAGACCCTCTGTTACACATGACTTTGCATTAGGCTTGTAGACACTGCCGGTCCTCCCAGGTCTATCTTACTCTATGTGTTTTTGTTATTTTAAATATAGAAGGGAATACCACAAAGAAGGGTGCATGTTTATTTTTAGGGAGTTGAGTAATGCTGTAAGAACAGAGATCTTTGCACTATTTTGGTATTACAATTGCACTCTATTATGCAGAAATGCTTCCAGCACTTGAGAAAAGGTAAGACAACAAACTGGGGGGGTGAGTTGGTAACAGAGCAAGAAAGGATCCCAGTGTTGACAGCAATGAAAGAGGAATTGAGCTGGGGAGTGAGACACGTCCCAGGTTTGCTTTGAGCAAACAACCATGTGGAGTTTTGCAGCATTTAATGCAGGGGACACCACGTGCTTGCTTGTGCTCGGGCTGCCAGGCAGGAAACTACTCCTGTCTCAGTCAGTGGAGCTGGCAGCAGTGCAGGAAAATTCACCATTATTTAACAGCCAGGGACTGCAAGTGAAACAAAGAAGCAAACAGTGACACAATGGGCCCCCCAAACCACAAACAGAGTGTGCAGCTCAAAGTGGAATCGGTGGGCAGACCTGCTGGTGGGCAGGAGGTAAGGGTAGGTAAAGATATGAGAGGCACAGGTTGTGGCCGTGACTTTCAGGTTCAATTAGCTTCCTGAAGATCCCAGGCTGCCTTTATTACAGGTTGATACTTATTGCATTGTTTTTATGCAAACCATAGAAATTACATATGTATATTCCAAATGTGATGGGCGCATTATGTTTTGAAATGAAAATGATCTAGAAGAGAAATAGCAGAGAACAAATAGATATTACAGGACAGCTATTACAATTATTGTAAATGCTGTGCAGAGCTTTTCCCTTTTCTTCCACATTCGGCTTCACAGCCATTTTTGGGAATGGAAGACAATTACTCAGGCTGAATGCTATTGTGAGTAGAATAAAGACACTTGGTTATTAAGAAATCCAATAGACTACAGTTGAAATACCAAAAAACATTTGTCCTGTGGTATAACAACACGGGTATATTTTTGAAGACATGTACAGAAGTTTTGCTCGGCATTGCAAAGGCCAGGAGCAGGTTTTATTTTGTTAAGCACTCCAAGATGTGCAGCATCCATCAGCAACTTTTCTGTCGTAGAATATCTAATAATTTGTGGAACTTGTAGAAGACTTTGCTCAAGGTACAGGAGTGCATAAAACAATTTTTTTGGACATTAGCACATTTTTGTTTTGAACAATACACATTGAGGAGCTGTCATGTCTGATCTGAAATGTGTGAGACTGAAAGAGATTGGGTGTAAAACTCATCTTCATGGAGTGGTTTGGGGTGATGTTTGATGTGTGGAGTGTCGGGCATGCGGGCTGCTTTAGCAATTTGGTGTAATGCTGGGTGAAGAATTGTAGATTCTTGCTTTATCTCCTCTTAAACAGATGAATTTGAAGTTACTGTTTCCCAGAAGTGTGAAAGGGCTTTACATAAAAAGTAAAGCCTACAAATGCTGATGGTACCTTGCACTATAAATCCTGAGGTCTAAAACAGAGGGGGTGGAAATAAATGCATTCCTTAAAAGGAGTTGCTGAATACACATAGATCTTTCTTATCAGAAGGAACTGAAAGTTGATTAATCTAAAAAATATTTTTCCACCCATTAGTAGACAGTTTTTATACGAGAAAAGAAGTTAAAAATTTGGTTCTAGGAATATCTGGGCAGTGCGCTCTGTGGTAGCAGGATGCCGAAGAAAGATTAATTAAATAATTGTGCCCAAGAAGAAAAGGCAAATTGCACCATTTAATAAAAATGAAGTTGGATGATGACAAAGTCCAAAATGACAGCATGAACAGCTGCAGGCTGCCATGGAGAGCTGGTGCTAACTTACAGCATGAAGATGCAGTGAGGCATCTCACCTAGGATTTACTCTGACAGCTTTCACTTTCCTTTATCCCTGTCTCAGCTCTGCTACTAAAAGCTTTCCCATAGTTACTGCTAAAGTTATCTCGCCTTTCTGGAAGAAACCCTTAGCTGCAGTTCCTTGTGAAAAGTGGCCGATTATAAATAACTTAAAGATAAGAAGTTTTAAACAGCCTGGGTCTCTGAATGTCTCTGTTCTCGAGACACACAGGTTATATAGTGGAAAATGTGCAGTAAAGAAGAGGAAGGCATCAGTATCTCAGTGGGAAAGCACAGTCAATGTGTAATAAAACCTGTGTATTCCATCGCCTTCTCTCTGCTCACTCCTCTGGAGCAGCCTGGCAGTAAGGACTCACCTTCATGGGCATTTTCCTCACTGTCAACTGTAGTAGCCAAATGTGAGGCAGAAGTCACCTCAGTTTCAATAATCAGGTACTTGTGAGAGAGGAACCCTTGGAGCTTGTTACAGGCCAGTTTGTGCGTTTCTGTGCACATTTAATAGGTTTTTGTAGAAACACCTTCAAAAAAGTGCATTGAAATGATTAGCTTGTACTTCTGTAATCCTTCTGCAGACATTAGGAGCGAGGATGCTGTGTGTTCAGTCCTGTCAGGTAGTGAAGAAGAGATTAAATCAGGTTTAATAATCCATGAATTGCCATTGTGTCTTTGTGCCTTTGCACTGCTTGCCGTGCTCTCCTCAGGCTGAGGCCGGATGCCCGGCTGTGGCTGAGCAGGGGGAAGGCTCATGGATTCGGAGCAGTGCCAGCCAGCAGGGCCACTTACAGCTCACACATCTGCCTTTTCAGAGACAGAAGAGAAAGAAGACAAGGTACCCTTGAAGCTACTTTGGCTGTTTAAGCTTCAAGCAGAGCTCCCAATGCAATGCACAGCTCTTTGTGCCTCCGAGTAAGTCCCTTTGTCATTGTCATGTGAGAATTACAAGGGCTTTAATTTTCCTGTTAGGACAAGCAGTGCTGTATTTTTTTTCCCCTGCAGCATTGCTTTCCCTGCAGGAAAAATAATCCTCAGTAAAATCTAATCAGGACTATTCCAAGCATTGCTTGGACCAAAGGAACCCAAAACAAATCCAGCTTACAATTTCTGGTTGGAATCAGCAAAACTCAGAATGCCAACATGCTGATTTTTATCTTAAAGAAACAGAAATGCTGCTAAAAAGCACTCCTCTCCAGCCATAATTTAGGAGCTGCATTTATTTCCACTGCAACTGTGCATCCTGACTGGAGGTGGCTGGGAAGAGAGGCTCAAGGCTCACTATCTGGGGAATGTGTTCTTCCATATCAGCCAGGCTCGAAGGGACAGAGCTTTTTCTTTGTGCCAAAGGCATAACACCAACAAGCATCCAAACTTGGCAATTTTTGTTCAGGAGCCAGTGCCAGGGTGGGTTGTTGGGCCCTTTGCCTTTGGACACTGGTTTGTGCTTGCCCAGTACTGGAAAACAGCATGGTAATGGGTTTGTGGGATATTTTTAAGCCCATTGGATAGTATACTTGGCAGGTGATTTCCTGCTGTTGCGTGGGTTTGTATTCCTCAGCCTAACAGCTGATGTTAAGACTGCTGACCACATCTGAGAGGCAGTAAAATGGAAAGACAAATATTCAATGCACAATATTACCTGCTCCGTTATTAAAACTCTTTCCCAACACACATTTTCTAATATTTGGGTTTTCTATTGTCAGACTTTTGGTTTATAGCTTGTTATGCTCTGCTGCTTTTTTAGGAGCCAAATATTTTCAACTAAACCTGAACTATTATGGGTTTTTTATGAGAGTGTTTTTCCAGGATGAAAGGCTCACTGGAAATGTTTCTTTTCATTCAAGTACCTATATTTTATGGTAAATTAATACCTGCTGTAAGTTCCTTGCAGGTATTTCTATAATCTGTATCAACAAAGGATTTGGGTATTTTTCCTGCTTTTAGCTTCATGTGTGTGGATATTTCTGCTTGGGGATTAGGATAGATAGGTGAAAGTTGAAGGGAGGTTGAGGCTAAAGAGGAATGTTCCCTTTGCAGAGGATCTGCCAGGAGCCTGACCTTCTGTAGAGGGTTTTGCTCAGGAAAATTGACTGTTCAGACAGAGCCAAGGGTCACTCTCAGCTCATGGAGCTTCCTTCAGGCCATAGCTTTTGGCCTCTTTGTTTTTAAACTCATTTTTCTAAAACGGAACAAAACAGGCCCATGGGAGGACGGGCTGAGCACCGGGAAGGCTTGCCAGCAGCAGGACAGCCACATAAAACCCTGCATCCCGGCTGTTAGCTGTGGCATCACAGCATCCCTGGGCATCAATGTAAATCCATTCAGTATGCTTCTCACTTCCCGGCCTTGTAAAGTCGTCAGAAAATGAAGTGAAAAATGGTGCACTGATTTCTAGTAACTTTACTCTGCGGGAACCAATTTGGAAGCATTTGAGTGCACATTTGCAGGAGGATTTGGGCACGAGCACCGCGAGGTCTCCAGCAGTACATTTCCTTTTAGAGACTGTAATTGGAGCCCTGAAATTTCTTTAAATGCTTTATTTTAGAAATAGCTGGGGGTTTGGAATGAAGTCGTATAAAGTTATGGCAGCACTTCACGATTTTAGGAGACTTTCAGTGTGCCAAATTGGAGTGCCGGTATCGGTAGGCGCGAGCCTCTGGCTGGCTGTGGCAGTAATCACGGCGGCTCTAAATCACAGCTGTCGGCGAGAGCGGTGCAAAATGAGAATGCAGGGTTTTATGACCTTTTCCAAACAGCACGATGAGCCTGTCGCTTGGGAAGCTTCACGGAACATCCCCTTAAGGGAGGGAGTTTCGTTGGTGACATTTTGTGTGAGCAGATATCATTAGTGAACTTGACTGCTGGTGGCTCGGGGAAACCCGCCACGTTCTACACAGAGCTGAATTTCCCAGATGTTGGCGTTTTTCTCCTTACATCTTCCTTTCTTATTTATGTAGGTGTGAGTGCAGGAAAGCAGGGCATAAAGAGCTGGATGTTGACTGGTCTCTGCATCCCGCTTTGTGATTCTTTTATGGGTATTACCTTTAACTGCTGGTTTCTTTTAACCACCATTTCCTTTTTTTTTGTTGTTGATGGAGAACTATTATTTGTAGATCATTTTTCCTGATGTGGGCACCCCACTCAGTGCTGCAGGCTGAAACTCATTCTCAGGACTGGAATTGATATCAGCTCCCTGGGAGGTACCAGGGCAGACCTCAGCACCAAACAGTGCCTTCATATCTTTGGGTAAACACAAAGTAAAACCTTCATATTCAGCTGTCATTTATAACTCTAGCAATAATTTAAGGTCTTCATAAGTTGACAACCCCCCATGGAACCAAATCTTCGTTGACAGCACAAGAATGAATGAAACACATCGGTCGTGTCCTTTGGTTGGGCTTCATGGGGTGCAGAACAGCAAAGGAAGCAAAGACCCAAGCTCCTGTGTGAGCTCCCTCCACAGGTGTATTTGTATTCCAAGGGATTTTTTTTCCTCTACAGGACCAGAAAACCAGAAATCAAATCTGAGAAAAGAATAAGCAACCAAATTATGTTTTCAATAAAGCAAAATAGCAAAGATACGCTTTTAACTCGGAGAGTAATTTTGACTCTTTCTTTCTGCTTTTTAAATGTGTTTAGGTCTCTAATGATTTAATGTGTGCAGCTGTAAATCTGTCTGATAGCAGGCTTGGTTTTCCCTCTGTGCCATGCCTATGGCCCCATAGTTCTCACTCCACTGTTGTGTAGGGGGAGTGTTTTGATTCAGAGCAGTAGCACAGCTTGAGGGCAGATCCTTGCAGTGCCCTCATGTGCATACACCAGTTTGGATCACAGCTTGTCTTTGGAGCAAGTATCCTAAATTTCCTTCCCAGTGAGTAAAGTTTAGTGCTCCACTTCAGGTGTGCACCAGAGAGACCCAAGAGCCTGAACCAGTCCTGCAGGCACTGCCAGTGCACACATGGAGACTGGCTGATGGGCTCATGGGCCACCCTAGACCCTCCCTCTAAAACTGTGACCAGTTCTGGTAGTAGATGGTTTTGACCTACTGATCTGCTCCTCCTAGTCCATCAAATTACTTTCTTGTGTGGGCATAATCTCTGTTCTTCAGGTTGGCCATCCCAGGTTCCAGTTCCTATGCTTCCCTGCCACGTTGTCTGCTTAGCAAAATAAAAAAGAATGGTGAGGAGAAAAATAAAGCTCAGCATCTGTTCTGCCTGACATCTTTTTGCAAGGCAAAATTTTCTCTGTGTGCCGTTAGAATTTTTCAGTATTATTATAAATATAAGTGTAAGCAACCATTTAGAATCAGCCAAGGTTTTATCTGGAAGAGTTTTCTCTCTCTCTCCCAGGCGGCATTGGGCCAACGAGCTGTCACAGGGAAAGGAAACATCAACACTGTGTAACAAAAACTCTTCAGAACCTTTGTTCCAAGAAAATAATTAGGTTAATTTGACATTGTTGTCTTGATCCAGGATATATGCCCCGTGTCTGGCTGGCTGGCTGCAGCACTTGGAATTTGAGAGCATCAGATTCATGATCCAGTTCACACATCTTCTCAGTGTTTATAAACAGGGAGTTTTAAGTCATGTGCCTGAAATTTTTTTATTGATGAAAGTTTTCTGCTGCCAGGGTTACCCACGGTGGAAGAAATCAAATCTGAATTACACTTGACATCTTTTGAGAGTAGCCAAGAGGGTGCCTCAACACATCATAATATCTCTGAAGTATTTTATTTCATGTCAGTGTTGTGGTTTATATTGTGTGCATGTATTTTTTTTTTTCCTTTGTACACACCACTTGCTTTGCTGGTCAAAATGAAACTGATAGAAATACATTTCTGTTGCCCAAGTGACTTCAGGAACTTGTACAGCCATTGAAATTAGAAAGAGGAAGAAAAGCATACTTGACTCTGACCTTCCCACTCTTCAAGAAAAAAATAATAATCCTTTTTCTGTATGCATTGGATTTTGAATGAAAGCTAAGATACTTGTCCTTCAGGCTTTGGACTTTGGGTACTGGGGGGAGAAGGCTCCCCCTTCTCCCAGGGGACATTTGGGAGTGAGTGACCCACTGCTTCCCATGGTGTTTTTCACAGACTTTTCTGAGTCTGAATTACCTGTTTATTTTGTCCAGAGGTCCCAGTGTTGGCCCAAGCTCCTTGCTATACCTCTGTTGGTTTCAGCAGAATTTAGTCTGTGTCAATTTTAATCTATAATGACCTTGTGAAGTCGTTCATGCATTAACTCTGCTCCTCCTCCAACATAAATCTCATGTCCAGCCTTGTGGGTAAGGAGGGAAGGAGCACAGTGCACTCATTTAAAAGGAGCAGACGCCCTTGGGCAGAGGCTTTGGATCCTGGCCTGGTGCTGGGAAGCACTAGAGGAAGAAATTCCCAGTCCTTTTGTGTGAGGGTGCAGTTGTGCTGCTGGTTTGGGGATGTGCCTTCAGACACTGAGCCATCTGCCCACCTCTGATGCAGCACCCTGCCTGGAGAGCATCACTCCCTGTAGATCCTTAAAAAGGTCTTTGCATTCATTGTTGTTGTTGTTGTCCCTTATATATTTCTTCTTTCTAGTAGCCTATATCTTCAGTGTTTGTCAAATACAGAACAGGGCTCGTTTTTCCTGACTCAATCCCCCAGCTGATTATATTTATTCCAAAATCTGGTGTATAAAGTGTAGGAGTCAGGACTGGTGGAGGGATGGGTGTTGATTCTGCTCTGCAGCTTGTCTTTAGACATTAAACAAGACTTCAGAGTTGGAAAGGAAATGCCGTATTTTAAAATTGTATGGAATGGCCAGTATTGAAAAAATAATTTAAAAATAATGAATTATCTTATGTGTATAAACAGAATGGTATTGAGTAAAATAAATAGAAATATAATTCAATTAATATACGTGTCTAAATATAATGACAGAGTTGAAACACAGCTGCTCTGTGCTTATTGAACAGACATGTTTTGACAGTATCGAAGTGAAAAAGCAGAAGCAATTATCCTACATTTTTACCCATTACACTTTCTCTGAAAATTATCTATTCCATTTAAATACTCCTGTTTCAGTGAAGGGGGATTTTGTAGTATATACAATCCTTACTGAAAAAATAATCCAAGAACACTAGTAGGATATTAGGCATTTTTGGCATGTTAAGATTCCTGCCACTGATAGAATAAAACTGTGCAGGACAACCAGTGAGACTCTGCTGTGTAATACATGAAATACAATTATCACTGTACCAACGGTGTCTTCTCAGGTTGCAACAAGTGTTAGACCTAAATGCAGACTTGGCTGAATAGTTGTGTTTTGGAGACATCTGAATGGGGATCAAGATTCTCACCTGCCTTTTCATTACTGCTCTTAATTGCAGAAGTTGAAGTGTGTTGAGGAGTCCAGCCATTTCTCAGTAAGGAATGTAATCACAGAATCTCAGAATGCTTTGGGTTGGAAGTCACCTTTAAAGATTATCTAGTCCAGCTTCTCTGCAATGAGCAGGGACGTGAGAGTTGCTCAGAGCCCTGCCCAATCTGACCTTGGATGTTCCAGGGATGGGGCATCCAGCACCTCTCTGGGCAGTCCATGCCTGTGTTTTACCACCCTCATTGTACAAAAAATAAAAAAAAGAAATCCCAGTCCAGCTGCTGCTGGTGCATCCTCGGATGGGGGAGCTGGTGCTGGTGAGCTTTGGAAAAGGACAGCACATAGCACATTTCAGCTTCCCCTTCAGTTCAGAGTACAAAGGGATTTCTGAGCTGCAGGAGTCAAGCCTGGAAGTAATCTGACTGGCAGTCCCTTAGTGAGCTGCCAGCGGGAAACCCTGCTATGCTAATGGGATCGGACTTCCTCTTTCTTTTAAGCCTGACTTTCACAGGATCAGTTAATGATAGAAAACTGGTTGTTTTGCAAAGTCAATAAATGGTGCCCGCGTTGCATGGTTTTGTTACAAGCCTCTCATTAGTGCCCTGAGCAAACAATGCAACTTCCAGTCCTGATATTTATTGGCAGCCAGGACCCATGGATAACCCAGTCTCTTTTCCTCTTAACATATCAGAGGATTAATAAGACATGGGGAATGTAGGAAATTATGCTGGCAGAGTTTGATTAACCTGACTGGAATATGGTAAATTAAAGTCCTGATCACATTCAGCGATACTCACCTTTCATGGCCACTCATTTTGAGAAAGAAACATTGGAGGACTCC
>VWYP01034182.1:354293-389317 GCA_013400435.1 Pycnonotus jocosus | reverse complement strand
TTTTTTGTTTTATTCTCCAAGGCTAATAATGAAACAATACAGAAATTGTGAAAAATAAACTACAGCAATTTAGATATTTAGTTTTCAAATCAGTTGACAGGCACAGCAAGGAAATGGTTTTGCCTCTGAAGAAATAAATGTAATAAAATACTGTTTAAATAATGTTTAAGTGATGTGATGAAAGACGGGTTCACGAACCCTCTGTTATGTTAACAATTAGCAGCACAGGACATGGATTTTGTTTAAGAAATGTGTACTGCTAATACTGGGGTCAACATATGAATAAACAAGAATGGCACTGTGCACCAGAGTCAGGCTCTATTAATATCAGCTTGGTTATCTGTACTGCTTTATTTATCATACCAAGATCTGCTGCAGTCAGGTCCTGTGTGTCCATGTGTCCACAGACAGCTATGGGCAGCCATCCATACTCCTGCCCACACTGAGACATTGTGGAGTTGGAACTGGCTGATCTTTAAGGTCCCTTCAAACCCAAACCATTCTGTGATTTGTGCTCTGGAGTGGCTTTTTGCTCAGGGTGAGGAAGAGCCACATGTCAACCCAGCACTGACCTGTGCTGTTTGAGCCAGGTTCATGAGTTGGGCACTGACCTGGGACCACCCCAGAAGCTTGTTCTGCTACAGACCAACCATGCAATGCCAGCCAAGCCACTGTGCTCTCCTCTCACATTCTCTTGTAAGTTGTTAATCTTACTCACCATGAGCTGGTCTCTTGCTGTTGGCCACAAGGGTACCCTGAGCAGGAGTTCTTGCTGACAGGAAGGATAAACTCCTTGGAGTTGGACTTCAGAAGACTCAGATGCCTTGGACAGCTTCAGATCCTCTCACTTCCAGCTTTGGAAAGCTGCTGCCTCTTTCCAGACATGTCCTTGGACACATTGATCCTGAGTCCTCCTCAGTAATAGCTTGAGAACTGACAGAATTGCTAAAGACACAGGCCTGAGAATCATGAGAAGGCTCTGCCATTTACAAAGAACCAGCTTCCATCTTCTTATGCCTTATATACTCTCTTAAGCCTTTGAGCTTACACTTGGGAATGATGGAAACATTTATTATCTGAGTCAACAACAATTCACTGGAATAAGGTCCCTTCAACCTAGCTCGTCAAACATTTCCAGGGTTCTATTTACGTGTATGGAGGACGATCTGTAATTTCCATGCTGCAAAACACATAGAGCAAGCCAAAGCTTTGCTCTTGGAGGTTGGCAATGTGACAGCTTGGCCCAGGAAAAGGCTGATGACCCTCAGTTCCCACCAAGGGCAGTGAAGTTGAAGATATCCAGCAACCACAGGAAGCCCATGGATGACAATGGGCACTGTTTGGACCTCAGTGCAATCCCTGATTAGATAACAGCCCGTCTCTAGGTAGAGCATATATTCTCTCTTTCGTTCTTTCTTTTTCTTTTTTGTCTTAATAATGCATGTAGCTCTGATTTATTTTTTTATCAAGATTAACAATGGAACAATACCACTTCAAATATTAAAAAGGCAAAGAAATGTAGGTACTGAAAAGGAAGGAAAATACCTCAATTTCAAGCCTAAAGATTACTTTGGGTCCCAGAGGAAGCAGAAGCAATTTAGTGGCTGATACCCTTAGCAAGAAAAAAGGTTGTAAGATTAAGACCAACTGCTGTTTGGATAAGTGGTTGGTAATTGCACATATCAGCAATTATGTGCTGTCATATCATTTTTCTGCTACCTTACTCCTCTCTTGTGTCCCGTCAGGGTTTGCTTGGAATGACCCTACATCTATGGTCCTCTTTGGATTCACCTTCTTAATGTCATACCACAGTGCCTAGTAAGTTCAAAGAAAAAAGAAGTCATTATTGCAGGAGGTGCCTGGTGGAGGTGCTCCTCTTCACAGATGTAGCTAGAGGCTACTGCTGTAATAACCAGGCTTCCAGGGAGAGAAAGAAAGAAAGGCCTCCTGAACCTGCAAAACCCCTCTTTGTCCTCCATCCTCACAGTGGGAGAAGGGGGGTGTGTGAGGGGAGAGATTTGGGTGGGGTGGGAGAGGGTTGTCTGTGTGCATGGCTCAGGTGCTGTCACACCCCAGAGGGAGCAGCACTCGGCCCCAGGTGACATCGGAGGGGCTCAGGGGAGCTGGGTGCTCTGAGTCTTGCCTTGTCAGGGCAGTACAGGTTATATTGAATCCTCTACAAATAAAAAGGTGAAGCTTCTGTTCTGCACATGTAGGCTGCTCATAGCTCCTGCCCCATCTGGGGATGATTTGGGGGGTAACAGAGGCTGGCCCTTGAGCTGAGCTCTGGGGCTCACTTCTGTAGCTTGCCAGGGGCTTTGCACCACTCAGAAAAGCAAACACCATCAGAAACACCTTTTTCCTCACAGAAGTAACTGATTCCCCACTAAAGTGTCAAAAGATAACAAAGTCTGTTCCAGCTAAACTCATCTGTTCGTTGCCTGAGGGAAGCCTCCAGCTTATATGGCACCGGGTGCTCCCATGGAGCAGAAAATATTTAGCTCACTAATCAGACTCAGGCAGGAGGTGTAAGTGTGGCTGCCTGCAGTGTGCCTACAGTAGATCTGGAGAGGACAGGCACTAGCTGGCTTTCCAGAGTCCCACACTGACCCACAGGGATGCCTCTGACGTCAGTGGCTTTACAGGGATGTAAAGGAGAGCAGGGTTTCACAAGGGGATCCCACCACACAAGCAGAGTGAGCCCTGTTTCTGCAGGGGCCACCAGGGTGGGATGGCCTGGGAAGGACCAGCAAACCCTGGTGTCAGGCTGTGGGAGATGCCAAACCACAGCCAAATGCAGGAGGCTCAGTAGGGATAGTGAGGTGCTACCTCACAGCTCATGGAAGAGCTAATACCCTTTGAAAAGCAGATAAAAGATTCATCAGCACAGATGAAGATATGAGGGCTTGGGCTCAGACAGCCTGCAGCTCCTGCCAAAAAATTGTGTGGAAGGTAGAAATGAATTTAAAAGGTTGAGTGGGGGCCAGCAAGTCAATAACTGAATAATCCCACCCAGATAGGAAACCAAAGCATAAACAAGAGTCTCCATGTACTGACAAGTTAGCACTGGTTGCACTCTGGAAAGGATCCTAAAATAACAGAGATTCCTGTAGACAGAATAAACACATCTCTCAGTTGTCATCCTGGGCAGAGGGTAATTGCCTAGATGTCTGATTGACTCGCTGCTAGAACTAAATATGTACTTCTCTGACATGCTGTCACCTCCTTCACTGTATGCCTGAGATTTTTCAGTAAAGCACATCAGGAATCAAAGCAAATGTCCAGAAGGAAAGATGCATCTCGACCTTGAACTTTAATCACTGGCAAAGGGCTGAAAATGCACTTAGAGAGAAGCAAAGTTACTGCATTCCTGAGAGTGACATTTAATCTCAAAATTCCCTGGGGGCTTGTGCACGGATGACCTCCCCCAGGAGAGGAACACGGAGCTGCAGCCCCTGTCTGAGGGCTGGGAGCTGGCACATGGCTGCCTGAGCTCCCCAGGATCACCACAGCAGGGCCCTCAGCTCCCCCTCTGATCCCCATTCCTTTCCTGGGGTTTCCTTCTGGGCTTCCTTCAGCATGCCTCTTCCCAATTTGTACTCTTGGAAGAGACAGGGAGCAGAGGTCCTAAATTAATCCTCCTTCTAGTTGTAGCATCTCTCTTACCCTGAACAAGAGTGTTTGATGCCTTCTCAAAACCACTACAAGGCTCTTGGTTAGTGATTCCTATCAACTGCTGAGCAGGCCTGTCCAACCTGCCCCTGCTTTGCTGCCTTCCCCCTCAGAGCCAAGTCTCTGTTTCAGCTTTGTTAAACTTTTATTTACAGAAATGTAAGAGAACCTGCTCAAAAGCCTTAACATTGGAATATTAATATGAATATTTCAATAAGCCTTGGAAGTTGCAGGGGGCTGGACAACTGTCAGCACAATACTGATTCTCAAAATTAAGTGACCTGGCCAAATCCTAGGCTGGCCCAGCTGATGGGAAGGATGGTGTGCTGGTTTAGAATTCAACTCATAATAGATATAAAAAATACTATACTAAATGCAATGCAGTGTGCATTCATGAAGGTTGTTGACTCGGTATTACACTCCAACTTGTAAAAGACTTGCATTTTACTCCATAGTATGTGACAGGTTTGGTACTGAATTCAACCAAAATTAACCTGGCACAACATATGTGAAAGGAAAATATTCTAAAAACATGACTTTAATGGTAACTACAAAAGAAAACCATCAGTAATTGAAGGCGATTTTGAAAGAGTCCTGGTTCTAAGCCCTTGGGCTTTCATATTTGGCATCTGGAGAAAGGAATTCACATCATCAGAAGGCACAGACATTTGATGTTTGATTAGATGCAGCCCTGAGCAACCTCATCCAGTGGGTGCCATCCCTGGCCATGGCAGGAGAGTTGGAACCAGGTTATCTTTAAGGTCCATTCCAACCCAAAATGTTCTGTGATTCTATGATTAACAGTAAAAGGATTACCATGGATGTGGTAACCTGCATCACTCATCAACTGCACTTGGGCAGCTGGTGTGGCTGGACATGAAATAACTCCTCACCAAATGAGGAATGCTGGGAGAACTTCCATGCAGTCTGCACTGGATCCAGGCAAAACAGCTAGTGTGAAACCTGGGGAAAATCTGGGAGTGGCAGATGGGAAGGAGGAGGAGGTCACAGCATCTCCCACTGCGGGTCTGCCATGGCCCCTGCTGTGAACCTGCCTCAGGAGAGCAGCCCAGCACCACCACCAGATGATGGAGCAGGAGAGGCTCTGAGGAGCTCTGCAAAGGAATTGATGCATGGGGTGGGTGGAAGGGCAGGTTCTCTTTTCTCCCCACATGGAAGGGACACAGGAAGCATGGGAGGGCTCAGGCACACGGTGAGGCAGAGGAACAAGACTATTTTCTCTATCTCTCTGCATTTGAGAATTCACCCTGGAGGGAGCTGAATCCCAGGTCAGAGTGAGGTTGTGAGGGTGGTTTACAAACCCGTCCCCTCCCCTTGCCTCCAGCCTGTGCAGGAAAAAACATTTTCTAACAGAAACTTTGACAGAGCCATCACCTTGTGAACACTGCAAATATATATATAAAGCAACTTGTCTAATACATGTGCAAGATAAAAGTTTGAGATGTCAGAAAATTTTATCTGAGAAAAAACAGGCATTCATGTACAAGAGGATAACTTGAAACTATCTACCCATCTATTAAACTCCAAGCTTTAGGTAGATAGAGAAAACAGCAGAAGCTAAAGCAGGCAGACACATGTAAAATGTTTTCTGAAGGCAGAACAGGATATCCCTAGAAATACTGCTGAACAGAGTTTCGAGGGGTAAGTGGCAATTACCCAGCCCATGCCTCCTGCCCTCACATGCATGGCCCCAGGAGTGAAGGGATCCACTCAGCTGAGAGAAGCAAATGTGCCCCAGGGGGCTGGGATGGCAGGATGGCACACATCTCCATTGCAGCCAGCTCCTCTTCTACCCTTAATGACCTATTCACCCTTCTCTTTTCTTTTAATTTAGGAATAATCCAACAACCCAGGGGGAGCTGAGTTAGGAAGGTGTGCAGAACAGGCAGGAAGAGTCCAGCCCAAGCAGGAGACGAGGTGCTCAGTTGGTGCTCCCTCAGTCTGATTTCATATCACTGATGACAGGAAATGAGCCCAGTGATTTAAAATCAATATAAATGAATCCTAGCTTGGGTCTATCCTACAGCAAATCCCCTTTTCTCTTCCAAAATGGTATTTGTCATGAAGAGCCTTCTCTCACAGAGACTGCCAGGTCAGAAGGCTTCCTCCATTCATTTGCATATTAAAATTCAACAGATGATGAAAGAGAAGCACTTACTGGAGAAAGCAATAATAGTTCTCTTAGCTAAGGTCATTAATTTTCTTTTCTCAGTAAAGTCTATGCTCAACAGTAACCTGATTATTCATATCCAGCACATTAACTTAAAGTGATTTAAGACAGTCAAGAAGAATGAAAAAATGCAATGTGAAAGAAATGTGTGGCACTTCAGAAGCAGGGAGCCTCATCATTTCAGCTGGGCTGTGTCTGTCACTCTGTTAGAGGAGAGGTTTGTGCACAGAGCCAAGCACTGAACAGCACCTTGAGGCAGGGCTCAAGTGCAGGCTGCTGCTCCCCTGCCCTGGGCAGAGTTCAGCTCTGTCCCAGTAGCAAAGTTGGCTGTTCCAACTTCATCTTCATGATTGCTAAGGGGATGATGAGTGCTCTTTTTCACCCAGACCCATTTGCACAGAATATGGATCCTGAAGATGATGTTTTAAACTTTCATTTTCCCTTCAAGTGCCATTTGGATTGTTTTTTCCCACTCCCACATTACTTCACATTAGCTATATTCAACTACAGGGAGTATCAGAAAATATTACCTCAGCTTGAGAATAGGTTTGCTCTCAAGTGACACTTTCCAATACTTCTGATTTATACCCTTTTCCTGCATTGATCTGTTGGGAGATTTCGTCAGCTATATCTGACATAAACACTGTATTATTCTGTATTGCATTATACCCTAGAAATCCACTCAAATCCCTTTGCTCCTCAAATTAAAGCAATATGCATTACAGTGTCCTGATTTCCTTCTATTCTTGCATTTGCATTTTTGTATCATGCTCTAGATTACTCATGTATATTTTGGCATAAGCATCTCCCTGCTCATTTAAGAATATTGCCTTTAATCTTCATTATACCTTGAAGCACACAAAACCCTGGCCCCAAAGGACACATGGAGACTTTTTAGTTCCCACAGTGGCTGAATTTCTGCGGGAGTTATTTAAAGCAAATGTTGTGTTGATCAGAAGCCCCAGCCTTGTTCCAGGGCAATCCCATGGACACCCACAGTGTCCCTCTGTTCCCCTCACTGCTCCCCACAGCACATGAGGATTTTGTGTCACACTGCAGATCACCATGGCTTTGGGAGGGGACTTCTCATCCCACAGTGCTGTAGGCTGCAACTCTGCAGCCAAATGGTTTTAGCTGTGTGGCTGTGCTGGGATGCATGAACTCTTCAGTGGTTTAACCATGCAGTTCACTTGGCTGCAAGCAGCTTTTTGGTGGCAGAAATGGAGTAGCAGCTTTAGGTTGTACTTTTGCTGCAAGAGATTGGGTGTGTTCACTGCATCATTCTTATTCACTTTAAATACCTGCTGACCATCTGAACAATCTATTACTGTATTTCTTACAAAATATAATTTTATCAGAGAACAGCTAATAATATATCACATATTCTGGTAGGATTTTTTAGTGGCTCTGCCTTACTTCTCAGATTTGTTCTGTGGTAGGACTCCAGGTAGGTCCAATGCCTACCTGCCCCAATCAGATATAACTAATGGTCATACTGGAAATGTATTCAATCAGAGCCCTGAGTTCAGTAAGGCTACATGACTTACATGAAAGGTCAAGAAACTCCTTGAAAGAGGAGCTTCTGATTTTCCTACAGGATATAAGCACGTTGGTTCAGAATTGCTCTTTTTGACAACCAGTCTTAACCAGACATACTCTTCAGTCTAGTCTTTCCTGAGCTATAGCATCCCCCAGAATGTGGACTGAAGCAAAGTTGGTAGGAAAAGATGTTATAATTTAGGGACAAATAATTCTTTTCATAGGTGGGAGGGAAGACCCAGGTTTTACTCCAGGTAATACTGAGACCACCATATTCAAAGCAACCCTATTGTTGTCTTCTCTTATTTTCAAACATCCAAGACATCCAAGATTTGGTTTAAAGGTCTGAGCACAACAGCCTGCAGGCAATCAGAGCCAAGGTGCACAGAGACAATGGGAGGGCTCTCAAGAAGTATTTGAAAGCTGCAGTCCCTTACCAAGAGCAGTCCTTTACCTTTATCAAGAAACCCACAGTGCCAAGGAAGATCCATGTGCAAGCCATGACCCATCCCAGTGAGCATTGACATATGGGTCCAGTGTCAGCAAAAAAATGGAATATTGGTCACTGTACTTGGAAAGGAGGAGCCTTTGTTTAAGGCAAAGCAGAAGTTGCAGATAGTTTGATAAGAAAAGCACTGTCACAAGGAGTCATAAGGGAAATGTGTCTGCACCTTCCACAACAGCACAAGAAACTTCCTTCTCCACTTGTATTTAGGCAATGCCCTCATGCAGAGCCACTGATCAGTCCAGCATTGCTCCAGTAAGGCAAAACTTTCCTTGGAGGACAGTCCAACATCATGTCTGGGAGAACAGCATGTCCTGAAATCTCCCACAAAATGCCCTTCCCTGGCCTGTTCACATTCAAGGACAAAAGATGCTATTACTGTTGAAAATTAATAAAATTGCATGTCCAAGCAGAAGAGAACAACCTCTGCTAATGTCCACAGGGCAAGGAACAAAAAGGACAGACAAACAGAAGAGGGCAACAAAAACAGTTACATTGTGCCTACAAGAGCAAGTAAAATACCATTGCATATTCATTAAGATTTGTTCAACAGTTCAGAAAATTCCCTCCAGTAATATAATGGGTGATAATTCAATTTATTTATGTTTTTAAGGCATGAAGACCAGCTTTAATTTCCCTCAACTGTGCCTCTATTATTATTAATCTACTTATCTTCTAAAAAGATCGTCTAAACTACACTTCAATAGGGAATGTGATCTTTGGCCATGTAGGGCTTTGCAATTATCCAGTTCTGAATGAACTTGTTGTTGAAACATTTTTTAAGTCTAATGAAAACATTAGATCAATTCCTCGCAGTGATAGCTGTCATTAAATCAATAGTGTGTGTAAGTCCATTATACAGATATTTGACACAAACTGCCGAAGGTCTGCTAACAATGAAACCATACTGAAGTGTGTCCTCTGCTAGGCATATTTTATATGAGATAAAAATCTGTTAAGTCTACAGTAACTGAAACTTTTCTTCTTTAACTAAAATAAACAGAGATGTGAAATGTTGCTGTAGCTCACACTAGGACCACCATGATCACACAGGTTTTGGAGCTGGTCCTTTTATCACACCTCTATCACAGCTGTGCTCTCAAATCAGCCAGAAAAGCTTTTAATGATTGTTTATCTGTGTGGCTTACAAAGAACAGGCAGAGGTTTCATAATAAAGCTCTGATGGAGGAGTTGATCGTGCCCCTTCCAAAAGCAATGGCACTGTCACCAGCTTCAGTGAAAGCTAGACTGCTCCTCAAGTCCCTGGGAAATGGCCTTGAGGAAGAGTCTTTTGGCTGAGGATCTTCCCAAGGAGGAACAGCATCTTTGCATCACAGTGCAGCAGCTTGCAGGGGCAGGAAGCACAACCACACCCATTTCTCCACGGAAAGGAGCAGCCTCATTGCATATGCCATTATATTGCAAATGGGAAAGATAACTGAGGGACCTCCAGCTCTGTGGTTTAAAAATATTTTCCAGTGCCCTGCAAATTCAATTTCCCCACTTCTACCACGTGTGCTTCAGCAACAGCCTCAATACAATCCTGTGAGACCGTGATGTCTGATGTGATATATTATGGGACTTTTACCATGAGAAAAATATAAACCTTGAGAAAATGGCTAGCTGATGGGATTGAAGAGTGCTCAGCCTGCCATTTCTTGAGATTTATAAACCTAACAATTTTTCAGTAGTAGGTGGTAACATTTGCTCACAGGCCAGGGAGCTGTGAGTACACAAATGTAATGGGAAATAAGAGTCAATGGCAGACACTGACAACTTTCTGGCTCAAAAGATCACTTTTAACTGAAAATCCAAACTAATTGATTTTGAATATGTTAAAGATTTACCGTGAAGTAAGCAGAGGACCACTCAATTTTTGGAAATTTGGTCATTAGAAAATGTATTTTTTTCATAAACAAATGCAATAATTGATAGGGGAAAAACCCTCGAACAATCCCACATTTTATTTGCCGCAGACAATCCCAACCAGTGTCGAAGTGGAGCGAGCCCCAAGCAGAGACAGGTCCTGCCCTGCCCTGTGCGATGGCTCCCACTAATGGCAGCAAGGGAAAGCTCGGGCATTCCCAACAGAGCAGAGACAAAAAACCCTCTGCAAATCCTTCTTCAACCCATTTTTGGTGTTTGGTTTTAAACGTCTAAAAGTACAGTTACCAAGTAGATTTTCATGATTTTTTTTCTATTGTCAGAATATGAGCATGACAGAAAATAATCTGAGTATTAATCTCCTTGGATGGGTTTTATCTCACCATCAGACACCTGCAATGGAGACTTCTAGAGATACAAGGGTGCAGGATCCAGGGTATGATTCCAGTTGATGGTCTGACCTATTTCAGGCATGGGATGAGTCATGAATTCGATTTTCCTACTAAATTCTATCTTGACTACACATAGAGTTTGGGCAACTGGCCCAGACACAGGATGGAGACGGTCCCAGTGTGATGGCAAGATGGTGTCACACAGAAAACACCACATTTCCTGTGCTCAGCCAGTGAGGAAAACCATGGCTGAAATGAGAACCCTACGTAGGACTCCCTTCTAGGGAGCCCAAACTATAGGATCAGGGCCATGGGATGGAGGTTCTTGTTTATGGCTGGGGAGAGTTTCAACCCCCTTATCATGGGGTCTTGGGACTTTGGTCAAGTCTGTGCTCCACTTCTGCTACAAGGAGAGAAAGTCCAAAAACCTCAGGTGAGGACTAGTAACCATTGAAGGAGATGGACAAATATATTTGTTTTACATTTCAGTTTTGAGCACAACAGAGATTATCAAAACAGCTGAGTAATTTTCTGTTGGTTGCAGAGATATCTTCTTGCAATTAGACACAGAGACCAGGTGCAGACTGTCCTTGAGTCCCACTTCTAAATCTCAGATACATTTTTATAGGGTCTCTGACTCAAGGAATAAACATGAGAGGATTACATCTAAGTATGTCTTTATTTAACTGTAACATCAAAAATTAAGCTTGCAGTATGTTCTTAAGAGATAGAGTCTTCAATCTAATTCAAAGATTTTTTGGAAAGATTTTTTTTCCTTTTAATTAAATTGTGTTGATTTTATTTGACATTTGATTTCAGGCAAGCCGCCAAAATTTCTCCTTCACCGTCTACCTCAAATCTGTGTGTAACATGTCACAGTCAAAAGGCCACTCCACTTCTCCTGAGCATTGCTGCATTTTAGGTTCTTTGTGGGTGACACAGATCAGCCCCTGGAACATTTCCCAATGAGGGAGGAGCAGGATTCCTGTCCTGTGCAGGTAGCATGGTCTGCATTTGGCACATGCATCAAAAGTGAACCTGCTGGCACAGGATGGGCTTTCCTCACACCAAAGAACAAGTTATGCTGGGATCAGCAACAAAGCAAATACCCTGCAAATACCCAGGAAGATATTTTGAATAGTTTGTCTCCCTTTACTGGTCCACAGTGGGGCCAGACCAGCACCCAACAGGTATGACCAATAGCAGGAGGCTGAAGAGAAGTAATATTGTTCCTTTTCAGCAGCCTGTCCAAATCCAATGTGTTTTCTATTTCAGCCCCATGGATGAAAGCCTTAGGGCTTATCTGGGGTCATTCCTCTGGTCTGGTCACATACCTGCCAAGGTGGCACAGTGGTGGAGGGGGGAAGGGCAAAGCTGTCACTCATAATGGCAATGCTCCTTGCAGGAACACAGTGGTGGCCTGTGAGAACATCCCCATGTTCAAATCCACACATGTAACTGCAGAACACAAGGAGGAAGTTACAGAGATACTCCACCAGCACCAAAAGGAAGATTAGAGAAAATGTGGGGCTGCTGATGAATCAGTTGGGTGTCCTGATAATGGAAGACATGGAGAAGGTGGACTTACTGAATGCTTTCTTTGCCTTTGCTGGGGCTCTCAGGAGCCCTAGACCTCGAGGTAAGAGAAGTCAGGAGAAAAGAAGATTTTCTTTGGTCATAGAGGATTGATTAAAGACCAGGTATACACACCTCACACCCATATATTCATGGCCCCGATGCACACACAGGTGCTGAGGGAGCTGGCAGATGTTGTTGCTAAGCCACTCTCCACCACCTTTGAAAAGTCATGAAGAATGGGAGAGGTGCCCAATGACTGCAGGAAGGCAATACTACTGCCAACTTTAAAAAAGGGAGCACCCAATACTTTAAAGCAGGAACACTCAGGAAATTACTGGCCAGTCAGCCACACCTCCATCCCAGTAAAGGTAATTTTGGAGGTCATCACCAAGCATGTAGAAGAAAAGAAGGTCATCAGGAGTAGTCAGCATGGATTTACTAAGGGGAAAGAAATTATGTGGGAGCTGGGCCAGTTTAGTCTGCAGAAGACAAGACTGAGAGGGGATCTCATTAATGCACATAAATATCTCCAAGGCAGGTGTCAAGGTGATGGTGCTGGACTCTTTCAGTGGTGCCGAGCAACAGGACAAGGAGCAATGGCCACAAACTAAAACACAGGAGGTTCCACCTTAGCATGAAGGACTTCTCGACATTGAGGGTGGCAGAGCACTGGAACAGCTGCCCAGGGAGATCATGGAGTCTCCCTCTTCGGAGACATTCCAAACCTACCTGGACATATTCCTGTGTAACCTGCTCCAGGTGACCCTGCCTCAGCAGGGAGGTTGGATTTGATGACCTCCAGAGGTCCCTTTCAACCCAAACAATTCTGTGATTCTGCTATATGTTAAAACAGAGTGTAAGTTCTTCAGAATAAGATAAAATAAATAATAAAAGAGCAAAAAAGAGGATGCCATTCTCTACAGAAGAATTCATGCAAATATATTAAAGTTTCAAATCAGGATGTCAGAAGTTTGTAAAAATCTGCCTTAGCATCTGCTGGGAAAGAGCCCTGCATCCACTCAATTCCGCTCTCATTTTTTGCTGAAACTGGAAACTGCCCAGTGAACGAGGCAGGAAATTTGAGGAGGAAGGAGACATGGTGAAGGCAGCTGAATGGTGTCCTGGGGCACTGGTTGCTATCTCTGTCCCTGCTGAAGACTTTTTCTGAGATACTGCCAAGTCATCCAAACCATACGTTGAAAGCTGTGCCTCAGTAATTGTGTGGGGTTTTGTTTTTTGAATGCATAAATTAATACCCCAAGTTCTGATTCACAAAACTGCTGAACACTCGTTGCTGTGAAACAAAACAAGGGCATTGTCCTTCCAGCACATAAAATGCTAGAGAACGTGAAGTGTTCAGAAAAATCAGGTCATTAGGCATGCAAATTGGGTCATCAAAATTAGTGGATCTTTTTGACATTAATCTCTCTAGACTTCTTCCTGGGAAAACAGGGAGATCCCATACCCTACAGGAGAGTTGTGAACTAAATTAATTTAATGTTTGTTTCTCTACCAGCTCCCACTCCCACTGATGCTGATGCTATTTGCATGTCAGGTGGGTTGTTTCTTCCTTTCTCATTCACCACTATCACTGAGGACATGGCTATACTGGCACAAAGTATCTCAAGCCCTGGACAGACATGGAATGGGAGTCCTGCCCCATCACCTACAGACACACCTGGCATCTCTGGTGCTGATGGTTTAATCTGGGCTGCTATGATTTTGAGCTCCCAAATTTTCAAATTTGCTCACATTTCCAGAGTATTCTTCAGGCCAGAATGGCATGACCACTGCCCAGCTTTAGGGCAGCTTTCCACTACACAGAGTTTCCCAACAGCAAAAGCAACTTCTGAACACGCTTGTTCCTCAAAGTGGTTCTGCTCCCCTTCCATTAAGACAAGCCCAAGTCTATTATCCCTAAAGTAAAATGCTGAAACTCCTACCACAGATGTTTAAAGTTAGAATTTCTCAGAACAAAGAGCTTATTCAGCTTGAAAAGCCTTACTACCTACGGAGAAGTGCTAACGTCTTGGCTCCCCGCTGCTCCAGTCCCGGCATCTGGGGGCCGTCTCAGTCACTGCTCAGCCTGCCGCCCCAAATCCTGCTGCTGGCAGAGGCAGCAGGGTGGGACCCCTCAAAACTGCTGTGCCTCCATCACCCACAGCTTTGTCAAGGGATTCAGGGAGAGGGATATGGCTGCGTCTGAAGTCACGGCGATCATCAGGGAGGACTAATTTCAATATGTTCTTGAAACTATCTGATGTCAAGCTGTGTGTCTCAGGGGGACGCCAGTTCCGTGTAGTTTGTTGTGCCATCTGTTGAGAAAGGCAGCCACTCGTCTCTCCGCTCCGTGACCACAGATGGGGAGTTTTTCCCCCTGTGTGCATTACTGTCAATACATGCCAAAGCCTTCCTAGCTGGAGCCAGGTGGAATCACCACCACGACGAGCACGCCTGGGAAGAAGGGTGCTGCTGCACAGGCCTTCCCAAGAACCTTGGCTCACGGCATGTAGACGAGCTGAACAAACAGAGCTAGCCTGCACCAGTGAGGGCAGGTCCCCAAAACCCCTCTGACTTCAGGACACTGAGCAAAAAGCCCAGCAGCAGAGCTCAAGGAGGAAGTTGTGTGGCTCCATGCAACACGTGCAGCCCCACTGCAGACTTGACCCTGCTGTTGGCTGACTGTGGATGGTGCTTGCCCCAAATCATCGTCTGGCAACAGCACTGTGAACCTCAGAGACAGAAAAAAATCCAAAGCCTCAACTGCTGCCTCTGTGCAGGTGCCTCAGCTCTCAGTGAAGGCTTGATGTGAGCTTAACTGAACACAGAGTCCAGTGCCCCAGACTGCAAAGGAAACCTCCTCTGCTGACTGACCCACCAAGTCCTGTGGGGGAAAAGCAAACACAGAGTGAGCACCAGGTCCCCCAATGGCCACAGGCAGCTATTGACTCCAGCATCAGTAATGCTCCTTTCTTCCAGGGGTGATTATCACACCTTTTAATACTGAGCTAACACTTTTCCAGGGTAACTGGGTCCATTTCTGAGCCTATGGGCTGGAAGTTTTAAAGGGAGACTTTACAGGCAGGAGACTGTAACAGGAAGTTTAATTGACAATTGGAAGACTTATGGAAAGGGGATGTTGGTTGGGAAGGAAAGTTTTACAGAAAGAGACAGCCCACTCAGATCACTCTCCACTTGTGATCCCTTTGGAACAGGTATTTCACCCGAGCAGAATAGAAAGTGACATTGTATTTATTTTCACTGGAAAGCAAATGTTTGTCTTGCTTCCACAGCACTTCTCCCATCACAAGGGTGGCAGCAGCCAGAGGCATTTCCCAGTGCAAGCAGCTCTGCTGTCCTCTGGGAAGACACAAGTCAGCAGCAAAACCAGCAAAGCATTTCCTTGTATATGAGGAAGCATTTCTGAGGTGGGCATGCCAGAGAGGCCTTCTGAAAATTAATCAAAAAATATCATTTTTTACACCAGTGTTAGAAACATCTTGCACCCTTCACCTCCAGCCAGAGGTGCTCAGCTCTTCTGCAAATCTGCTTTCACAGCTCAGATCTAGATGCTCCCTTGGGAGGCAGCATTTTGGAGTGCCAGCAGATGTTTGCATCTGTCACTTCTTATAAAAGCCGACTCAGTGAAAGCAGAGCTCAACCAAACCTTCCACCTTGGCAAAGCCTCAAGGGGTCTTGCTGCTCACACCTACTCTGACCAGGCTCTGTGCACCTGCAAAGGCAGCTGAGGTGGGCCCTACTTCAGATGTGCCATGCCAGGGATCAGGTGTGGACCACAGGAATCATGAGGGATGTGGGGAGAGCGTGAGGTGCCACGGAGCCACCAAAGGACTAACACTTCTCACAGTAGATTTTTCCAGACAAATGCAACTTTTGACTGATGCCCAGTTCATCTACACAGAGACTTCACCTTTGAAGTCTGTGTGTAGTTAAGGCTCCTTCCTCCCATCTCACACAGCAGAATCAGGAGTTAATTTACCAAGTGATGTAACTAAATTTAAAAAAAAATGAAACCATTTAAATAGAATACTCTGACTAGAGGAAAGGATAGCGTAATTTGCAGATCTCTTCTCTACTTCCTCCATTAATTTACTTTTCTATAAGTTCACAACCCTAAGAACTCATAAAACTCTTCTCAAGCAAACAGGTAAGTTATGCACACACATATTTGAGGCATGTGAATATCTGTGTTTAAAGCAACTTCCAGAAGAGCTCTGCACGCCATGAGCTCTCAGCAGGGTCTGCCTGCACACATTCATTCTGAGTGACCACATATTGCACCTGCATGTCTGATGGCATGGCAAAGGGACAGCTGGCAGGGTCCCCTGGCTTGGGGATGCTTCAGCCATGGACCAAGTTCACCAGCATTTATGGGGGGACCCACACAGTCAAATTTTTCCTCCAGGTCTCTTACAACTGGGAAGCTGCCAGTGCTACATCTGCTTCTAGAAGCTGAGTCCTGTAACAAGTATTTGGACTGCAAAAAAGAGGGGCCAGGGAGGGAAATGATTAGGCATAGCCCTTAAAACAAATGAAGTCTTTGTGTTTTAATATCTGCATTCACATCTCAGCCTCTGTCAAGCTTTCCCCATAGTGCTTTAGAGGGTGGGTAGAGCAGAGTCATGGAACCTTGGAGGGATCTGCTGGTTGACAGAGCAGACACCAGGAAGGGCAGAAACAACACAGACCTTTGAGAAGAGAAACACTTGCTCCTTTCTGCACCTGTATAATTCCCCAGATGGACACCTTCTAGGGCTGCCAGATCTAAAATCTGAAAACACGAGGTGCAGCAGCCACAGCAGCTGGAAGAAGCTGTGAGGAACTATTTTTCCATCATGTCATTCAAAAAAAAAATTGGAAATGGAAAAGAAGATGGAATTAAAGTAGGAATAGGAAAAATAAAAGCTGCAGACAGCTCAGGGTGAAAAGGAGAGGAATAGAAGCAACAGAAAACAGGAAAAAAAACCCCATCACTTTCAGTCCTAAAAATGAGTACATTTGGAGAAAAATAACCATTCTGCTTTTATAAAAATTTGAAAGCAAAACCCAAACAAAAAACTCTAAATGGGTAAAAATACTGGCCCTAATAAAAAACACATGATCTCCTCAATTTTTTAGGCAAATGACCAGCAACATGACAACTTTTATGCCTTGATCCTTAGGAAGCAGTTCTCCCCCCTCGACCCCTGTCAAGGAGGACAAGGGATTAGCTCAGGCACTGAGGAGCTGACATAGTTAAACACTGCTGCTGGCAGATACAATCCAGTTTATAACTGAGGTTGTAAAAATACGCGTGAAAGCAAATTCGTAAGAAAGAGGCTCTAATGAAGATGTATAGAAGGGCTGTAATGCCATGTAGCCTCTTGATAGCTAAGGCCCTGATCCTGCAAATTAAGCTAAGCGGCAAAGTTAATCAGATGCATAAGCATTTGCAACATCAGTGGTTTTTTTTCTTCCCCAAATGAGCTAAATTCAAAAAGCCTTGGTTTAAATTACACGAAGATATTAGCAACATCAGTTCTTTATTAGGAACAGTTTATTCATTCAGGGTGTACAGTATGGAGCAACATGCCTGGCATGGTTAGCGATGCGTGAACCTGAAGGGGAAGAAATCCCTTTGCATTCCCTTCACAGCCAAGTTGCACAACAATTCAGGCTGCTGTCTCAGCAGCCAAATGGGCATGTTTCCAAGCCTAAAAGTCAGCAATGAACCCAAGTGTTAAGGCAGCTTTGTTCTCCTTAAAGCTGACCAGATATCCTTAGAAAACTCCCTTGGATCATCCTTCTTCCTCTCCATCTTCTCCCTGACAGCTTCTTTCTCTAAAGTATCACAACCATGATGTTCCACTCCAAATCAAGGGGTGAAAACATCACATGGCATCAGAGTCAACAGCAAAACCTCTGGCAAAGCAATGGAAGTCTAAGTGAAGATGGCAAAACTAAAGCAATACACCTGAGGTATGAGGAGAAGTTACACTCCAGGCTCTCCAGCTCTTCTATCCCAAAAAACAGTTTAAAGCTGTGGCAAACATGTGCTTGGTAGGGTGACACTCAGGAGTCATCCTGTACTTGTCCTCATGGCAGGGAATGAAGCAAGGCAGCAAATCCTACTTATAATTTGCACACCTCAAACACATCACTGAAAACACTTCTTTTGTGTGATGAAGGAGGTCTTGTTCAACAAGGGAAAAATCCGTCAGAAGCTGAACAGGCAAAGGAGAGCGAGAACCTTGCTCCATGAGCAGGGCATCTTCATGACCACAATATAACATGCTCAAGGCTGGACCAGGAGACCTTGTTGTTCCCTCAGCACACCCATCAGCACCCTGGTAAGGCTCTCTGAGTTGATCAGTGGAATGGTAATGGTTTCTTATTTCAGCAAATTTCTGGAGAGGATAACAAAGCTCACAAGACACTGCTGTGAGGTGAGCAGGGATGACCTGCTCCACAGTGAAAGGCAGGAGATGTTGGGATGGGATGTTTAAGCTAAACCTTAATATACAGCAATCCTATACAAAGGGGAAAACTCTGTAACACCTCTTTGAAAGAAATTACTTTATTTAGGAAGAAATACTGCACCATGGGGAAGGAAAAAGAACAAGCAAACAAATGGCTTTTGATCTTCTCTAACACTTCTTAAGAGGCTTAACTGAAAATTTCTAAACATATTTTTCCCAGTATATATCCTCTTCATTTTCTATTGTCTCTGATAAGATTAATTTCTCACCCAAGCATTCCAGCAACCTCTTTGACAAGTATTGTCTATTTAACAAATATTTTCATCCCACACCATGGTAGTACTTAACACTTTCATGCAAGTCTGTCCTGAATAGCCACAATGCATTTAGAAACCAAGAATTCCTATAAAAATTTCATTGTGCAAGACCTGAAATTTCAGGAAAATCCCCCAAATTCAGCAGTCACTTGTAGTCGTTCATGACTTAAATTTTGCAACAGGAGCAAAGGATCTAACCTGGTCTTTGAACCACGGTCTTGTACTGAGAAGGAAGATAGCGATGACAAGAGTGAAGCAGTTTTACTCATAAAGATGTAATTTTTAGTTCTTCAGTCACAAAGGTATGGAAAATACTTTTGAGTACAGATAACTGTTCTTCCTTCTTTTTTCAGTCTTGGCTCTACATATTTCTTAGTGGTCTTCCCTGTGTCAGATGGACTTTTGCTCTGATCTTGAACACAACTTATATGGGTGTAGGACCAAGACCTAGCTTTCTAAAATCTTCCAGGTTTGGAAGAATTGTAAAATAGAAAAGGAAAAGAAAAAGGAATGCCATCAATCTAGTAACACTTTTAAGTTTTGGTGGGTGATGATGATGATGATGATGATGATGATTATTATTATTATTATCCCCTGCACTATTCATAATAATCAGAAAAATATTAAGTAGTTACAAGGTGACAAGAAGAAAAACAAAGGAAAATAAAGAAATCTCCAACCACTCATTTTATTTCCTACAAGTCAAAAAGAGATGAAATGAGTATTAAATTTATCTTAAGAAATGAAAATAAATGCTAAAAATGATTAGCTAAAACAAATGCTGCTTCATTTCAAATCCACAAGAAAAAAATTGCTATTTTCAAAATGTATTAAATATGAATTAAATTAATTCCATTCATTCACGAGGTAACCTCTTCATTTCAGTTTAGCCTCTCTGCATCAGAGTGCCGGATGAAGGGGACACAGAGGGAAAAGAAGAGGGAGCTTCCTGGAGTGCTTTGTGCTGAGCCTATTTTGGGTTGCATAGCAGCTGGTGGGCAACTGTGGGCAGCATCCATGAGCTATAGCAACGCTTGGGGTGATGGCTGGCAGCTGTGCCAGCCCTTGGATCAGTCCTGAAGCCCAGAAAGGCAAAGACATCATGAAGTTGTTTTCCTCCCTTGTCTTGTGCTGAGCCTCCTGGGAGGCATGAGACAAAACCTGGCACTGACATCCTTCTTGATCTCTGTCAGCCAGAGCTTCCACGCCCAGACACATCCAGCCCATATGCACTCACAGACTTGGACCAACGTGTGTCAGAGAGCTCTTCTTACAGTCAGGACCACAACAAACTCCACATGTACGTCAGCTCTTGGAATAACTGCTGGAACAAGACCAAACTGGTAGGCAGGATGTTTAGGCCAACAAAGCCTGGCTTTCAAACTTGGAAAAGTTTGATAGCAGTGCTCCCTTAGCTTGCTGCAGAAAGTCCCTTTTGCTAAATTTAGGCACTAAATAGCATTGTTGACCTATTCTCTTTGCAGGATGCCTGGCATGGTGCAAAAACACTTTCTGGAATAATCTGTTCAACACAATTCCACAGCTGCTGTGCACACTTAAGGATATTCCACAAGCTGGTACTTGTGCAGTCACTGACATTTGCTCTTGAGCTGATTTGTATTGTCAGTGTAAATATAAAGGTGAGCAGGTTCTGGGAGGTGCAATGCAAAGTCAGCACCATTGGTACCAGAACAGGCAGCACTGGCCCATGACAGGCAGCAAATGTGCATTTCAGCACAGCTCCTGCTGGAAAGAGAGGAATGCAACCATCAGTCCCTGGCTTCTGGCTAACTAAACACAAAATACTTGTCAACGAAAAAAACAACAAAATCAATCCTGTTTTTAAGTGGCTGCCAAACCTGACATAGCCAAAATATCAAGCCAGTGAAAGACACTGCATTTTTCCCCTGCAAATTTCTACCCACAGAGAGCACTTGGCCACAGATCTCCCCAGATTAACAAGGTCAGCAGGTCCCATCAAAGAGCAACTTTTGCTTTGCAGCTGCAGCCCGACACCTGTCAGCTTAATCAGCTGGATTTGAAACCTTCCCCAAACCCACTGTCTCCATCTGGGAGCAGGCAGCCCAGCTTGAGTTCAAGCTGGATTCATTCAGAGCCCAAGGCTGATTGATAAATGTCCTTCCTTCCACTGGCATCAGCCATCTGGCACCTACACTGAAGAGACACAGCACTTTACTGGTATGTCACAGGTCTGCTCCAAGGGCTCTCTGCTACTGCCACCACCCTGGGAGGAGAACCAGGGAGCCTCAGCAGCAGAGCCCCCTGCCATACCTGCCATGGTGCTCGGGCCAGCTAGTATCATGGTGAGGCTGGGATTGGAGTCCTCATGGCAAAGCACTTGGGGTGAAATTACCTCACTGGAGATTTAGTACAGGATTTCTGGATGATGCAGTAAAGCTGATTGTAATGTTATTTTTCTTACAGGACCTGAGCATCGATGGTTGCAGGATCTGTCCCCTCCCCTTCAGGAAATTTGAATCCCGCTTTAAGTCATCAGCAGAAGTAGGATTTTACTAATTCCCAGTTGATTGTGTCACAGGAGTCGCGCACACACACACACAGAGCAGAGTCTTCTCCAAAGAGATCTAGAGCAAGGATTTTGGGGCTATGAGCAGGTTTGGGTGGCAGCTTGTGATGGCTTCAGCATTGGTTGCTGCAGTCACAGAACCACAGAACATTCTGAGTTGGAAAGGACCCAGAAGGATCATCGAGTTCCACTCTTAAGTGATTGTCCCATACAGGGATTGAGTCTGTGACCTTGTTAGCACCATGCTCTAACCAAGGGAGCTAATCTCAATTTTGCTCAACTCTCTTATAAATTCTTATAATCCTTATAAACTCTCTCATAATAAGACAGTCCCCTCATCCCATGGCAAAGGTGAATAAAGCTTCCAAAATAACCTTAAATGCAGCAGGTTAAATGTGGTTGGGCTGCCTGGAGCTTTTGCAGTACCTTATGCAACAGGACAATGCTCTTGCTTCAGTCTTTTGATTGACACTGGAAGGTTGAAAACACAAAGAGGAAATGAAAATTTCATTTTTTTTCACTCCTGCTTTGGAAAGACTGGAGATGAAGCCTTCATCTCACCCACCTTCATTTCCCATGAAAGCCAAATCAAAGGATGCTCCCACAACTGTCATTCTGAAATCAAACCATGTGAACCGTCAACAAGCAAAGAGCCACACAGCCAGTTCTGCTCTTGTCCCTGGGATTGCCCACAGGTGTGGAACAGGGACACTTGCCTCCCAATACCCAGCTGCCACAGTTCTCCCTGGACAGCAGGACACAAAGTCATCAGTCTGCGAAGCAGGTGCTTCACAGTATAGTATCCATACAACCTTCATATGGACATCTCTAGTCCTCCAGTGCCTCTCAATCAATTCACTTTTCTTGTTTTAAGCAATGATAAAATGGTGGGTTTTGTTGGGTTTTTCCTAAGAGGTAAAACTAAAGCTTGTTCCGTATTGTTAAGCTGATTTTTAATTGTCTGGGAGATACTGAGAAGAATTTTCATGGTATTTTGTGGTTTGAGGTTGAAAAGTGTTCCTGTCTTGAAATATTTTGCCTAAGATTAGTTTCTTTATCTTAACTAGATCAGTAAACTAATGTGTGACCCAAACATAATTACTTCATTTTTAGATCAGTAAAAACTTCAAAGGAACATGTTCATGGCAAACTACAAAACCGTCCTAGAATATTCACTGAGATACTCTGCATCAGGAAACATATACATATTCATTAGCAGTTTTTATTTATCTTCAAAACACTACGGTTCTGAAAAAACAAATCAAACAGAAGTGTAAAAAGCCTTTGTATTCAGCCAAGTCTACTTGGGAAATGATTAGTATTACTGCAGTTGTACTGAGTAGACAGGGTTATTAATTAAGACATACTGGTTTGCTCTGGTGCACTCTATCCTCAGCAGAAGATCTGTCAAGTTATTGTGGTTTCTACAAAAGTTTTCTCCCCATACCATTTCTTACGTTTTCTAAAATAAAAACAACTCAAGATATTTATGCTTTCAAATTTCTCACGGCTCTATTCACTGAAAGCAATGTCAAAAATCCTACCCACCACAATCTTTAATAGACTCTATTTAGAAATATATTTGCTACAATTTAAAAGTATCTTTCTGCTCTCTCAGTAAATGACCCCATAATTTGTTTTATGGGCCTTCGAGTCTGGGAACAACTGCCAGCAGTCTGTGTTCTGTGGAACTACAATCTTCTGGAGATTTGTGTTTGATTCGCCACAGAAATGAAATCTAACCTCCTAAGAGGGGAACAATGACCCAATAGTCCTGTATGAGGCTGAGAATTAGGGCAGAGGAATTCAATTTTGCCATAACATCAAACTGCTAGTGTGATCCTGGACAACATCCTTGTGAAGGTCTACACTGCTCTGCCTGGGAAGCAGCGTGACTGTGATGAATTGGTGTATCTGGAGCTTCACGTCACTGCTCTATTCCCGGCTTCTGAGCCAGGTCCAAACAAGCCATGCTGGTATCTCCCCACTGATTTGCATTGTAACTCTGGGAGTTACAGAAGTCTAGAAAATGAGCTTTGAATCCTGTGACATTAGCTTCAGCAATTGCTGAGGTAGCTCATATGTCTCTATAGACCCTTAATTCTCCTCTAGCATTTTATTCTTAATTTCAAAATGGTAATGATAGTGGTGACTGGTGAGGAGAGCCTGGCCAACCTCTTCTGGGGATAACAAGAGTTCAGTGAGCTGAGGACCATTCATCCTGAGGACCAGAGGGTGTCCTTTGATGTCTTCTCTTTACTGACACAGGTGTAGCCATTCTCTTAATAGAGGGACTCATTTGCTTTTTAAATAATGGTCCTGTGGTGAGTAGTGTGACCTGAGATTGTGCTGACTGAATAAATGTCTAAATAACACTCTAAATGTCACAATAACACAGTCCTGATGTCTAACAGAAGGAAATCTGTATTTTCCCTAAACCAAATTTCAAAGAAATATAAGCAAATTTGATCCAGACTTCAATGAAAGGCAGTGCACAAGATATTTCTTCTGTTTCTTGAGCTGATTTTGGCAGTAGTTGCTCAAAGTAGAACTGCATACTGATTCCTAATCTTCCTCAAGTTCTGACGAAAGTGACCAAAGATCTCTTATGAGATCTTTGTGTTTCTTTCTCCTATTGAGATTAGGATCTGCCTTCTAGCTTTTGTGAGTGTCCCTACCTCAAAGAACTCACAGACTAAACACACAAAGCAATAAAAACAATATATTGAAAACACAGTAAGGAGGGTCACAAAGGAAGAGGGGTAACTATGAAAAGTGAAATGGCCATTGTCACAGCACACCAACTGCACAGAAAGCAAGTTGCATGGTTTATGTCCTACAGTAGGCACAGCCACTTGAGCATTGCATGAAGGTTCTCTGAGATAAGCACAGCAACTCTTCTACCCCTCACACACTCAATCCACAGTCCAAGGCTGCAGACTGCACTGGCATGAGCCTCTTTTCGCAACTTCTATTAAAACAGGCCTTTCTTTAAATAGTATTCCACCTGGAAACTTCAGAGATAATAGTTTGTCTGAAAAAACAACAAATGTCTTTTGGAGGTGGGCTTTTTCATTCTTCCCTGAAAGTTAAGAAGAACATTTCAGTCTCAATGGCAAATTTCAAAAGGTTTAATTGATATTCTTATCTTTTCTCTGACAAGTAGACATTACTGGATTCAGCCCAAATCCCTATGTCCAGCAAAGCCTGAATTATCATCAGCAACCTGACATGATTATCTATTGTTTAAGTTCTGACGTGCTTAGCTGGAGATGCATTTTCTTCTTTTTACAGCTTTTATAGTTCCTCACCTTTTTCATTTTTCAACTCTCCTTACTCTACAACTCCTTCAACTCCTTTTCCTTCATTCAGGTTCTCTGTAACAGACTTCTCATGCTCTGCACTAGGAGGGCATACACAAAAGTGTTACACTTTCAGCTTCTCTGAGTCTGCTTCTGAGCCTGGAAGTTCCCTCTGCAATACAGGTCGTTTCTGAGTGTGAAAGCTTTAGAGCAGATTGATGCTGTCAAACACTGCATGGAAAATCCTATGACTATTCCAGTTAAGGTGGGTAGTCTTCATACATCATCTAGCGGATGGAGAAAGACTTGATCTTTGAATTTACCAAAAGGCTCTTGGCAAACATGAGGGGATTGTTTGTGCTGGGGTAATGTGAAACTCTTCTACTCCAGTGGATTTGGGGTCAAGCTGTCAAAGCAAAGCAATCACGTGGAGCCTACAACAGAGCTTCCTACAGTGAGCAGCTCCCTGGTTTCTTCAGGAGTCTTCCGGCTGAGATGTTGGTGCTAAAGATTTGTACTAACACACACAAATCAGTGCTTTTAAATAAAGAAAGCATTTAAAATTCCTTTGGATGGTAATATTATGAAGAGTACACAACATGCACACGGAGTTTGGGAAGGAAGTAAAAGCAGAGGAAAGCGTTGTGTCTTGAGGAAGGTCATGGAAAAGGCTGGTACTGAGACTCAGAATGCAAAGCAGATATTCTGGCTGTGGGTTTTTTTAATAAGAAAAGACTCCTCCCTCCTCATAGGGATCCTAGCATAATGCTGCAATAACTGCTGCAGGGATCCTGCAAACACAAGCCAGCCACCTTCTCCAGAACATAAACTTTGAGAAATTTTGGCAGGTATCAAACGATCTCTTCCCCAGAACTCATCACCAGCATATGGTCGTGACACGTGCAACATCACGGCTTTGTATCAGCAATGCCTGGCAATGCCCTTCTAAAAAAATCTCTTGCATTAGGTGGCACATTTAGATGCACACAAGTTTAATAAACAGTAATAACAAAGGTTATAGCTATAGAGTCACTCCTGATGGATTGGCCATTTCTATCAGAACTGTTTTACCTGCAGGCAATGTTTTTCCTTCAATTCTTGTTTAAAGATTAAAGAACTTCTTCTTCATTATTTTCTCACATTATACAAGGTATTCTAATCACTGTTGGATAATGAATGCAATGTTAACAATATATAATTTACAAAATTTATGCCCATATTGACACCAAAATAAAACCTGAGATTGCAACACAGTACTGTGGTTTTATTATACTGTAAGTACAGTTTCAAACATAATAGGATTTATTCATAGCATATTTACTCCACTGAAGTGAGCATAAATATGTAAATATCTAAGGCTTAAACTGGGAATTGCCTACTGCTGCTTTCAAGTCATGCAGCTCTCTCTGCACTCTAAATACAGGCTGACAGCAGGAACGGCAGAACTGCACTTCCAAGGAAAGCATTACAGAAGGATCAACCTTGCACATCATTACCTTACCCCTGACTTCTAATACAGAATGACAGTGGACACACAGCTGTAGCTTTCACACTACTTTAATGGAACAACTACAGAAAAAGAGCTAGAGAGCACACATTGCTGATTGGGGCAGCTCCTGCTGAAGTGTGATTTCAAGGAAGAAAAATTCCTTTTTATATGACACCATTCAAATGTACTAAGCAAAATAATTTCATGTTGACATACGTGTAAGTGAAGGGGTGTTGAATTTGTTCCCAGGTTGTCAGGGAAAAGAGGACAGCAGAAGTGCCTGCGAGCAACACTCAGACAAAATCTTTTTCTGAGTGAAATAAACATGAAGTGTGTGGTGGGAAAGTTATTCTACTGAAGCCAGTGGATGCAGCTTCATTGGCTTCTCTAGAGTATGAGGCAGCAGAGACCTGCTTCAAAGACTTGCAGGCATGAGAGGTTACACCAATGTGAAGGAAGTCCATGTGGGGTATATTAAATTGAAGGGATCCTGTTTATAGCTTTCTCAGAGGCAGAAAGCTCAATCAGTTTTCAAAGGTGCAAATAAATAAGAAAAAGGACATAGCAGAATTGCTCATGGGGCAATTACTGGAGGATATTTGGAGCAACAGAGAACAACACCAGCTTCACAGCTGGAATTTTAGATCTAAGTAAATACCTGAGTGATCATCTTTAGCTGTGTACATACTTTAATCCACACCTTTCCACTCACTTATTGCCTCCGTGCCACATAGTTTTTAAGAATGGGAATCAATAGCCCATAAAAGGTGTCATATTGTCAACAATAGAAATGAAATCCCCTGGTTCCTGAACAAACAGGCTCAAAGCAGTACTACAAACTTCTACTCACCGCTGAGGCAATTTGCCTCTCGTGTAACCTGGAGGGTATCTCTCGTTATAATTGCTACTCGGTCTTGGCTTGAATTGCTCCAAGCTCTTCTAATACAATCTGATCCCTTCAGTCTCTGCTTTACTGCCCTTGTTCAAGCATGAAGAATTCAAGCTGGAACAGGTGCAGAGCAGGATGATTAACAATCTGGGGAACAGGGGGTCTTTCACAAGCAGAGCTGCCAACGCTATCAATTTATGTGGTAGACAACTGCTTTGGGCAGTAACCTACTGGATTTCCAGTATGTGGCAGCTTAGGTTCTTGGATGCCTGGAAATTCAGGAGAATTTCACAGAGCATACACAAAGCAACTTGAGGTGGAACAAACAGTGAGTCTGATATGTCCCTGGTCCCAGAAGGGGCAGAGAGTCAACAGGTGGTTGTCACTCCTGTACTGGCAAGGACAGAGTGGTCCAAGGAGAGCTCTGTTCATGTACTATGGTAAAGGCTGACTGTTGTCTGGGCTTACAGGGGGATGGGAATGAAAAGCACTGGGAAGGAAGAAATGTCACTATGCTAAAAGATAGTATCAGCATGGAAGAAAAAACAAGCATGGACTGGCCAGGGATACAGTCATACTGTAAACTGGAAGATGCCAGGTAATTATGAGTGTACAGATGTTGCACAACAGCTTTCCTCTAAGGGAGAGGGAGACAACAGCCCCGCTACTCCTAAAAAGAGCTTGAGCCTTTATGAAATGATTCTATTAAATAAGTGTCTGTAACATTAGGGATTAAATCAGCTAAATCCAAAGATCCTGTCCTGTTTTCGACCATGCAGTGGCCCTTATGTGTGCCTTTCTCATAAAAAACATATGCTCCTCTCTCCTTTCTCTGGAATTTCCTCTGTGTTTTTTCTCTACTGAGCATTAGCAGCAGTATTACTTTGCATTTTGCAGTGCATTCATCTTATTCTAAGTGCCAGTTCTTTGCATTAGCCTCAATTTCTTTATATGTTTTCTGCTTACATATCTTTACATTACATATGTAAAGGACTAAAGAATTAGACATAATTTAGCTTAGCTGACAACAGAGTCATTAAAAGAACTGTCTTGAAATTATTTTTCCCTCATTTTTGTCTATCAAAATTTTTTCTAAACTTCACAACATAATCACAATTACAACTCTGAAATCATCAATGAATGAATCTTTTTTATGGCCATGGGATCATAAAGTGACTGGAAAATCTCCTGGAAATCAGAGGCTGAGTTTTGACTTCATCTGAGACTGGTACATTGTGAATAAAAATTACATAAATCTTATTAATTTCACACAGTGAAGGCCACTGGTAACATTCCTCCCTACTACAACCCCCCTTACATAAATCCATCTGAATCTTTAATACTAGGTCATGAAGAAAAAACAACCTAGAACTTAAAAAATAATGTCTTTCAATTAAAGATTTAAAAGCAGAAGGCACCTTATGTACTTTTTTCTTATCTTCCAGATAAAGACCTCTTGGGTAAGCTTGGTAAATCCTTATCTGCTAGATAAAGGGCCACTATGATGGGCCTTATCGCTTAATTAAATCCTAGTACTATGTACAATGAAGTCAATAATTTGTTGTACAAGATAGCACTTCAACCTGTGCATTGGATAATGCATCTCTATTGGTTTCCTGTACCTCAGCCCACTGTAATGGGTCATGTTCCATAACTTGCTCCTGGGCTGCTAGGAATTCATTACCTAAAGGGCACCCAGCTGAATGTGGACAGGTTGGAATAAATACATCTGTTGGATCAACTAGATAAATTAAAGTCCTCAAATCAAGCTGATTTGATACATAAGCCCTAATTCTATCATTCTTCCTTGCAACGAATTTAGCTGATGTGGATTTTGGATCAAATAAAATACTGGTTCTGCTAATGATTGTGCTGGAAAAATAGTATAACCAAAGTTAATGTTAGAAGGTGTTGCAAAACCTGTGGACCAAATGTAGTTACTGAAAAAAACACATGATAAGGTCTAAATCCTGACCATCCGTGTGTTCCTTGGCTCACATCACTCACTGCATTTGAATCCACACATATCAGGATGAAAAGAGAAACTGATCAATAAAAGCTATAGCAACTATCACCACATATCATACTGGCAAGGTCTTCTTGAATGTAAACCCAGTTCAAATGATTCTGTTTTCTACACAAACACATTTGCATAAAGCAGTTGAATACTTGCAATGCTTCATTTCACTAATTGGCTTATTAGTAATGGGCTAGAGTGGTCTGTTCCTGAGTCTGTTTGGCAACAACACTTTTGGACATATGGAAAACCCATAAAATCAGGTGCATTGTATCTCTGAGTCTCTGAAGGACCCATTTTAGCCTAAATCCTTTACCCATTAGGCCCAGCAAACACAGAAACGGCTTGGTTCTGTGATAATGCACTAAGGCTCTCCAAGCCAGGAGTCTTTCCTTGGTAAATGTGGAAAACACTAAACTCAAGATCTGTTACTGGCACTAATCTTAATTATAAAAACATAGACTCTATGGCCGTAAAAATAAAAAATAGAGACTCTATAAAAATAGAGACTCTGTGGCTGGGATTTATTTCCCTTCACTTTGACCAAGAGAGGTCAGCAAGAGCCACCATTCAGCCCATCTAATATAACTGAGTGAAGGAGGTTACACAAGGAGCTTAGCTCTGACCTTTACACAAGCAGAGGTAGAGAACATTTATCCTCCCATTAGAAAGACACCTTGAGGAGCATCTGAGCATGGAGCTGTATCAGTGCTACAAGGCAAGATGTCTGTCCATGAAGGATGGGACATTAAAATTCTCAGGTGCTCAGTAAGACAAAAGGTCCAGATGAGGACGAGGTTCATGCTGAAGATGCTGAGAGCTTTGGAGTGTTTTATCTTTACTAATTTACACCAATGATGTGCTCAGACCTGTACTCTCAATGCTAAGCAGAAATAACTCCTAGCCACTGGGATAAACATAAACGAACTCTAGATTATGCCACTCCAAATCACCCCCATTAGGATTATTCTGTAAATTTAGCATCTCCACAATTTTACAGCATTTATTGCTATTACATTCTGCTTTCATAAAGCTGAGGGTGCAAAAACTGCTTCCAGGAACCGCTGGTATTGACGCCAGGCTAAATATGCTCTAAGTTGCTCGAGCTGCATGCAGGAGTTCCTGGATTTCACAGCTGGCTACTTCTAGCAAATTGTACTCCTTTCTGCACATAGTCCCAGAAGATTTACCCATAAATGCATAGACCTAGTTCTTGCATGTCTGGCAAACTCTTCTTGTATGCTTGCCAAGTTTTAAAGGGCAAGGAATCAACAGCTGATAATTTATGCCAGGAACCTACAATGATCCAAACTCACCCCTTGTGTAACTCTGGTAAAGACAGCAGAGTTCCAGGGGAGAAGTTGTTGGCTTAGCAAAGCAAATTTTCACTGACATTTGAGGAATACACAGTATCAATTAAAGCAGAGCTAATTATTGCTACTATTATTTGCATTGCAGTAGTTCCCAGAGGCTTTTAAAGGGATTATAGCCTTCTGGCACCAGGAGTTCTTAGGAACACGAGCTCGTATCTGGAAGTTCGTACATAACTGCTGACATTTGGTACCTGTGCACGATGCTCAGTGGGGCTCCTCAGGGCACTGTGCTTTGCTCACAGGTATGGGTCAAAGGAATCTGAGCCACAGGAGTTCCTTGTGATGCCCTGAGGTTTGCCTGCAGCCATCACACATCCTTCTGCTCTTTTACAGCCTGGCTTGTGTCCAGAGAAAGCAAGCTCTTCCCAAAGCTCAGCATTTGGGCAAGGCCAACAATGCTGTACATTGGTTCCTTGTCAGGAAGTCTTGGGAAACACTCCTAACACTTATTTATTCTGATGTGTTTATCGTGGGGTACCACTCCCTTTACCTATGAATGGGAGGTCTTAGACATTATCCACTACATTGAGTCATTCTTGAAAGGAAAGACTGCCTTACATTTGCCAACTTCACCCTGATTCCCGTGCTGTCCCTGACACCAGCTGGGATCTTAGTGAAATGAAGCAAAGCTAAGTAAGATTTCCAGCATCCAGACTGAAAAAAAATAGAAATAAACCACTGTAAAACATTTAACACTTGGATTTCCTTGGTTTCTTGATTTCTTTTCACTAGATTCCTAAAATATATTGCAAACACTGGGGTCCAGAGCACTACCTAGGCTCCTGAATGCTGTTCTCTGATCAAAACCCAAAGTATAGCCCAAACCTCCCTGCAGGCAGTTGGAGCTGGTAAAAATTTATATATTTTTCACTACAATAAGGTACCTGTTCCGTTGAGAGTTTGATCTTTGCTGGTTGACCAGCTTTCTCGGGACTCCACAGGAGACACATCAATAACACACTTGGCATGTTGCTTGTTCAGGCCGTTTCTCAGCTCACAAGTTCTCCTGTTCTCCACCTTCACAGCTGCTTAAGGGGTCCCAGGGTCACATTGCTCTGAAGAAATTACAGTTGAAATAAGATGCATCAAGTGGATTGCAGACTGCAAGGCAGATAAGGGGATAAATACGTAACAAAAATGCAGGAGGAAACAGAAAGAAAAATTACAGTGAAAGCAAAATTGGATACACATGAACATTGTCCACAGCTCTGAAACTACAGTTAGTCATGGGGCTGTAACACACTCAGAAATGTTTCTGTTCAAAGTTTACCATCAGCGTTTTTCATATACTTGGTTTTAATCCTCATACTGTTCTCATTCCTTAAGTAAGACATTTATTAGTTTTTAAATCTGAAATTTCCCAATCTGCCTCTCCCTTTCCAGGGGATTGGCTCAAAGGGAAAGCTCCTTTCACCTGTGTCTCTCTTTCAAGAGGTACTGCTGCCTCCTGTAATTGCTGTCACTACCAACAGGCCATAGATTAGACCCACTGACACCTACAAGAGAGCAAATTTGCTTTTGCACCCCTCATTTGTACACTTTAAATCCAGAATTTTGTGTCAGGTGTGACAGAACGTTTGCTGCATCACAGGATGTTGCTGAAATAACTCAAGAAGTGTTTAGTGCCTGGTTTGGAAGACTTCACCCAAAGACAGGTTTAACGTTGGATGGAAGATGGTGCCTGGGAGTGAGGTGGCACTGAGAGGTTCAGCACGAGGTTATGAGCCAAACCCATGACTGGATCACCAATCTGGGACAGCTTGCCATGCTGTGAAAACTCAGCCTGGTTTTGCCAGGCTAGAAAGCAAGCTCACAAAGAGGTAACTGTGGTTAAAAAGTAAGTCAAAAGCATATTTTGTCTATGGAATTAGGAACCATTTGTTGTTGATAACACTGTTCGAAACACCCTCATATTAATTCCAAGTGTTTCATGGAATTAAACTTGGAAAGTTGCTGTACTGGATTTCTAACTGATTTTTAACCATTTTAGAGTGCAAAAAAGAATGATTTAAATATAAAAAGTATTTTTAAAAAGATTGTGTCCACTCCAGAAGCAAGTCACAAATTATTTTGAAAAGAAAATGTTAACATCCAAACCTACTGTAAATAAAACTGATAATGACTATTACTGTCAAAATAGGTTTATGTAGAGAAGTTAGGACACAACAATTTTTACTAAAAGGTTTAAAATACGAAATCCAAGGCAAGAAATGCAGAGTAACCTGCTTCAGTAATGCAGTGAGTGCAGAACCAGGATTACTGGATCTTGAGTTCTCTCTCTCATTTACTTAATCCCCTTGCAAGACAATCTGTTGCATTCCCGACTGCAACAGGATTTGCTTGGTAAAGATGCACAGGCAAATATATTATTTATGCAGAACTTCCAAAAGTATTTTTTAAAGTGATGATGATTAGTTCACATAAAGTAATTTTAATTCATGGGTTCCAGAATATATATCTTAACTTACTGAGAAGACATGAACCCATTTGCATTTTATAGCACAGAGCAGGTAGTACAGAGAAAAAATGGTTTTTTATACAGAATCCAGAGCAAGTACAGTTCCTGAAATTTGAAAATTCATAGAAAATTCTGAGTGAAGCTGAGTAGAGTCACCATGCTCTCTCTGTCATTATCATTTAGGTCTCTGTTCCACACTTGCTGAAGTTTGGACCCCTGGGAATGGCCACTTTTTTTGTAAAGGAGCTGTGCAAAGTGGCTGTTTGTATATTAGCAAAATAGTAGTTAAGTGTCCTGTTATTCCTCTTTAACATTGGACTGGTCTGTTAAGAAAATGGTAAATTGGTTTCTGTTTGGATTGTCAGTCAAAAAAATTGCTATTAAAATGAGAAAAAATATAAAGCATAAAATATCCATAAATGCACTTTTCTACATATCTGAATTCCACAAAGCTGCCCATTGTTAACACTGCTTATGTTTAACAATTTCCCAGCACTGAACAAAAGGGATACAGAAAATTTTGACAAGAGAGCTGTGAATTGTAACAGGCTGCAGCTGAGCCTGGCTGAGTCTTGCCCCACACAGCCTTTAAAGGGTCCAGGAAACTTCTTCCCTTGCCAGGAAATCCTTTTGTATTGCAAACCAGCTCCAGGAAAGAAAGATCAATACCTAGAAGCAATTGGTGATCTCCTGCCCCGCCACTGAAATCATGGTGGGTGTTTACCATGGGTAGCTGTAGTATTCACTTATCACCCCCATGTCAGGCAATCAGAGCTGGACTGATGGACCACACACTAAATTAGCAGCACCTACTGACAGCCTTTTTCCCGAATTGCAGAGAGAATTTGGCTGAGTTTGTAGGAATACATAAAGAATAAACCTCTAGGTGTATGGTTGTGAAGAAAGCCAGAAAAATGAGATCAAATGCAATGCAGAGACAAGTCTGCAGGGAGCAGAGAACAAAGTGACATGAGAACTTCCCTATTCTCATAGCGAGGGTTTAATCAGATAACGCTGATAATTTAAATACTAACATTGTTAATTATTTCCATGAGGACTTGTCCACCTGGGAAAGTTTTGCCGTTTACTTGAACTAGTCCTGTTTTAGTAGGCTCCATTAAACTGTTTTAGATCAGATTTCGTTTCCCTACAAGTAGTATAACCTAGAAGTTTGTTTTATATCATGGCATAATTTTGCATTGTGTTTAACCTGGCCTGTGCAGAAGTCTGGATTCCCTGTTAAAACTTGGAGAAGTCAGGAAGGAAACTCAAAAGGAAAACCTTTTGGTGATTGCTGTAGGATCAGTGATCCAAACTGATACACTCAGCAGCCACACTGTGCCCATTGAAAAGGAGAGGGGAGCAAGTACCCAAGCAGTCAGGAGAGAAGTGCTTGAAGTGCCAGCAGGAAAGGATTCACAGCTGCAGTGAACTAAACTGAGCATGCTGTAACACTGAACCTATAAAGGGAGAACTCTGGTGAGGTTTGAGTGCAGAACCACAAACCACACGGTCTGAACTTCTTAAGGTCAATTTCTACATGGGTTAACCTGAATACATGCTAAGCCTTGAAAGATGGGGGACCATAGATTCAACACACCCTAACCCATCCCCTTGGTGGTGTATTTAATTAATGAGGTTTTTTGTCACCCAACACGCAGCTGAACTCGATGGTTCAGGCTGGACCTGTGACTCCTGAAGCCTCAATACAGGACCATATGGCCAGTTCTAGGACCCTCCATTCAGTAAGGACATCGGGGTGTTAGAAAGGGTGCACAAAAAGGCAAGGGAGCTGGCGAAGGTCTGGAGCACAAGTCTGATGAGGAGCAGCTGAGGGAGCTGCGGGTGTTCAGCCTGGAGGAGACTCAGGGGAGACCTCATCACTCTTTACCCCCTGGAAGGAAGCTGTAGCCAGCGGGGACTCGGGCTCATCTCTATAGCAAGCTGAGATAGGACAAGAAGAAATAGTCTTAAACTACACCAGGACAAGCTTAGGTCGGACAAAAAAGCGTGATTAGAGATTGAAATGGGCTTCCCAGGGCGGTGGAGGAGTCAAGCGTTGCTGAAAGCGTTCAAGGGAGACTGGACATGGCACTCAGTGCGGTGATGTAATTGGTATGCAGCTGTTCCGTCATGGGTTGGACTCGATGATCTCAGAGGTCTTTCCCAACCTAACCGATTCCGTGACTCAGTGAGCCGTGCATTTCAGAGGTGGTACGAGCAGTCACCCACGTCCGCATGACACATCCACAGACCCCCGTCATGGAGTCTCTCCCTCCCATTCCTGCTGTTTGTCCAGGCCACGGGAACCTACACCAGCACTGGCACCAACACCAGCTCGGCCGCCCCTCTCGCAGCCGGGACGGTGAACAGCACCACAGCCCTGCCCCG
>VWYP01034182.1:279356-354023 GCA_013400435.1 Pycnonotus jocosus | reverse complement strand
CGAGGCGCCACCGCTGCTGCGGGCCTGGCTGGGAGCGGCGCGTCTCGCGTGGCCGGGGCCTGGGGGAGCGCGGATCGCGGGGTGCGGGAGCTGCCCGGGCACCGCAGATTACCGGGAGCGCCGCTCCGGGGCCGCAGAGTCGGCGTCGTGCGGCGGTGGGAGGGGCTGTGCCCGCTCGGCCGGGGCAAGGCCCGGAGGAACAGTGGCTTCGCCGCGGGGCCTTCGAGGGACGTGGGATTGTTTTATTGAAAGACATTCACAGAATTACAGGGTCATTTCGGTTGGAGAATATCTCAGATCATCCAGTCCGACCTATGACCGAACACCACTGTATCAACTAAACCATGGTACTAAGTGCCACGTCCAGTGTTTTCTTAAACAACCCTCGGGATGGTGGGTTTTTTTTCCCGTAGTTTTTACAGGTACAGGTATGTGGCTGGAGTAACACGTCTCTAAGCTGCGGTGTAGTTGTAATTTATTTCATAGACTGTCCAGAAGTAGAAGATCTCACTTGAAAAGTGTGAAATGAAGTCAGTGCTTGACTCCAAGACTCTCAGATGTTCCACTGTGCTTCTGCATGACTACAGACACCTCTACACGTGGCATTTTAATAGCTCAGATTCTGCTGTGATTCTGATTAAGCAAATCTTAAAATGAGAACATTTGTTTGGGTGACTAAAAGAAAGTCTGTCAGGGGTCTCTCCAGAGTGTTCAGGACAGATACAGTTAAAAGGATATGTGTGTTTCTATGCTTGCGTTCATTAGAAGTAGCAGTTTTTTATAAAGACTGATCAGGTTGGTCAGTTGACCCACTTGCCCTTGTCTGTACAAAGGTTTTTGGTGATTTAGTCTCTGTAAGTTGTTGTCGAGGAGGAGAGGGGTGGCTCAGTGCTCACTCAGCTGAGGGGTCTGACTGTGCTCCTTGTTTGGTTTGATGGGTGACAAGGCACATAAACATAATTATATTTTTATGGTAAATCTTGCCATACATAAAGGTAAATGTTACAAAGAAATTCCCAAATTTAGGAGTTGAGTTTGGGAAGAACGCTAGGAAGGACAGCACTGCTGGTAAAACAGCAAATAGTTTAATACCTTAAGCATTGTTATAATAGTATTATAACCGCTACTAATTATTACTACTGCTAATAGTAAATATACTGCAATATTGGAGTTACTTTTGAAAAATCTTTGTGCTAATTTCTGTGGTTCCACTTGTGATGTGGAAGTAAGGTTGCCATTCATGTACTAGGTGGAAGGGAAGTTTTTGTGGTATTACGAGGATAGAGTAATTTAAAGAGTCACTTTTGAAGCTTTTTGGTTCTTGTGTTTAAAACTGCTTCAAGCTGAATGAATGTGCTTTCACGTACAAGGGCAAGTGCTGCAACAGACAACCTTCAACAAAGTGATGAAGCTGCAATTTCAAGGCTGATTTTTGTTGTTGTTGTAGAGTTCGATTTGTGTCCAAGGGTGAGTTGGGATCCCTTTGTTCTGAGTGGGCAGAAGCAGTTGTTTGTTCAGTGTTCACACTGTGCTCATCAGTAAGTGGTGGCCACTTAAATAGGATCCCTGCCCCATATAGACAGTGTTTGTTTAGTCTTGGTGGTCACTGTGCAGCACTTGCTGAATGGAGGAGCCCACAGGTCACATACATACATGTCCATGTGACTACTCAGGGAAAATTCCTGGTTGAAATTGTTAAATACACTTTTAAAGCCCAGTCAAGAAAGCCTAGAACTTATACAAATGGAATATGCAACTGTTTTTGGAAAGAGACTGCTATCTAAAGTGGTAGCATGCAAAAGAAGCTGCTGAATTAAGTGATTTTGGTAATTTAAAGTTTCAACTGTAGAAATTAATGTTAGGGATTTAGTTTTTGAATTTTTAGAATGAAGGAAAGATTTCAAAATACGGACATAACAGCACCCCTGTCTTCTTTAAAAAAGGCTAATGATAGGTAAAATAGTACAAAATGGATATTGGAAATATAAATTAGTGTTAATGTGATGACATTGCAGCATAACAGCTGACAAAATTGGGTGGTTTTGTTTTGAGGATGCAGATGAAAGTTTAAGTCCTCTTTAAAGGTATGTTACAGGACTGAGAATGAAATGTGAGATGTCTGCGTTGGCTGGACATTTACATTTATTTGATGGAAGGAGGGTCATTTATCTGTTGGACAGCATGTATAGACTCATTGATCATTTATAATCTTAAGAGCTTTTAGGAAATACGAGTACTTTTGTGACCAGATGTGTTGGTGCAGCAAAGCATTCTAAGAATGAAGGTTAAGGTCTTTTGGTGTTAGGTTTCACAAACTAGAAAGTTTTGAAGTGATGGCCTGTGAGGTCTCTGGGAAGAGTTCACAGTTGCATAATAGTTTGCGAATTCTTTAGCTAATCAGCCTGATTCAACACGCTTCTGGTTCTAGAATGGGTGCATGTTGAAACATGAAAAGTCAGGTGGGTGTGTGAAGTGATGAGGGAGGGACCTTGAGGGCACATCGCTGCTTATTGATAAGGCAATGGTTCCCAAACTTTCTTCCAATTTTACATACAAAAACAATACCAGAAGAAAGACTGAATATTGAGTAACACAACCCTGAAGGGCGAGTACAGAGAGGATGGAGGCTTTCTCTTCATGAGGAGCCACAGGGAGAAGACAGGGAGAGGCTTCACTTGCTACAAGAAGGACTCTTTTAACAGGGAGAATAATGCATCACTGGAAAAATTTCCTGAGAGACATGATGGAACCTCTGTTACTGGAGGCTTTCAGGATATGTTTGGACAGGGTACTAGATAAACTATCTCATCTAGGCTCCCTTTTTCATGGGAGACCAGGTGGTGTTGGAGGGTCCCATCAAACCTAGACTATTATGTGATTCAATGATCATATAAGGTAATGACCATTTTGTAAAGAGCCTGAAATTGTTTTCTTGATATTTACTGCAGTCAGTGTGCAGTTAGATTTTAGTCTCATTTAGGGAGAGATGGTAACAGGTTGAACAACAAACCATGTCCGAAACAAAGCTAGGAGCACATTTTCATTGTCTGCCATACTGCAGTAAGGGAAAATTATTGTAAATTTTCTTTCTTTCAGGTTAGTTTACTTCTGATGAATATCAGTGGCCTGGAAGACTCTGGGTAGAGGTGTCCTTGGGTTGTGAGTCATTCCGTGGGATGGGGTGGAGGAGGAGTTGGAGAGGGTCATGTCGACACATGTGTCCCTTCCTGCTGGAAGTCCTGTGCCAAGAGTAGCAGAATGCAGAGCAACCTCTGAGGCTGTCATCAGCTTCGTTTCATTTGAGCATGTATGAGGTTTGCTGTTGCATTCTCAGCAATGTAGGGACTTTAAAAGCCTCTTGCAAAGGAATTGATAAAAAGTGGAGAAAAGCTGATAGTGCTAGCACAGCATGTGTGGTACATTCTGTGTGTTGTGTGTCACTCTCCAAGGATGTAGTAGATGCTGTCCTTTGTGACAAATTCAGTTGAACTTTGAGCTATCCAGGGACTGGAAATAGATTCTGCATTTGTGCTAAGGTGGTGCACACACTAAAACTCCAAGTTTAAAGGCCTATGGAATTTACAGTTCATGAAATAATAGGCTCAGGGGTGTACTAAGAGCCAGTGCCCTTGTGTTGTACTTAGTATTGTACTAAGAACTAGTGCCAAAAAACAATCCTACCTCAGTGTGCTTGAGGCAGAGAGATGTCCTTTAAACACAGCAATTTTTAATCTCTCTGCTTTTTTGACAAGGTTTCAGTCTTCTGAATGTTTTGTTTTTTCAGGTCATCTGAAGTAAACATAGCCTTAGTATGAATTGTTTTTACAAAAGCCCAGCCAAACTTTATTGTACCAAATACTAAACCTCAGATTTTAGGTCGCATAAAATTTGTTATCTAGAATAATTTAGGATTATGGCTGTCACAGGCTTGACCAAAAAATCTCCAAGTTAGTGATGGGATTCATCCTATGTTATGTTATAATGCAGCCTCAGTTTTAACTCTTAACTTTTGGTTGCTGTGAAAGATGCTGGAGAGCTTCTGGAGAATTGCAGTTTCTCATTATCGTACAAATCCATTTGGCAACCAAGCTCATGTGGATTTCATTTAAACTCTCAGCCTTCCTTCACTGTTCAGCATTTGCAAAACGAGGACTGTGGCACTTTTGGTTTTCCAAAGCAAATATGTTTTCCAGTTCTATCAGACTTCGAACGTAATGATTTTTGAATTTGAAAATAATTATTTTTATTTTTTAATTTTTAAGTTTTTATTATGACTTGGTGGTTTTGGGTTTAGATGTAGTTTATTAATAAAATGAAAAAGAAGAAAAGGCTGTATTTCTTTCAAGCATTGGTTAGAGAATTTCAGTTACAGGCAGCATTTAGTTAGTTCTGACCTTGCATATTGCTAGTGACTTGCTTTGCATACAGCTTCTAAAAAAAGTTGGCTTTGAGGAGATAAAAAGAAATTCTCTCCTGTAGAACTTACTTTTCTCTGCATTTTTTTTTTAAATCGGGAAACTAATCTCTGTCCAGTAATAATTTGGAAACAAAACATGAAATACACTAACTGAGGAATGTGTTTAGGCAATTGTTAGGTTATTACAAATACTTAGTCACTGAATACTTAGGGCTTCTGTGAGTAATTGTTTACCAATATCAAGACTGCCTGATGTCTGTTCCTGAACAGATAAACTAAACTGTTTGAGTGTGTATATTTGTGCATGATGTGGTAGTAAGACTTAATGTGACTTTTGTGATGGGGTAGAAAGGTTGATTTTTTATTTGTAATGAGTGGGACTGGATTCGTAATGAGCTTCATGAGGTGTTGAGTTTATGGCACAGAGTTGGATTCAGAAATTCTTGTTGACCTCATGGGTTTTTTGCTGCCAGATGCTGTTAAGATTTATTACCAGAGGTTTTTGTTCAACTCGTGTTAATAGCACAGTTACACTGTGAGCCTGTACTACAGGCACAGGCATTCCTCATGAAACCTGTTACTTTGTATTGCGTAGCAAGAGATACCAAAATTCAGTTCACTGTTTAGCTGTTTTTACATGGTGTACTCAGGTGCTGAAAATCAAGTTTTTACAATTCCTATGTGTTGTGTAACATTTAGCAATGAAATATGAAGAAAAATATTTTGTAGAAATAATGCTGTTACATAAAAACAGTCTTGTAAAATGTTTTTAGTCTGGAGTCTTGCTCTTGAAATGCTGTCAAGTTGTCATGTTTAGTGTTTTGAATGGGAAAAAGCAAGATAGGCTTGTTACATTCAGTATTATTTGAGGAGTAAAGGAATGGTGTTTTTTCATGTGGTAAATGACTTTTTCCCCTCTAATTTTCTGTTTGTGGTTTTTTGTTTGTTTGTTTTGGGTTTTTTTTTCTTTTTTTTGTTTTGGTTTGTTTTTTTTTTTTTTTCCCTTTACTAGCTCCCTTACCTATCACAGAATCATACTGGGTTTGTTTCTATTTTGCCCCAAAGCAGCAAGGTTTAGTTACTTCATTGAAACACTTGTTGGGTAAAGAGTACATAGGACTATTTTATCCATTGAACTGAAGGCTCACTATGGTATCTCCGTCTTGTTTTGGATAAGGAGAAGTCTTCAGTGCCTAAAACTACAATAATAAATTTTGTGTTCAGGAAAGTGTAATGCTGAAACAAACCAGAACACAGAATTTTGAAGTGTTCAAGTTTGGGAGATAGCACATGGCAAATGTTCCAGAAAGCTTTCAGGTGTAGGTAGGGGAGGACTAAAAATGCAGTTGTCAAATGTTTTCCTTTCTCCACAAATCTTGGCCGTGTCATTGCAGTAAAATACTCCATCATAGCAACAGTTGCTATGTGTGACTACCTTTTTAGGCTGTTAGTACCATTTTAAGATGTTAAGAGCTCTGCAGTGTTCTGCTGATTCACCTCCTACGCTTGTGAGACTTGACTGTGCAGCTTAAGCCTTCCATTTTACACAGAAAAATTAGTGAGGATTTTATTGAAGGGATGTCCACAGAGTTAGAAACTGCCATCAGCACTGCCAGAGAAGAAATGAGGCTTGTATTTTGTGAATTTCTGGTGTGGATGCTCTATTCTCACTGAACAGAAAAAAAGATACCAATTTTGGCCATAGATAACCAGAACATAAGCTGTATAGAACAACTTGCATTGCTACTAGTGCAGCACCAGGTAAATATAAATAAAATAGGAACCTTTTTGTGTGGGGCCCAAGTGTCTTTGTGTTTATTTGACTTCACATCTGGCCAGAGCCTTGCACAGCAGGCTGGTCTAACAAATCAGCCAGCATTAGTCCTTCTCTGCAGCATCCCAAAACTTCCCTGCCACTTGGATCACGGTGGTTTTCTTGGAACTGCAGTAGGAAGAGCCAGGTGGATTGGATTAGATTGGTTTAGTTTTTCCCTCTATAATTGGCCTGTTCTTCTTCCTTATTCAGCTAATTTTTTTTTCTGATGTTCCATAGGTCTCCTTTGGTTTGCTCTGGTTTTAGTTACTAGTTTTGCCTGGAAATTAGAGGGGGCTAAGTGTGTTTAGAGATCACCCATCAGCATCTTCTAGTTGGCACCCAGCTGATGCTTGAACATCATCTTGGTGAGCTTTGCCATGAGCACCAGGAATTGAGAGGAGAGGAGAGGAGGCACAGGGCCAGTGCCTCCTGTGTCTTAGCAACAGTTGTTGTGTAAAGCTGTACCCAGACTGCTGGAAGAAATACAGGACTTCTTCCTTGCCATAGACAATTTAGTGCTTTAAAAGCTTATTTTTGTGGATTCCCACCATCCATTTTTTTCCTACTATCTTCCATACAGTAATACTGAGAATTATTTTAAAAACAATTAAACTTTGGCTGTTGCTGTCAGTGGTTGTGTACTCTGCTGATGCTGAGTGGTTTTCTGGACAAGTTAATGTTTTACTGGCATTTAACCACCTGTGACACAAACATTGACTTAGAAGTTTTTCAAGGAGAAGCAGCTATAAATGTTCCATTGATTGTTATTTACTGGTATTTTGCAATGTTACGGCCTAGACAGGTCGAAGAAAAATAAGTCTGTGTGGTTTCAGAAATGGAGAGAAAGTGATGCCTCATGAGGTCTGTCAGGTATCACATCACAGTGCAGGTGCGAGGCCTGGGTCCATTGCAGAGCTGCTGTCTCACAAAGCTGGCACAGAACATTATTTGTAGATGTGTGACTGTTGTGACCTCCTTTTCTAAAGGAAAATACAACCTGCTTTGGGCTCTGACAGTCCTTAATGTCAAAATGGCGTAATTCTTAATGCTCATTGTTGGTGTCAGCTGTCACAGGACCAATAAGCATAAAAAAGAAAAGCTGTCTCCTTCTATCCTGACCATCTTTATATCATGTGTGTTGAGATGGGGAGAGAAGAGATGAGAACAGGGAGGTGAATGTGGAGCAGTTCTTTGCAAGCTGTAGTCACTACAGGCAAATGGACCAGTCATTTTTGAGGATTTTGTGTGCATCCTGCTAGAGGGCAATGGAAGAAAAGAGCTTTGCTGGATGTAATTCAGCTTGGAATTTTGGTAGAAGTTGCTCATCGATAAGGAATAGGATGTGAGAAATTTGGAGGTTGGAAGGGCTGGAGAGTGGAGGTTTGTGATGTTGGCTGAGGGATTAGAGTTCAGGTCCACAGTAGAAACTTGCCAGGAGCTTGAACCATCCTTTTCTATTCTTCCTTCATTAGCAGCAATAATAGGTTGAAAAATTTTTATGACTGTGGAACTTTGATATGTGGGTTGGAAAAGTCAGCTGTGAGTTGTATCAAAAAGTGTTTCACTGTGCTGTGGGGAGATCATATGTGGAGAGAAGAAGAGTTTGGTGTGTACTTTTGTGTTGTCTAGATTTAAACCAGGCTGATGTAAAGGGCCATCTCTGGAAGGATTGTGTGCTAAGAACTCAGATCTTCAAGTGCTCTTAGTTTATAATATAAACCAGTAGTATCCAGTGCTGTAGATATCTTGTGCTAAAGGGGTGCCTGGCATCTCGCAAGCAGGCATAGCTTAAAAGGAATTGGCTGGCCTGATGGTGGTCGTCGTCTTGAGCTGTGTTAGGCAATATGTGGACACTTGTTATTTGGGTTGCTACCAAACCAGTTGCTTTACCTTAAAAAAAGAATCTTTGGTGGTGTTTACATCAGGTTAGTGGATTACTGTAATCCTGCTGTAAGAACAGTGTCAGTGCAGTCTCAGTGTGCATTTATTTGTGCCCTTAAAATGTCAGTGCACTAAGACGGTCACTGCAGCATGGTTTTAAATGACCATAAAGAGAGCAATGTGGCCTTTTTTTTCCTCCCCCCAGAGACCACAGAATTACTTAGTGTTCAAGAGGAAGATGGGAAATACTTGTATATTTGTTTGGCTTTCCTTTGTGAGTGAAATAGGAATTGGTATAGGAGGTTGCAATATGTAGATATTTGAGCAGAGAAATGTAAACCAACTGTTGCAGTGGTTTTAGCTCATGTAAATCAGTTAAAATATAAAAGATTAATTAAAATATAGACATATCTGTTGATAGTAAAGAGGAGAACCTGATCAAGCAGAATTATTTCTACCTGCTGTTTGAAAATAAAGGAGTTGCCACATGTCTCATGTTGCATCATAATTCATACTGAGCACTTTTTCTTTCATAGCTATTTATGATTGAAATTTCTGGTTTGAATCTTCTTAATATAGTGATGTTGCAAGGTCTGGATTTTCTCTTTTTAATGTTTTTACCTTCTTTTAAACTTCCATCAGTCACTAACACTGATATTTTGATGAGATGAAGTGAGAAATGAATAGGTTTGCATATTGGAAATACTCTCTCAAGGATACTGGGCTGAGTTTAAAGAGCTGAACGAAACAAAGAACCCAGTTGAATAAAACAGTTGTTCCTTGGCAGTGTACTTGGTCAAAGAGTTGAAAGCAAATAGACTCAGGAGGGTGAGTGGGTTTATGGCATCTTAGTGATCCCAGTTCAGTGTCAGACTGCAAGGACTGGATCGCTGGACCTCCTGTATTTTGCAAACCATTAAGCTGCAGCATGTTTCCCTCTGTGTTGAGCATAACTTTTAATTGCCCATTTGTTTGATTCTTAGCAAAGTTGTTTAAATGTGTGAAAAGAAAGTGAATCCGGGTGTGCATTCTGTGTTGGGCTGTAGTCAGAGAAGGGGAGAGTGGAGGTTGCGTGGGTATGAGGATATGTGCTTCTATTTTCCAGGTGAGAAAACATGATGTCTGAACAGAGCAAATGAGCTTTGCATATTCTTGCAGAGAAGTGGAAGATTTTATATTTTTAAGTAGCAAAATTGGCAATTGAAAACTAAGCTATGCAAGAGGAAGTGGTGGGCTAAGTCAGGGTATTTGTTGAGAGAAATATGGAGCAGCAGTTGTTTCTTGGAAGGAAAGTGCGTGTTTAGGTACAGAGTGTAACTGCTTCAGTGACTTCTGGTGGTTTTACTGCCCCAGTTGAGATGATTGATGGTCCTTCCACCTGACTGCTCTATTCTGTGTCGTGTTGCTGGTGCTGACCTGCCCTGTGCTGACCTGCCCTGACGNGAGAAATATGGAGCAGCAGTTGTTTCTTGGAAGGAAAGTGCGTGTTTAGGTACAGAGTGTAACTGCTTCAGTGACTTCTGGTGGTTTTACTGCCCCAGTTGAGATGATTGATGGTCCTTCCACCTGGCTGCTCTCTTCTGTGTCGCGTTGCTGGTGCTGACCTGCCCTGACATTTGCTCCTGTTTTCAAAGTGCCTTTGCAGCCTCAGTGTTGGTGGATGAGCTCATGGCCTCCAAGGCAAGCAAAGATTGGGCAGATGATGTTACCTTCACCTCCACTACGCCTCAGTTTCGTGCGTTTCTGGGCAGCTGCTGTGTCTGGAATGACCTTCATTGGCAGAATTTGCCAATGATTTCACTCATGCTCTGTCTTCCTTGGGTGATCCTTGTTGCAACAGTAAGAGGCAAAGCTGTGTAGTACATTCTGGGGGGTTTTTATTGTTGAAGCATGGAGATGTCAGTGAATAGTGGCTGAGCACGAGCCAGAAGTGTGCCCAGGTGGCCAAAAAGGCCATCTTGATCTGTGTGTGGCCAGCAGGGCAAAGGCTGTGATCACCCCTTTTCAAATGATACTGGTGAGGCCCCACCTCAAATGCTGTGTTGAGTTTTAGGCCTCTCACTGCAAGAAGAACACTGAGGTGCTGGAGTGTGCGCAGAGGACAGGGAAGTTGGAGCAGGGTCTGGAGCACAAGTCTGACAAGGAGCAGCTAAAGGAGCTGGGGGGCTCAGCCTGGGGAAAAGGGGGCTCAGGGAAACCATGTTGCTCTCTACAACCACCTGGGAGGAGGCTGTAGCCAGGTGGGTCTGTCTCTTCCCCCAGGTAACACAGGACACGATGAGAGGAAATGGCCTCGAGTTGTGCTGAGGAAGGTTTAGATTGGATGTTTGAAAGGCTTGTAAACAGCCTTCCCAGGGAAGTGAAGTCATCATCCCTGGAAGAGTTCAAAAAACCTGTGGATGTGGCACTTGAGGACATGGCTTAATGGTGAACACAGTGGTGGAGCCGGGTTGATGGATGAACTTGACAATCTTACGGGTCTTTTCCAACCTTAATGATTCTGTAATTCTATGCTGGTATTCATCTGTTTTCTTCATGTTAATTGAAAAGTAGAAAAAGGTATTTTTGCATCTTCTGAACAACATGCACACACCCACCCAGAAGATTCCATTGGTGTGGTTGCTTAGGCAGCCTTTCATTTCAGTAAGAATTATTTAATGTAGTCACCTTTTTTTTTTTGCAGATGATGACTTTGATCAGTTTGATAAGCCTGGTGCAGAAAGGTCTTGGAGAAGAAGAGCTGGAGATGATGACTGGGACAGGTAGGTAGATGTTTTTTCATGTTCAGTTTCTGTATGCTGAATTGCATTGTTCTGTTTTCCCATTTTGGCATTTTGTACTCTAACATTTAGAGCAGTGCACATTTAGATTCTAATGAAGATGTTGGTTGTTTTGCATGTGTCAGCCACTGCTAGATCATGCCAAACATGTACTTGCCTTGAGGAATATGGAACATTGTGAAGAGATGCCATTTAAAATTGGATAAATACAAAGTATTTGTGGTGTGTAAATTTGCAATTAATGTTTTGGTTTTGCTTTTAAATATTTAGTGGACTTAGGTGATTTAAATAGAATTTGCTAGTACTTGAATCTGCCCAACTTAGTTTTTAAAATCTTTTTTACATTAAGCCGATGTTTAAATTGTTATCCTCAAAGTTCTACTTCAGTTTTAAATTGGAGAAGAGGAGGAGAGCTTAGGCATGGGCTTTTTCAGCAATATGACTGTTTTAAAGATTTAGAAGTGTATGTGCTCTGGGTTATTTGGGGGGAGAATGTATGTTCTTTTATGAGACAGGAATTAAGCTGATAGCTACACTGGTCTACTCTTTCTGGGAGAAAACTTTTTGCTTAATTCTGGTATTTTTTCTATGACTTCTTTTTAGTAATAGACTTGTTCAGACTTTGCCAGTGGTTTTTCACTCTGAAAGGGAGAAAAAAAAAATATTCCAAGTAGATTTCTGTCTTCTCTAATAATCACTCAAGTGATTGTAGTAAACAAATTTTACTGTAAGTAGTTTTCCACTGAGCTGAGCCCTTGGAGTAAATCAATTGCTCTACATTTATTGCCATTCCAGAGGCATTAGTTTCCTATTCCTTGGTATTCTGCTAGGTTAAGTGGGTAGTTTTCTTTGTTGCATGAGGCGAGTATGTGGCTGAGGAATTTGGACAGTAGCTCTGGTATCCACAGGGTGTTCTGCTGTTTGCTGCTGAGCTGTGTCTGCTCTCAGTCAGGCTGGTACAGCTGTTAGAGGGTTGGATGCTGAACTGTACCAAGGAACTGCTCTGGTTTGAGAGCGTAATTAGAATAACTTGCTCAGGCTGCCTCCCATCCCCAGGATTGGCTATTCAGAAACCTTAAAGTCAGTATTACAGGCAGAATGTTTTGTATTAGAATATTTTCTGAACTTCTGGCCTTTCTTGCCTACTGTAATTGCTTGGGGGTTTTACTGCTTGGCCTAATTCAATATAGGACCATCTTGAAGATGGAAAAAGGCTGGATGAACACAGTAGTGTCTGTGTTTTAGTCCTTCATGAATTGTTTTCAACTGAAGCATTGGGTGAGAGATGAAGGAGTTCTGATTGTCACACATCTTCATCAACCTTCAGCCCTTACTGTGTTCTTACTTGACTGAGTCCCATCCCCCAGTCACGTAAATACTTTTGAATTTTTAGATCTCTGTCCTTTCTCAACCCCTGGAGGGTGTTAACTGAGAGTCGGAAGGCCCCAGTTATTTGGGAGTACAAATGTAATGTTGTTCTTGGAGAATTTTTCCCATTTTTTACAAGTTCTTTTCCTGAAACATTTGTGTTCTCCTTCAAGATGACAGGGCTGATTTTTGCTGAAATTCACTTGTTCAGACCCTTCTCTGAAATTACTGATATCTCTATGCTGGCTGAAAACTCTCCACTTTTTATTGTCTGCCTTTTTTTTTTTTTCTTTCTTCTTTTTTCCTTTTCTTTTTTTTATTTGAGAAAGCTGAATTTATTCAGTGAGGAAAATGTTGGGTATTGGGAGTTGAGAAAGAGGAGGAAAATATTTCTTGTGAGAGTAGCAAATTCAAAATCATCTTAACCCAAAATTTCCCAATATTGTGGCTTTGGAAAGACTTTTGTGTCTTGATGATAGCAAGGGATGGTTTTGAAACTAGCATAGATGTGCACTTTTACTCCAGTTTTAATTTCTTTAATGTGGATTTGTGTGATACCGAATTGCAACCATTCATTTTTGCCTATTTCTCTTAGCTAGCCTAAGATCTGTTAGTGTCTGTTTAGGGATTTTCTGTTTGTTTTCTTGGTGATTCTTTTGTTTGTTTGCTTTGTTCTTTAGCAGTCAGATTTAGTCCTTGTGGTCCCTCTTTTTTCTGTAGACAACTTAAGATTTGGGTGCTTTAAAGGAGCTTGAGATAGTTCAGCTTTACATTGCAGGCTTCTCAGTGTTTATTTTTTAAAAAATTTACTCATGGTCATTTTTCTTCTCCTAATCCATCAATGGAAATACTGAATGACATTGAATATTTTAATATGTTTTGAAGGGCACCCTGTAAACTCGTTTTTGCTTCTGATATAAACTTCATTTACATCATAGTGGCAATTTTTTTTTTTTTTTACTGTCAAGCAATAAGCCAGAGTTTCTGGAAATGTAGAATATGTTTGCAGTTAACTCTAGAGATCAAATGTTAATTTTTTTCTAAATAATCATATCAAGGATGCTTTTTAGTAATATGGTAAATAGGTATGTTTAGGTAATTAATTCAGTCTTTCACTTTCTTTTGCATTCCTTTCCTTAGTCTGAATTTCTCACTACCTGAACTTGTCTTTTGTCTTTGAATGCTGCTGTAATATAGGCTCTTGCCATCTCTTAGAATTTTCTAGTGCAGTTTTATGAAAAGTTGGTGGACCCTATTGCTGGGAAATATTTTCTAATGTTTTGGTGCATTTGTCAGATTACTGGCAGTTGAAAAGATTAGTGATTTTTTTTTTAGAGACAGAATTGAAGTAGGAAATTCTTCTGCAACTATTTCTATTACATGGAGTTTCCTGTCTGAAAGAAAAGGCTGAAATTCTAGTCAGTTTGCTCTTTGAGATGTGTGAAATGTCTTATCTCCCAGATTTTGTTTAATATTACCTTGAGTACAAAACAATTGCTATTTGTTAATGTTCAGCCATTCCTGGAACTATTTGTGAACAATAACAGTAGATAAATTCTGTATACTGATGATCATGTCCTATTCAAGGTTTATTTGGTGTATCATTTTTTCTTTCCTAGCCCACAAGATTTTTACAACCCTCACTCCCCCTTCCCTCCTGTGTTACCTGTACAGTAATTGGCTCTGAAAGAGATTGATCCATCTGCAAAACCAACTGATTTATGTTTTGGGATTGCATCCCCATTTTTAAGTATTTGCCATGTAGTCCTAAGGAATTCTTACACAAATTTCTATTGAGTTCATGTAGGCTATTCCCAATTGGGGTGACATGATTTTTATTTACTACCTAAGGCATGGTGGTTTTTGTTTTCCTTTGTTTTTTTAAGGTGTGCAGGTAGAAGTAGTCTCAAAGTACAGCTCATATTTCAAATCACTGGCATCTTTAGTATTGATATGCATAGTCTAATACATGCTTTGGTCAGTCACAAGTGTTTATTATTGAGGGGGAATCTGGTCATCCCTGTCACTATATAATTCTTTCACTGAAGGGAGGATGAAGTGAAGCAGTTTTTCTGAAGTTTAGCTCATGTGGAGTGTAGTTGCTGATATTGAATCATATTTAAGGGGCAGTTACATTGTGGTGGCAGAAGTGTTGTAAGCCAGTATTTCTGTGCTTCGTGAATTCTTGGGCACAAATAGAAAAGTGATGAAACGTCCATTTGCTTTTGTCACCCTACAAATGTGTGTTTGACCTTACCCTCAACTTGAGGAGGAGGGAATAAAGTATTTATGAAAGATCAAGGCCTAAGCCTGGCCTTCAGGAAAGATCCAGGCTCCCTTCTCCTTGCTGAGCATCAGCTCGGGCCACATGGGGACCTGGAGACTGAGTCTTGCCCACAGGACATTCCGGTCTCATGTCCTCCTTGGGGAGTTGGAAATCAGCAATTTGGACAAAAATGAGTTTGGACAATGTGTCCAAATGGCCTTGGAGTGAAGGATCTAGAGTGGCTGTGTTTTGGCTGCCTGTGCCTGTGCTTGTCTAGATTTCTCTGCTGTGTTTAGTTGAGGGGATATGGAAAGGAGAGCACATAGAAGTGAAATGACTGTGCAACAGCAGATTTATTTAATATGTATGGTCTGTTGTTTCACTGTATGCCCTTGTAAGGTTTTTGGGTTTGTTTTGTAAAATTCAGCTTCTTAAATTTGTTACTGTTTTACAGTGAACTTGATGATGACTTGCTTGGAGAGGATTTGCTAACTGGAAAAAAGGTAAGAGATGTTCATTGAAGTGAAATGTTGCAGATACTAAAATATGAATGTTCTTCAGCTTAGCCAGTTTCAAGTGTTTGGTTTGACCTCATGTATTTTACAGTCACTTCCCCAAAGCCTGGCAGCCACAGGTACCTGAGGTCTCTCTTGCTGCTAGAGCATTCTGCACCCAAAGCTTTGTTTCCTTTTGTGAAATACATCCGATTGTGGTTTTTTAAAATAAAACTTAGAGAATTTTTTTTTTCAACTCAGCTAGGTCTTCTGAATGCTAATTAGCATGATGGAGAATTTAATCCAAATGCCAGTTCCCCAGCTATTAAAAATCACTTGTCAAAATACCAGCAGTATTTACCAGAGAGGAAATAAAAAAGCAATCAGTGTTGTCTGTGAAAGTTCACACTGTGTGCACGATCTGCTGCTTCGCTGTCTGATGAGTAGGCAGAGGATTCCCCCTTTTAAAGTGAGGGAGGGGAAATATGGGAGCAGCTAAAACTGGGGAACATAAACACATTTTCCCCATCTCTGCTATAGACTCTTCCTGCTGGTACCTATTTCCAGAATTGAACTCTGTGAAAAGAGCTAAATGAATCTTTGGATTTGCCAGATATCAGTAGGAGAAGACAGGACTTCTGTTTGAGAAATCAAATTGACTAATGACCTCTTTCTGTATTTTATCTTCTGAATAAACTAATTTCAAAAGTAGCTTTTGAAGTTTTAGTTGGAGATGAATAGGTTGTTAAAAAACCAAGCTCTATTAAGAGTTGAGTTTTATTTGTTGTAGTTTTTTTATAACCATCCTCTAAATGTTGGAAATTAGCTTCTTGAAATTATTATAGCTTCTGTAAGCATTTCCTATTAAAAATAGGAAGTTCCTTATTCTCAAGTGCTGGTTTAAAGGGAACAAAATTCCAGGAGGATAATGATTGCAGCTGTTTGTTACACAGTTACCAAAACCAGAAAACATTGAATGCAGGTGATAAAGCTACTTACTTATCTTTAAAAATGATATGTGTGAATACTAACCAGTACTTGATTCTCCAGTATATTATGGTTTTTTGTGCTTTTGCTAGTCTTCTTTTTAGTTTTCCATGTTACAGGGCAGTATCTGTGGCTATGGACTCGTGTGGTGGGGTAATAATAGATTTCTCAGAAAGTTTTCCCTGAGTTGCTTAGGCTTCCTTCTACTTAATCTCTTCTTAGTATTTTTAGATAAATCTATTTTTATGTAACCTTTCTGGCCTTATTACTTAAGGGGTTGGAAATGTTGCTTAGCAGAACTACAGTTATCTCTCCCTAGGGGATAATTATTAAAAAAACCCAAACAAACAAAAAAACCCTGAAAGTTGTTTAATTTGACAGATAAATTAGGAAGAGACACAGTATTTTCTTGTGGTGTTTTCTTCACTTACAAACTAATCATGGTTTTTTCAGTTTTCTTTGTCATATCCTTTCCTCCAGTCTCTTATCTCTTCTCTCTAGAAGTTGCAGTTCATGCATTTTCTTGACTTGCCTAATGCATCAAGGTCACAAGGCTGTGTACAGGAGCTAACCTTTCTTCCTTCCTGGTCTGTCTTAAATGACTTGCCATCTTTGGCTATATTTGGGAATGGATCAGTGAAAAAGAAGTGTTGATAGGCAAATTTGAGTTCTGTAAATTTCTGTAGGATATGTTTTTAAAGATTTGTCTTCTTGAGTGTTTTTTCTCACTGAATTAGATAATTTATTTGAAGATACGTCTTAGTTTGAGATGTATTCTTCATGAAAAGTATTTAGCATTCAGTACTTAATTAAAAGTTTGTCTCTTTTATGTTCATGATTGATTTTTTTTGAAACCTAGAATCAGTCAGACTTGTCAGATGAAGAGCTGAATGATGATCTTCTGCAAAGTGACAATGAAGAGGAACAAGAATTTCGGTATTTCTTTTTTGAATCTTGTTTTGGGTAATTCAAAGCTATGAATGACTCCTGTTACTGATAACTAATAACTACTAAACTAATGTTATTGGTATATACTTAAAATAGTTTTGCTTTTTACCTAGCCAGCTACTTAGTGATGTATATATAATGTACTCAGTAGCACTGTTAACATTTCACTAGAATTATTTATTTTGATCTAATAAATATATTCAAATCTCTAAAAAGCTTATAAGAAGAAATTGTGTCATCTGTTGTGCTAATAGAATTAAATATAAGCACTTACAGAGCTTTCTTTACTGCCTCAGTATTGCTTGCTGTGGTAAGCTTCCTTCTGATGCCAAGATGATTTTTTGCCTTTTCTTTTATATACCATTTATATTGCTTTTATATATCCTCAGTACTCTTAACATGCATATTTGTTATTCCTTAATTCTGATTATTTAGCATGGTCCTAGTATGCCATTAGGCCAGGAGAGCAAACATCCTAAAGGCCTCGTACTAGGAGGCTGGAAAACGCTACAGTGTCTTGAGAAACCAAGGTCCTCTCTAGAACATAGCCTGTAAACTAGAGATTTAGCCCATCCAGGGGGGAATTCCTTGGGGTGGAATTGGAGCATCCTTGTTAGATATGCCAATTAGTAAGGTCTGTAAAATTGTATATGCAATTTATCGTTTGTGTGCGTTTTGGCACATTCCACCTTGGTGAAGTGGTGCACCATAAGGATCCTTATTAAATACCAAGCTAAAAACCCTTTATCCCCTAACCGTGTCTGGCTCTTAATTTTTAGGACTAAAGGAAAGGCATCACTCCTATAATACAGTCCTTTTTCTCCATCTTTCTTTTAAAAATCTGTCTTACCTGCTAAGACTCCAAGGAGGGGAATTTGTGACTTAAATATTTGTGTACAATTACATAGCTGAAAATTCTGAACAGACTTAATAGGCTGGAGCAGATATTTCCGTGGGAGTTTACTGCCCTGTGAATACCCTGTGGTAATACAGGTCCTCAGCTGAGTTATAGGCATTACAGGTCAAAATGAGTGTCTTGTTGTTTTGCTTTCCAAGCTGGACTGAAATAAGAGAGAAAATGGTTGTGATGCCAAAGTGATGCAGTGCCATTATTGCTTTTACTGGCTTGTTTTTCCAGCTTTCCCTTATTGCATGCTGTGCAGGGCATGTTGTGTGAAGGGCTATGAATGTATGTATATGTATAACATACAGTGGTGTATCTCCATCTCTGAGATCTCCTGTCTTCAGCTGTATTTAAGATGAGGACTCCTGTCCTTATGTTGGACTGATGAGGGTGTGATAAAATGCTCCACCATCAGTCTCTTACTGGCTTCCATTTTCCTCCCTGCAAGAGTGAGGATCAGACTGTTCCCTTCAGGAAGGGGAATCCCAGTTACAGTTCTTGGCTGTTTTTTTCCTGTGTCCTCCTTGAGACCCCTGGGTAGCAGGGACGGCTGTGTGACCAAACATGGTGATAAAGTATCTCAAATGTGATAATACTCTCACTGGAAGCAGGTTTCAGTAGACAAGTTTTGCATTTTTAGCAGTCTTATTGCCAGAGAGAGCCCTTCCCTTTATGTTTCCAGTCAACTTCATGCTTCTGTAGTTGGGAGGATAATGATAATCCTGCATAATGTCTTCACTTTTGTGTTAAATCTTCTCCCTCTTAGAGCTGCAAATAGCTCAAAGCTGCCTGGATCTTGTTCCCCCAAACTTAGGAAAATAGAGAATAATAGGAATGTTATTAAAAAAGAAAAGATTCTTTGTGTTCCATATATCTGGAGCTCTTAAATCAAAAACTAGTTTGCTGTTGGTTAGTTGCCTTTTTTTTTCTGTTGTTGATGGCACTGGCTTTTGTAAACAATAAACTCTGAGCTTTGCTTTGCCTGCCTGCAGGTTATAAACTTGCCAGTTTTTGTATTGATTGGTTTTTTCAGTGTCTCTGCTAGTTAAGAATGTCTTAATCATTTAAATTAGTTCTTGACTATTTATTTTATATTAGTAGAACATTAAATCTATTGTAAAAATGCAAGTTTGAATTCAAGATAATGAAGAATGAACAATGTTAATGTATTTAGTAAAATGTATTTTACTAATGTATTCTGAAAGACTGGGAAAACAGATGCAGTTATAGTCATTCTGTGTAATTCTTTTTGTTAATCTTAGAATTAAAATTGAATCTGGTCTGCTTTGGTTACCAATCAGGACTTTTGCCAGTTTGACCTGCTAAACCATCTGGTTGGTTTGATTCCCCTGGTCAAATAGCCTGCAGCTGGTGATAAGCTGCATTTTAGTATGCATTATGAGAACATGGCATGGAGTCAAATGGTGTATGGGGTATAATTCTATCCACCAACTTGGAGATTTTATGTTTGTTGGCTTTGTTTTGCTACATCTTAGTGAGTAGTTGCCAGTTAGACTTCAGCCTCTGAATTTTCCCCATCCCACAGCTCTCCAGGTGTCACAGTGAGCCTCAATGCCACATCTGGCATCCTGACATCGTACGAACTCTCCAAGTCCATCAACGATCCCTCACTGGAACATGAGTCTGAGTATGACCAAGGGGAAGATGAAATTGGTTATGACAAATCAGAAGCACCTGAAGAATATGCCTCAGAGTATGCAGAGGAAGGACATTATGAAGGCAATGATCCTGAACTGACAGAAGACCAAATAGAATATGGGGAAGAGCCTGGAGAAGAAGATGAAGTGCTAGACCTTGAAATCAATGAACCCCTAGATGAATTTCCAGTGAGTTTCCTTCTATTGTATCTTTAAAGATAACATTGCTTCACGTGCATAGGGTTTTAGACTGATTTAAAATCTGTTTACCTCCCTGGGGAGGAGGGGAAATTAGACCTATTATCACTGTCTGCCAGTTTCTTTATCTAGGCTGTGACAAAGTTTGTGTTGACAGCTTGTTTGGCGGTAGGTAATGCTCCTTTGTCATGCTGGAAGGCAGTTGAGAATCATGACCTTGAGGATTGTATCCTTAAGGAAGAAAACAGCTTTGTGTGGTGGAGATACACTGCCAATTGTTAGAAGTACTTAATGCAAAAGCTTTTATCCAGGCTTTAGACAAGATCTGATAAAGTCCTTCGAAGGTGAAAAGATTATTGACCTGCTAAAGACATCTTTAAGGTGCTAATATCCCAAAGTGATTGATGTCCTGCTTGTTCATCCTTTTTGTAACTGAGAGCTGTCTCAACCTGAATAAAGAGATTGGAGGTTAGTTTAGAAAATGTCACCTGCATAATTCAATATAATTTAAGCAGCATATTAGAGAACATGCACTGGCTTTGATTGCTAATGAAATGATTTAATCTTAATTAAAACTGTATGTGATCAGTGAGGTGTTTGAAAATACAAGTAAACTGAAGCAAGGTTTCGCTTTTGTTTTATGTTCATAATTTTTCAGAGTTGAACCCACTCATATGTAAGCACTCGCAGAATGCTTTAAGAATGTTTATACTTGATTGAGTTAAATCTGATGTTGATGTATTTGTGCTACAGATGTGGGTTTCCTGTAAGAAAGTCCTGCAGTGTTTGCTTCATGAATTTGTAATCAATGGATGCAGATGTATAGAAGTAGTTGGGGCTAACAATATTGAATGGGATCTTTATGATGACATTGCTGGGATATGAATGGAAGCTGTTTTGGTTTAGATAATATTGAAATTACTATCTAGTTAACAGCTCTGCTAGTTATGCTATATGTGTGCCATATCACAGTTGACCGTTCTGAGAGATGCAATACTTCCATTCTGGAAGCTGTAGCAATGCAGTCAGACCCCACCTATTCAGCTGACCTTGTGTCTTTGCACCTTCCTGTTTACTGCTTTAGGATGAAGATTATATGCAATCATATAATGAGCAGGCAATGGAAGAACAAGGAGAGTATGCAGCTGATGAAGAGCTGGAAGAACCCCAGACAATGGCTAATGAATCAGAAGAGGTATCTCATGAATTTAATGGAAATTTAAAATAACTAGTTCTGTTACAATTTGATTTTGTAGAGTTGTACATGCTGCTGGGTAAGAATTGATGGAAATTCACCAATATTGAATTATTGGTGGTAGCACTCTATGTATAAAATGAATTGTGATATCATCTATGTTGTCAGATACATCAGATCTCCTTTCCCCCTTGGGATTAAAATCATAAGGGAGAGGCCGAAATGTTCATATTTAGTCTTGGCTTTAACATTAGAAACTTCAGGAGCCTGTTTGGGCCAGAAATGGCAGTAGCACTCCACAGTCTGTTAAATCTGGAGGACCTGTGCTGCTTCCCTTTACCAGATGGCTCAGTGGTGCTATTGGGATGTAAATAGAGTTCTTGGCTCTCCCTCTTTTGAGGAGGGTTTTAAGCATGGAAGGTTTGGTATTTTAGACAGGCAGAGGTGAGACTTTTGTTTTGGAAGTTGTGTTGAGACTGTAATTCCTGTGAGATTTATCTTCTTTGGTGAGAAAAATGGATGAGTTCCTTCATTTGCAATAAGAAAACTTTTGCCAAAGTCTGCCAAGTATACATTCACTAATTATAGCCTCATAGCAATGCCTAAAGGTTTCTTAGCTTTTAATGTATTTTTCATATATTTATAGCCTTGTAGATTTTTTCATATATATTTGTGTAGCTTCTCGTATTTTTCCTCTCTCACAGTTTTAACAAACCTTTACTATACATTCTTTAAATTCTGTTTAGCCTTATTTTTAAGCAGAGAATTCTTGACAAGGACATTTTATGTTCTACCAGAACCTAAGAGACATAACAAGAAAATAGGGGCAAAGAAGCCCCTGAACCAGCTGACCCAGGGCTGGGTTACTGAGATTACTGATTTCCTATTGGATGTACTGACTAGATGTACTAATTAATTAACCTAACAAAAATTATTGAAATCTTGTGTCGTGCATGTGCAATTTCCTATTTTGTGCACCTGCAAGCTTTCATTAAAGAACTGCTTTTTTATCTTGCCACTTTAACTCTGTTGCAAGTTTTTCCTTTTGTTATTTGGCAAGACTGTCACAACTCTTTCTAATTTGCAGTGAATTTTTGATGTAAGATTTTTTCCTTTCCCCACCAAGGAATCTGCTTTAATATTACTTTTATTCCAGTTCTTAATTAAATAGGATTGAATGGATTACCTGCTGAGAAGTGTAGTCAGAGTGTATTTCCTCTTTGGAGCTTTAACTCATCAGGAAATTAATTCCTCAAAGACACAGCAGCAGCATTACTGTATGAACTTCTGACAGCTGGGTGTGCTGTGATGCTCCTGTTGTATCAAACCTATCTTGGTAAAACAACATTTTATGGTAGGTGGAGATCTGCATTGAAAGGGGCCACCTGCATCGTTCAGCCCTCACTGTTGGAAGCATAACATCTTGCACCAAATACATGTTAATGTAGTTAGTTCCTGCTTTCCAAGTGTTAATTTTACTCTTCAAAAGAACTGTGAAATCCTTGAACACTTCATTCCTTCACTGGATTGGTGATACACACTTTGTTTTGGGGTTTTGGAAGTGGGCTGATGCATTTGTGGTCTCTGCAGCCACAGTCTGAGATGAGGGACACAGCACACATCATGTAAAATTAAATACATAGCTGGGACTCACTGACAAACTTACTGCTGTAAAAAAGCACAGCTTCATTTTGGGAGTATGAACTCTAGAGTGAGAATTCTCTAATAATCACATTGTCTAAATCTGTCCAGTTCAGAATTAAATTTGTTTCATTCAAAAGGTACCATCAATGCAAATTTTTAATTGATTTTGTAAATGCTGATTTATGGAATTTGTTCATCATATAAGGTGAATATTTTGGGCCATACTTTCAAGTGACTCTACATTTTTAGCTTTATTCTGATGGTTTGTAGATTGTGACAGATATCTTTTTTCCAAAATAGTACCATCTTTTTGTTCCTTTATTATTTTATATGGATCCTACTTCCATTTGTCAGTAGGTTCACAGTTGCACTCTCCAAAGAAGAAAACCACCATGAGAGAGAGCCTTTGTAGAGTATTCACTTCTGTTCATGGCATGGTTGGATGCCTGCCTCTGAAGAGATTTGTACTTTATTCAAGTGTTACATAACAGCACTTTTCCTTAAATCTCATAGCATTCAGTGCTTGTAAACAGGGCTAAGGGTTGGTGTTCTCTTGGAACACAAGAGTGGAGCTGTAATGGATGTGGATACAAAGAAAGAGTATTTTTATCTCTTGGTTGAAATTTGGCATCTGAGTAGTAGAGAAGGGTGTTGGGTGGTGTTTTATTTTAAGCAGATACTGCATTAAAACCAACTAAATCTTCTTACTATATTTCATGGAGAAGTCTTTATGTAAACCAAGAGAAAAACTGACTGCGTGGGGAATTGGAACGTGATGGGGCGGAAACAAGTACATAAGGGAGAGGGGACAGTTATTACAAGTGGCACTCAAATGGAGCTTGAGGCACGTAAAATTTGTTTTTGAAAGTGCTTAAAACTGCAGAACTTGGATTTTAAATAAACAACACTCTCTGTGGCTTCCTTGAAAAATGTAGCAGTGCTTCAGAAAATATTTTCACCTTCCTAGATATAAAGCATAACCAACACTCAAAAGTTTCAGCAGGAAGTAGGTGTGGTAGAACCAGCCACATGAGGTATCATGTCCTAAATATTTTAGAGGAAAAATATCACTAATTACTTCTGTGAAGTGTTCATAAAAATTAACCTCATGAAATCAGACTTCATAATGTCTTTGTTTTATATTGGAAGTAATCTGTGAAGTCAATGATAGGGGATTTATCAGTGCATAATTTAAACCATGTCTTGGGTTATGCTGATGAGAAATGGAGAGTACTTTAACCAAGAAAGCGTTTCATGAAGAAGTGCTGTTTACTGCTTTTCTTTTGATAGAATATCGGCTTAGAAAAAAGGCCAACATGTCTGTCCAAATTGTTCCATCTGGTTTTAGCCAAAACTTCTGCACTTTATTCTGTTGTTCAAGTTTGAAAACAATACCTGCCAGCCTGGTGGAAAGTGGTGAAAAGAGTGCAAATGAAAACAGCCAATTTTTAAACATATTTTAAGGCACTTAGGTTTATTTTTTAGTTCTGTTTTTCACCTGTGGAATTGAGGTGCCCTTGGAATAGGTATAACATCCTCTTACCTACCCTGTTATTTTGTGATCCCCTGGGATTAAGCAACTGCTGCTTCTTCGGTGTCAGCCTATAGTAGATGCCTCTACTTCCTTTTTTATGGCTTGTTAGTAAAAGTTATTTGTTTTACCTTTAATTTAGTTGGTTTTGTGCATGTTATGAATCTCTGGCAGAAAGCTCTCCTGAGCACTGTTTGGGCAGATCCCATGATTGGGAGGATCATGCTGTCAGTGTTTCTGCAGCTTCCCTTGGGCTCTGTGTGTTACCATTCCTGCAGCTGCCTGTGAGCTCCTCAGGGCAGGAGCACTCACTCCCTCTCTACAGCAGATCATAACCCAGCGTGAGGAGTTCTGCTCAGTGGCTGGGATTTATGGCAGAGTTATTTAATGAGGATGGCAGGAACCCCTGACCTCCTGGCAGAAGAAAGGTCATTCTGTTTCCATGTAAGGGTCAGCAAAGCTCTTCAGTAGCTTTGGGCAAGGTGTCATAGTGGGAAATGTAAAGGTCCTTTTGAGGAGAGCTGCTGAGAAGCCTGGACTGGGGAGTCCAGTCCAGTGACCTCAGGTGACCATTCAAGGACTGTTGATACATATGCAGAGATATTCATGATTAGCAAGTATAAAAGCCAATCCTGTAAGTAATAATATGTGTTAATTCTGTGTCTGCAGTTGTGTCTTATTGAAACACAGAATACATTCATGCTGTAATCTTGGCAAAAACAGCTCCTTCTGTTTGGCTGGAAGCTGGAAAAGATCATGAAGGAATCTTGAATTTTACAACTGCAGAACAAACTGTAGGAGAAGAGTGTGTGCTTCTACCCTTTCCTTGGCTTTTAGAGCCAAGCTTTCCTGTAGCTGTATGGAGAGAACATATGGGTGGCTGTCAGACATCTTTGTGTCTCCGTTGCACAAATCCCTCAATAATAGGTGTAATCAGACTTGGACATGGGTCAGTTACCGTTCTCCAGCACTGCCATGCCTTGGTGCCTGGTTTTTCATTGGCTCCTTTGTTTTTTCCTTACTTGTTGTTGTTGTTGTAGTTTGGTTTGTTTGTTGTTTGTTTGCATTTTTTAAGTTTTGTTTTTTTGTCTTTGATATTTAATGCTTGTATGGCTGTTGCTGGTTAATGAGTGGCATGAACATTATGCTGATGAGTAAAGTGAGTCAGACCAAGGCTTCAGAATTGGTATAAGTGGGTAAGAGTAGAATAGTGCTAGTCTAGAAAAGTTTGAGGTGGTTGCTGTAATCTTGGCAAGGAAAGTAGTTGTCTGATAATCTGTCAGAACTTGGGATGTTTTCTTTTTAGAATAGATTTTTTTCCAGAATGAGTAATTGTCAAAATGCAACAGAGTTTCTACAGGGTTTTGGGGTTTTTTATAGCATTTCATTAAAAAATGGCAGAAGTTTTCAGGGCAATGTAGACTTCATTACCCTTTCTAGTCCTGATTCTGAAGTTTGAGCTACATATAGAGCCTTGCATGATTAAGTTTAGCACTCACAGATGAGATTACATGGCTGAGACCAGTCTTTGATTAATAAAAAGCCAGAATTCCAATATAGCTTTTGAGGGCCTTAGACAGAGAGAGTGGATGTGTCTAGGATTTGTGCTTTAGAGTAAAGCAGGAGGCTCAGTGTGGTGTGTGTCTTGCAAAACAGCTGCTCCCCGGTTCTGACCTCCAAATCTTGGTCCTGAAGGGAAAGTTTCTAAAAAGAAGCAATGATCTAGTAAAATTATGGGGTTTGTGATACTTAAAACCCCACAGATTTGATAGAGATGTTGCTACTCCTTGCTCTTTTGGGAGTCCCTCTTTTCAAAGTAAAATGCCAACCCTCTCTTTCTCTTGGTGGGGGTTGTTTTCATTAAACCATGTTAGCTTGTCTTTCCTTGCTAACATCCCTCCTCTGTTCCATGAGTATCAACTGCTTGCCCTCAAAGGTATTTTGATTATATGTGAATATGTTAATGAGACCAGTTGTACTCAGTTTAGGTTTGCTTTTGAGGTTTGGATTTCTTTCAGTCTTGAAGTTTTGTATTTTTTTTTTTAAATGTCTCCTACTTTGCCTGTTGTTTTTACCTGCTTCTTTTTTAATATGAAGTTGTTACTCTGAAATATATATATTTGTAATGTGAAAGCCTTAAAGCCTTTTGTAAAATTTGACCATTCCCTTAGCTATATCTTAAAGCAGTTTTGTGAGGTCAGGAAATGTAGCACTTGAAAGCTTGTCTGGAATGGATGAAATGCAGCCTGGGATCAGTGGCCCATTAAAACCCTGGAACAAAGTATACAGGTCATTTATTCACCAGACCAAAGCTGGAGTAGCTTTGAGCTTTAGTTCATAATGTTTGCTGTCTTTTAAAGCAGAAATTGTTTTGCCAGGTCACTCTGTATCTGATCTTGCCCCACACATTTCTTTTTGATTATGGATAAAGTTAGGCTGTTGGATAGGGAAATTTTCAATCTCTTGAACAATTATGCCATTGTGTGATTTAATATGTCCACCTGACTGTCTCACTTGCTGTGCCTTTCTCGTATAAATGTCTGCACTGATCTGGTTAATTAGAAGATTAAACCATTTTTGCATGTTAGATTTGGCTCATTTTTAATAACTGTCCTCAAGCAGCATAAAATTTATGATGTATTTAGTGGCTTTGCATGGAATTAAAATGCATGTGCATTTTAATTTAACAGGCTCTAAGAAATGAAAAAGTAGGCTTGTACAAGAAATAATCAAATACACAGTAACCAAAAATTTTTTTGGAGAATCACACAATATCAGAACACTGCTAAATTTCAACTGTAGAAATCCAATATAACTTGTGAAACATTCTGGATATTTTCATCAGGCCTGCATTGGAAAATGAAATTTTTTTTTTTTAGTTTCTATTAATTTGAAGGAGAGGGATCCATTTTCATTTGGAACATTGTTTTATTTAAAGAAATGTTCTCTGATTTAGAGAGAACTGGAAAGTAAATTCCAGAAGCATTCAAGTAGCATCCAGAATACAAATTTAGTATTTTCAAATTTATCCAATTCTTTTCTCATTTTCCCCATCAATTACTGAATTGAAACTGGGAAGTATTTGAGGAACAAAGTAAGGGGATAAATACCTAGAGGAATGGGATTGAGATGCAGGGTTATCTTTCTTGTTGTTTGGTTGGGTTTTTTTAACAGCGTGGGACTGACAGTTGTAAAAAGATGAAAAAAAGAATTAGGATTTTACAGTTCCTATTATTTGAATCTGGTAGTAACCAAGGTTTGCGTCATAGACAATTCAGTGATAAAATGTCAGTCTGTGTGCAGAAGTGCCTACTAATCAGATGGAGGTTCTAACTGGAGTTTCAATATTCCCTTAAATATTACAGCAAATTTATTTTCTAAATAGATTTTACTTTATTATGGAGTACATATATTTTTTAAAAAATCACCAAACTCTTAAATGCTCACTTAATTATATATGAGCACAATATATAATGCTAGCAAAATTTGTAGAAAGGAACTTTTTAAAAAAGCTTGCCTTTTGATATTGTGTACAAGACTTGGTTTTTTGAGGCTACATGTCCTCTGGTTCTTGTGATTTAGGCAGCTATTGGGTCTCTGGAACTTCAAGAAGAAACGAAAGAAGAATCTGATGAAGAGGAGGATGACGATGAAGAGTCTGGACGTTTACGTTTCAAAACTGAACGGAAAGAAGGAACAATCATCAGGCTCTCAGATGTGACAAGAGAAAGGAGAAACATTCCAGAAACTTTGGGTGAGGTTTTGTGGCAATGGATAGTTTTGCAGAGCTGTAATGAATGGTAGTAAAGGTCAAAGGGTGTTTTAGCTGAGATCATTCCAAATGTGTTTGCAACCATAAGACCATATTTCTACAAACCACATAGAGACCATGTCTTGTTTGTGCAAAAGGTGCTGGTGGCTTTACAAAACAAAATATTTTAAAACCAAGAGTGCACTGGAATAACTGAGTTTCTGCACATAATTACAAGGTAAATGACAATTGTGTTTGTTTTCCTGTATATGTGGATTTATTCTCTAGTTTAACATAAAAACAAGGCCAGCCAATAAGGAGAAAACATGTAGTGGAGCTTGACTGTTAAAGGAACAGTGATTTGAATTAGACTTTTAAATGTAATTCTGAGGGATCTGGGATGTAGCTCTGAGATACAAGAAAAAGATGAGTGCAAATGTGGATGATTCTGTAAAGAGGTTTTTTGGAAATTAATGTTTGGTAAAAACACAGTATTGCTGTTATGAAATGGTTGCTATTCATACTAGGTTTTCTTAATTTATTGATAGAGACCAGATAACTGACCATGTGGTAGAAGGTTAAACCACAAAAAATTTTGTTTGCAGATAAATATCTTCTTCCTTTTAAGATTACAGAACAAATTTTTACAGCTGCTGTGGTTTAAAAACAGAATTTCATTGCAGACCTACATCTCCTTACTCTAAAATATGAACATAGTTCAGAAAACACTTAAAGAGGAATTAACATTTCAGTTGAAGTTACAAACGTAATTTCCATCCTGTCACATTTTGGTGACCTTTTGTGACAGCTTGTCTCTATTGGAGGAGTGCATTCTTACTTACTGATTAAAGATGTCATTTGAAACCATTTTATTACTAGCAATAGTGAAATTAATCTTGACACTTAGAGACACTAGAAAAATAATTGCTGATTCACTGCATTAACTGTGTGTGAGAACTGTACAGTCAAGATGAGACCAAGTGTGTGCTGGTAAAAAAGATTTAAAAAAATACAGTGTTCTAATATTATAGCTAAGATCTTTCCTAAACATTTCTTCATCCAAGATGATGTAAAGAATGGTTTTTCAAAGTTCAGAAGAGGGGTATTGTAGGACAGCTGTGCGATAGATTTCTAGCAATACCAAGTTGGTCACCTTTGATAAGAAATACTTACCTTCTTTCAGTGCCCTGTAGATGAAGCCTTCTCAGAGTGGGAATTGTCATAATTCTCTGGATGTAATTACCTGTTAAGGAATGTGAACAGGAAAAATGTCTTTGGTATTACCAAACTAAAGTATTCCCTCAGTATCTAATCCAAAAAATACTCAACCCAAACTCTTAGACTTATGCAGAACCAATTACAAAGTGCTAGGAAAGGTCAGTTGGATGTGGCAGTACGTTCTTGTTATGCCCTGCTTAGCTGGCTTATGTTCACTGTGATGCCTTGTGGCTGAGATTTCAGGCAGGGCTAGGAAGTTAAAGTGAGTGTTTTAAATTTGTCCAGTTGCTCTGTGTCCAGAAGCACAGAGTATAATCAGTTTGCAGATCTGGGTGATGAGGAGAAATGACAGCATATTGCATATATATGTAAATTAATAAGTATTTGTAGTTGTGCACAAGTTCTTAGCCAGGGAGAAGCTGTATGCATGGGAATACCTGGCTGTGCTTTGGAAGAGCCCAGGGAGGGAAAGAGAATCTCTTCTTCCTCTGCTCACCACCTCTTACTGAGCAGTCTGAGGTTACTTTCAGGGAAGCAGGGACTGTTTTTCTTGCTTCCCTCCTTGCAAAACTGCCTCCCATGCCATCTCCTCTGCTTGATACCTGTGTGTGGGACACAATGCTCTCCAATTCAATATGCAGCCCCCCTCCTAATACAGCTGACTGTATTTTGCTGTGTGGTGATGTGTAGCTACATGCAGCACTTGAGCTGCTCATGGCATCAGTCTTAACTTTTGCAAGAAGGTTCTGAACCAGCACTTACGTGTCTAAGCCAGATTCTTCACAGGTAGGACAGTTGTCCTCAGTGGCACGTTCTGGGGGAAGTATGCTTGATGTTGATGTAATACTTTTATTTTTAAAAATACAGTGGTTATATTGTACTTCTGGGGTCATAGATGTAGTATGAGTGTGAATTTGTGTGTAGTTTTGTTTGGGATTTTCTTCTAAAGTTGGTATTGTGTGTGTTCTGGCCCTACTCTGGCTGAAAAGCTGAGCATGTGGACTGTGCCTTTAAGGACATGGCCTTAAAAGTTTGAGACACTGTGTAAAGTAAGGAGGAAATCAATTTATGTATCTTAAAGAGAGTAATTCTGCACATCCAAAATGGACAGGCTTGACTTTGCATGGATGCTGTCATCCCTTCCTCAAGCTTAACCAGGACAGTGCTCTGAAGTAATTTTGTTTGAATTAAAAGAATTTTGCCTATTCTTTCTTCCAAAGTTGTTTCTATTCAGTGCCCTTCAGTGTGTGCTCAAGAGGCTGAGAGACTTGGCCATAGTCTTGCTTTTTAGGGAGCCTAGCTCTGTTCCCAGGTTCATTAAAAATTGCTTTCCTCCCATGTGATTTCTAAGCTGTTTAGTAGGAATTTTCTTCTTATCTTGCTTGACCATCAGTGGTAGGTACTTGTTGCAATTTTCCAGACTACAGCCTTGCTGAGTTCAGGGTTGTAGTATGGAAGATGGCAGAGAAGTTGCCCTGCCTGTCTTGTTCCTGGGAAAACAAAACAGCTGTCCAAGCAGCAGCATGCCTAGGATGCCCTGCAGGACTTGGATCATTTCTGGATAAGGGAGAGAGAGCAAGACAGTGGCACTGTTTTCCCCCATGGGTATATGGGAAGTAGCAGTGTGTCTTTCAGGCAGGTCAGGTCAAAGCCCATGCTGGCCCTTTCATGTTTGTGGATTTCTGGAGAAACACAACTTGCTGCAGGTGTGGAGAGGAAGGAGACTTGAAATCAGAGCTCTTTTTCACATCTAACCAGCTTTTTTGATCTCTGGCAGCCAAAGATGGCTATGGCAGTTGTTCTACTTGCGTCTAATGCTTTTGATTGCTTTGGGCAGGAATACATTTCTCTTACTTTTTGTCAGAAATGCACATTTGATACCTAAGACTTGAGGGACTGTGATTCCTTCTCTCATTTTAAGCATTCTGTAAGATTTTCCTGATAAAGCCTGATTATCTTGGGCTCTGCTGTGCAGGTGCCTTGAGGGCAAAGGTAGCATTTCATGAGAATATTTGTTAAGGCTTTATGCCATTCAATTGTGATGTCAGAGTGTTGAAAAAAGGAGGTAGAGAAACTTGTCTCATCACCACTGTGCAAAAAGGAAATAGGAAACTCGGGCAGATCCTGCGCTTTTAGAAATCTGTTGTGTTTGCTATGTTCTTACAGGACATCAGCAAGTTCAGAACTTTTAAAAATTGAAAAGCTCTTGCTTCGTGGAAATGCTTTTGAAAAGTGGGACATGCAAATTTACAGTCTTTGCAGCTCAGTCGTGCAGGTAGTTTTTGTAGCCAAGTAGGAACAACTGCCACAGAGGGAATGCTCAGTGCTCACCCTTTTCTGCCCTTCTGTCAATCCTCGACTTCAAAGACTAATAGAGATTACTTATGAAGATGTTTAAGATGGTGCTATAAGTAGCTTTGGCCTTTAAACTCACAAGAAATTATAAGAATTTTCTAATTGATTTAGTTATGTATTCATGGGAGAGGATATCTAGTGGTGTGAAGACATAATAGTAATGTCTCCTGCCTGATACTAATTACTTTAATTCTTATATTCAGATATTATGGCCACTGTGTGTAGTACTGACAAATACCATGTTAATTCAAAATATGCTTTAGTTTGTCAGGAGTGTGTTTGTTTTTAAGTAGTTTAATTTTGCCTTGTTAGAGGCAGAAATCAATGTTAGGGGTTGCAAAGGATCTGACTAGCACGTGGCAAAAGATTCAGCTGCATGTTTGAGTTAAAGTTTATTACCTCTTGTAGGTGATTGAAACCTGGTGAGTGGTTCTGCTTATACTTTCATGGTGTCTTTCCTGAAGGCTGTTGTAGATCTTTTCTGTATTTTCAAGTGTTTTCACTACCTGGGTCTATTACTGCATCATTTCTTGCTTAATGTTGTCAGCATTGTCCAGGGTTTCAAGCAAATTTGTCGTATTTGCTGAGTACAACATGTTCTCTGGTGTTTACCTATGATGTGAGTTGGGTGGGTGTTATCAGCAGCCATGTGTTTGACTTGAGCTAACCGCAGATTTTAATGTGTTCTGTCTTCAGTGAGATTACCACTTGTGAAGTACAGCTGGTTCTTAAACCACATACAATAAAAGAAAAATTAAGTAGTTACATACTAGAAACACTTTAGCAAGAGGATGTCCTTCTTTGGAATAGGCCAGAGTATGGTGCATAAAATCTGTTTATATGGAAGACTCAACAGATCCATTACTGTAAAGTTTACTGCAGATTCGTTGTCTTGCCTGACATCTGCAGATAGGCAAGATATTAAAGATAACTAAACCTGGAGAGGAGCTACAGCCTCCTCGTAGAGCAGAAGGCAGACCTCAATACCTTCTTCAAAAAGAAAACAACCAAACCTTTTTGTTCATGTTTGTTTCATTTATCTGCTGCTTTTTGCCTGTGCAAAAGACACAAGTATCTGTGCTTTTTCCTTTTAAAGATGTCTTTAATGAAATGTTAACATGCCACCTAAAGGAGATCAAAGTGCTTGCAAGTTTTATGTTAGTCACAGGGATTCTTCCGTAGTTCTGACAGTGTTGTATTTGTCATTGTGTTTTCCACCTTTTCAGCACAAAGCTAAAATACTTTCCCCCATTTCTCTCCCAACAGAGCTTTCTGCAGAAGCCCAAGCAGCATTACGTGAATTTGAAGAGAGGGAAAGGCAGCTTAAGCAGGGGCGATACGGCTCCAGGAGAGGAGGGAGAAGAGGAGGCTCAGTTATGTGCCACGGAATGGGAGAACAAAGGAGAGACTCTAATGATAGGGGAAGAATGAAGGATCACAGGCCTGCACTGCTGCCAAACCAGCCATCAGCAATGGTACCTTTTAATCCTTAGTATTCTTTGAGCATCCTTGCAGGAAGTTGTGGAGAAAGTGCATTTTAAATCATGAATCTTTGCAAAGGTGGAATATGTATTCCAGTGTAGATCTTCTGCTCTTGCAAGGCACTGTTAGGCAGTATGGGCTTTGTGTGATGTGATGATTGTAAAGTATGTGCTTAGTCCTGTTACTGGCTTCACCTTGAGCAATCTCAAAACCTCTTGAATGAAAAGTGCATTTTGACTGATAAAGCACAGTCAGACTTACCTGCTGGTTTGCATGAGGATGGAGGAAAAACTGAATTTCTCCAAGAAGTCTACATGCAACATGGAAACATGTTCAGTTCCCCATTATTTATAATAATGTGGTTTAAAAAATACAGTTCTGTAAAATACTTCTTGGGTTCTGTCAAGGTAATACTTTTGCTGATACTTCTTTAAAAAAATCTATTTGCATATAAGCTATGCTACTATGGAGGTAAATAAAACCCTAGGACAATAATCACCACTTCACTACTAGATAAGTTATTATTTTGGGATTTCAAATGAAATTTATGTTTGTTACTAATTGCTTTGCTGTGCTTTGTATCACAATATAAAAGACGGCACGTTTTCCTTAAAAAACCCTTGCAAAACCCAAAACCAACTCCAGCAAGTGATCAAGAGGTCAACGCTTATTTTTATTCACTGTCATAAAATATACTGGAAGCTGAGATTGTAGAACAAAGTCTGTGTATGTCTTTGCAGGACAAGGTCATCTGTGTTAAACAAAGGTGATTTTTTCCAACAGCAGTAAGTAGGTGCTGGTTACTGGCAGGAGTCAGTGGATATCTCAGTGTTTGAGAGCCCTGCAGTAGTATATTTCATGCTTTTTAAGAAGTGAAGGTTGAATTTTTTTTTTGATTTTGCTGAAGTCCTTGCAAGCTATTTTGATTTTAAACGTAAATATTTTTGTGCTCATCGCAATGTCATCTTGTGCATACTCTGTAGCTGTTTTGCTTTATGTATAAGGCTGCTGAAGGAAACAATGTCATACTTTTGTTGCTAGAAGGTTGCCTCTTTGGGTCTCTTGCACTTCCATTTGGAAGTTACTGGATGGACATCTAGTAACAGTGACTTGAGAGACAGAAGAATGTCTCTGAAAAGAGACACAGTTTTTTTTTTTTATTAGCACTAATTTTGGCCATTTGTTTTTGAGAGCTGGGCAGCAAAAGACTTTCTTCTATGTTCGGAAAGACACAAAGATACTTTGAAAGATATCTTCAGATGAGTTTTTTCTTCAAGCAGTATGTATAGGTGTACTGCACTGATATTGAAGAGTATTTTAATTTGTACTGCACTGATACCTGAATTTATATTTTGACTTCTGTTGCTAGTGCTAGGTCTTAGCTCAGAGAGGCATATATATACGTGAGACAAAAGGTAGTGGATTTATTTAGTACTTGGACTCAGATTTCTAGTGATCTTCACATAAACCTTACTGCAGTTAGTGACATATGCAGAACCCTGGCTTATGAAACTAGATAGTTTCACTGTTAAAAATGAGTAAAAGTGTCTGCATTCCCTGTGCTGCTTTGCTCTTTGCTGTCCTCTCCTTCATATGAATGTTTTTGATTGTTCTTTTGCTTTCTTGTGCTGATGGTTTTTAGTGGTTCCAGTTAATTATAGGGAAGTTTCTCTGTTCATAATTGACCTTAATTGTTCTCCTGAGATGTCTTGGTTTTGTGCTCATTTATGTCAGGATATTTTAACTTTAAAGCCTAGTGACTCTGTTCTTTTGTCTGACTTTAGACTCACTCACAGAGGTTAATTCCAACACACCAGCAACCTGTTATGAGTCTGTTCCAGCAGCAACAGCAGCAGCAGCAACAACAACAGCAACAGCAGCAGCAACAACAGCAGCAGCAGCAACAGTTACAATCTCTGCTTCCTTTACAGCATCAGCATCATTCTTCTCCTCCTCCAGGGCTACATATGCCCCCTCAGATAGAAACCCCTCGAATAATGATGACTCCCCCTCCAGTGACACCTCAGCAACCGAAGAACATACACATAAACCCACATTTCAAGGGGACAGTAGTGACGCCTGTACAAGGTGAGCTTTCTGAACACCTTCCCAGTCATGCAAGCATGACTCATCTCATTCTTTGCCAGAGATGGAACAATTTGTTTGTTTATCACTTCATGGAAATGTGCTTCAGGCTGCTGTTTTTTTTCTTGAAGCTTGAAACAAATGTTTTGCCTGAAGTAAGACATAATGTTGTTGGACTGTGGCCAACTGAACAAGCAAAGCCTTTTCAGCTTTTATCATGTTTGCTATTCTAATGTAAAGCCTGAGAAGAGCAGCAAAAATGGAAACTGAAAAGAGAAGGCTTTTCACAAAACAGTAAATGTCAGTTTTCTAAACTAGGAAAGTACTGCAATTTGTAGATTTCTCAGGACTGTCTGCCTGTTTCCCTAAGGGGGTACCGAGATACTCCTTGCAATGTAGTTGCTCTGTGAAAGATACTGGTTGCTGTCCTTACTTGACAAGATACATGCCCTCAATTCTCCTTCCACACAATCACATCTGTAATTGTTTTGATTTGCAAATACATTTTTTCTCTTAAGTTAACACATAGATTTGGGCTGCTCTTCTTAGGGTAGCTCTCAGCAAAGCTGTTCATGTTACTGCTTATTTAGGAAGTGTTTAATCCCAAAGAGGATTAAAAAGAGACACCTGCATAGCTCTCATTTCTCATTATGTTGGGACAAGACAAACTAAAGGAATATATAAGTATTTATATGTATTTACAATTAAGTTTTCTGTATTTTGCCCTGCTCCCCTTCACATCAGCAGAACTCCAAGCCAGTGCTATCTGTGCTTCATTTATTTGACCAATGAAAAGCAGGAATTCAACAGGGTAGAATATGGCCAGTATATGGAGGTCTGTTGTGCTTCTCACAGATGGCTTTATAGTAGCTGTGTCAGAGATCTTATTTTGCTTTTCCCTGTGGCACTTCCCACCAAATTATGCGTCAGGACAGATTATCTGGAAGCATTCCAAAAGACCCTTTACTCCTGGATTTGTGCCTTCTGTGCATTTTTCTAGCACTATCAAAGTAAGTTACTGTTGAATGAGAAGCAAAAATTGCTTTTAGACTATTCTGGATGCCTTTTCTCTGTCCCTGTGAAACAGTACCAGATCTTTGCTATCTAGGTAAGCAAATGTGATCATAATCCTGGGGATGGCTACTGAGGGTTTGTGCTTTTGCCTAATGTCAAAAGTATCCCAGTGTATTTTCTTTCTTTAGCCTGATGAATTTTTTTTTCACATTACTGGGCAGCTTCAGGCTCTTCTCAGCTTTACTACCATGTCTGTGGCACTGTAGCTGTTCCAGATCTCTCGCTTAGTCTTGCTCATAGTCAGTTTTTCAGTCTTCATGCACATCCTCATTTCCAGAAAGTTGTGTACCTCCTGCAGGTTAGGAGATCTGCAGTATTGGATTTGTAAGGGGAAGGCTGGTTCCTAGGTTTTTTTAGATCTTATATCTGCTGACTTTATGTGCACATTCATTTCCTGAGCTGTAGAAATTTAGGTGTTCTCTTAGACTGAGCATCCCTGGAGAATGAGTGATCAATTGTTGAATGGTTTTAAAACCTACATTCAGCAAGGACATTATTTGCTCTGTGTATTGATGGCAGCTGCTTCATATGAAATCCCTTTGTGCCATTCATTTTACTGAAAGAGTCCTTGGCAAGACTACTGAATTTTTCTACTAATATATGTCCAGCATACTATTAAATACAATCTTTTAAGTCACTGTAGAAATTTAATCTTCTTGCTAAGAAAGCATATATTGGAAGCGGAGTCTCCTGCAGTGACTGAGAGTAGTGGCCATCAGAATCTGTAGCAGTACAGTTATGTTACATGAAGGTAAACACTTGCACACATAAGGAAAATATGAAAACGTGTTGGAAATCAGGAGCTTTATGTAGATAAATGAGCATAGTTCTAAAAGCTTCAATGGTATTTGCATATTATGATGAATTTTAAAGCAGTCACTGCAGGCAAATGGTAGATAGAAATTCCAGTGTAGGCAGTACTGTTCCTTTTAAAAACTTAAAAGTCTTCCTTTAATCCTTCTACCTGAAGCACCAGTAGGCAGAGACTGGTGGGTGGTAGCAAAAGGATGTGTTTCACTTGGAGCATCATTTCTTTCAGGTTAATGGGAAGGATGAAAGATCAGATTGACTTCATGTTCTCAATGATGTCCTGCCCCTTCTTGGCTGAACGTATTTCCAGATACATGAGGGGCTTTACACATTGGAGAATACAGTCAGATAGGTGCAAAGTTTATTGGGATTCTGTTGTTGAAAATGTGATGCCTGGAAGCTAAAAATGCCATGTCTGGAAGTGCATGATATGCACACTTAGGTTCTGGTAATTTTAATGGTGTGCTGTCATGTTTTAGTGTAGACTGGCATTTTTTCCTCTCTAATTTTATGGCAGGATAAAGCTCACACACTTCTAATTGTCAGCACCAGGGACACTTTTCCTAACTGCAAATCATAGAAATACACTTTTAAAACATCTTTTTGGTCTGAGTTAAGTCTTGAAATGCGTCGACTATATCAGTATTTTCGAAGAGAGACTTAAACCTCCTGTAAATTGTTACAAAATTTTCATGTGAATAAAATACCATGTATAAGAGTTCTAGTAGACAGCTACTTCAGCCTGAAAAGGGGTAGAAACACTGTTGAGGAATCCTATCATTAGCTTATTCCTTTGATGTTTCAAAGGCAAATCTCTTTACAGTAGCCACCATTTCCCTGCCCAGACTTGAATCCTGATTTGAAAAAATAGTTACTTTCAAGTCAGTTTTGTTTCCAATGAATTGGTACTATTTTTAGTCTTTGAAGCTTCATAAATGATCAGGGACTTGGTCTATCAAACCCCTAAGAAATGAGCCTCTGTGGATACCTGCTGCAGGTACTGTGCAGTTGGTGTTCAGCTGTGCCTCCTGTGGCATTTTAATCCCATATCATTTAGCTTGTCACATAGTTTTATCTTTGTGCCCTATTCTGCAAATTAGTTTTGAGTTGTAGGTAGGAATTTTTTGCTGAATGTGTGTCCAAACTTGAGTATGATCAATTCATCAGTGCTGGAAGAGCACACAGATGTACTATGAAGTGCTGATTGAACCTGTGATAGTAGGTGTTGCGTTTTTTTCCCATTAAATGTTTATACCACAAATAACTATTTCAGGGATACCGTGGTGCTGCCAAAATTGACATGAACTAATGAGCAGTTTATGGCAGCTCAGTATGCCATTTACCTTTTGAAAACTGTTTGGTGTCTTGGGAAAAATCACATTGTAATTCTCCTGAATAATCAGTGTGGGAATTGCTTCTTGATCTTTTCAACTGTAGTGTTGGAATTTATAGCAAGAAGCAATTTAATCTTCTTAAAATAGTGTCTTACAACATGCTGTGTATTATTTTTGAAACATACTTTTCACACCTATGGAACATCTGACATCAAGAAAATGAGGGCTTGAGACTTCTTTGCTGCTTAAGCAAGTGTCCAAGGATTGAAAGGGCACAGAGTTTGAACTACTATCTTTCATGAGTATTAAATTAATTTGTTTAAAATATATAAATATATGAATTTATATGCTACTGCTGGAGGCAGATACTGAAATAGACTCTAGTGCTCTGTTCACTTGACATTTCTCTACGTTTCTCACCTTATGCTATTTTTCTCAGTGCCTCTGACCTGCAATACCTGAACTATTTTAGGACTAAGTCTGTCAAGAGCATCCTATCCGTTTCTTTCTGTGTGGCCATGGCTGTTTGATACCGACAGATGTTCATTAGAAGCCAGGATGAAACTATTCCAGTCATTTTCTCCTGTAATGTGATACAAAGCTTGCACACAGTCCTCCTGTGCTGAAAGACTGCTGCAATTAGTTTACCCCATCAGTCTCTGAACCAGCAAACCACAAGTACTTAACGAAAGTGGACAGAAGCCAGATACGGACATGAACTGAAAAAAACTCACTAATGCATTAGTTCTTGTGCCTCAGTTACCAAGGGAAAAGGGATTTTTGAGGCATCTTAGCAAACGTCAGTAATGGGAAATGCTCCTTACTTTTCTCTCAGATGAGCAGCATTTCTTAATATCATTCCTTCTCTGAAGTGTAACACAGTAGCTGTCTGCAAAGTCAGTGTTTAACCTTGCCTGGAAAATGTTTCCCTATCACTTTCAGAAGTGCTAAAAACAAACTGGAGAAGAATCTTACTAAAAGCTTTTAGTAAATGAGCAAACACATTGTGTGGTTTGAAATACTTTATTTAACTTCTCTAGGCCTTGTGTTTAACATGGAAATGTTTTTATTTTTAACCACTTACACAGCTGTGAGAGGGAATAAAAAATGCTCTGGAAAATGGGAAAACTGTCACTGCACTTTGTATTCGAGATTCAGATATAGGTTCGGTTCCCAAGGTGATCCAGCTGTAGCACTTTGTGCATTTTGCCATAACATTAAGTGAATGTTTTGGGAAATGGCTTTTTGTGACTAGCTCTTCAAAGTGCAGTTGTAAGGACAAATCATCCACGTTAATCCCCCAAAGTACTAGTTTTAGGAGTTATTTTTTCAGGAAAAGGTCTCCTAATTCTTTGTCGTGTCTCTATGCAATCATGGTCTTTCATCTGAGATCAGCAGTTCTGTGATCATGGTTGCTCACATCACTGTGCTAGGCCAGACTATGTAGTTTTTGTGTGCTGTTAATTGCAGCTGCCTGCCTCATTTTACCCTCATGAGCAATGATTTTTACCAGTTACTGTGTCTCATGTCCATGCTTCTTGTGGTAGCTTGGTGGTGAGACTGGGAGATGCCTAGCAAATGTTGAGTGGCATGAAGTTGAGAAGGCAAATTAATCATGTATCTCTCTATTTGAAACATGAAATTATTGTTAGTGTCTCTGTCAGCTTTGTCTAAGAGATGTCTTTGGCTGAATAACTATTCTAGTTTGCCTTCCTGCAACAAGGAGCAATTTAATTCTGGAAAATGCAGAACTAAATTATGTAAATTAACTAGGAGAATCCTAATTGCCCTGTTGCATGTTGCAGGGGAGGGAACGGTTGCTCAAAGTTAATTGTAGGAACTGTGACATGTGCGGGTAAAAGTAGAAGATTTTAATCAGGGCTTTTCATTGCAATTGCTTTTGGAAATAACTACCACAACTGTTAGGTAAAACAAATGGTGTTAAAAGGTGCTTCTTGTTTCAGTGCCCTTGCTGCCAGTTCCCGCCCAGCCAAGACCTGCTGTAGGACCCCAGAGATTTCCTGTGAGTAGCAGCTGTTTCTTCTTCTCTGATATGGATAAGCATACATTTGCAAGGAAATATTAATATAGCAAATAAAAGCTGTTCTAGTGAAATGTAATTTTAAGGATTTGTAAATATTGACAATACACTCTGCAGTTGAAAATGTTTGTTAAAAGCTTAAGGTCAATGGATTTTTGAGAGTAGAATTAATTCTGTTTAACTGTAAAATTGTTGAACCAGTCTCTCCAGTGGGAAAGGCATGAATGCATCTTGTCTTATGGAATATGGGCTTCATTTTATTACTCGACTCTTTCTGTATGAATAGAATCCTTATTTTATTTGATATAATAAAAGGCTATTTGAAATAATCCTTAAGCTTAAAAAGTAGTAATATGTTTTTATTGTAAAATGCAGCAATCATTTTTATCATTACTAAAGGTATTTCAATGCCCTCATGTTTTTTGTATAAAAAACAGAGCTGGCATTGCATGACCTTGCTTTCTTTTATGTTTCTAATTTTGAAAACAAACAAGACAATTAGCTGCTTCACTAGGCTAATTTTACTTCATAATTTTTTAACTCTGTGATTGGAAAGAGCGCATGGTTCTAGAACTTTTCTCATAATTTCAATTTTGTTATACTAAATTCTGGTTGAAAAGGTTAACAGAGTGTCAAAATAAGCGAAAGACCCAGGTTGCAATATTACCTGAAGTATTTTCAAGTAAAAACCTGCATAATATGCTTCCCAAATTTATAAAACACACAAAAAATGTCTTTTGTTGATGCGTGCGGTGTCAAAGGAGGAAGATAGATGTCTGAACATATGTGTAGTATCACAGAGTAAATTACTGGCGAAGAGCTCAGATCTGCTCGAAAGAAGCGGATTTCAGAAACCTGCTGTGACTTTTGATTGTCCAGTGCAGACCTGGTTGTTTTTAATGCAGAGTATTTTTCATACAGGATGTGTAGCTGAGGAATTGTGATGTCTGTATTTTGCAGAGAAACAGTCTTTACATTGCTGCATTTCTTCTGTGAAGTCTCAAAAAATTAATCTGTAAACCCACAGTTTCATTAAGTAAATTCATGTTGTATTTAATCTTCAATAAAATACCTTTGAGCTTTTTTTATTAAAATGTTGTGGTTTTCAGAGGAAATAGTTTTCTTCAACAGAAAAACTATTTCTTTCTTAGTATTATGGGGAGACCTTATTTACATTTTGAAAGTAGTTTTGTTATTTTTTTATGAGAACAATTTTCTTGCATTTGTTTTTCTTTGATACTAAGTTGATTTGCCAATAAACACAATTTGGGATGGAAAAGAAATTGGAGGATAGGGAATATATGTAAAGGCATTGTAATTGGCATCTTTGAAGTGTATTTACATCAGTGTAGAAAAATTGGAAATTAATTTTTTCTAAAATTGAGAGTGAAATTAGATTTTCATTCTGTTCACTTTCAGGGTTGCAAGTTGAAAAGTATGGCAAACCTAACTAATCTACATGCAGCAGTTTTTAAAAGGGAGTAAAGTAAACTGAACATTTTTTGGAGGACTCTTGCTTCTTTAGCCTGCAGGAAAGACTTAACTGGTTGCTGCCTTTTTATTTATATAAGGAGTGACCAGAAAAGAGTCAGTATAATTAAATTTTCATAAGGAGGGGGAGAAGGGCTGACTTAACTAGGAGGATCTGGCACTGTCATTTGGTTGCCCTGGCTGTTTTTTTTCCTACTTCAGCAGTAACATGCTGCATGACCCTGAGAAAGTTGCTTCATCTTTCCATGGCTCACTGAGTTACAAAGTGGACTTCCTTATGAAGTACTTTATAAATTTTGCATAGGTTATCAGTCATATTAGGATTAGGAATTAAGTGTCACTGTGTACATATCTCATGTTTGTTTTATTAAATGTAGTATGTTAGCTCTTGAGCTGAAGACAAATTTACTTTCTGACTAACATTTTGTCTTGCAGAACTACCTTTTTTGCTGTTACATGTCAGATGCCTTTGTGCTATTATAATTCACTTGTTTATGTATAAATGTTGACTTAAAGCAATGCAGATGGTTAGACGATTTTGACAAGCCATTGGAAAAAGATCAAAGACTTACTCCAGACTACACACAGTTCATTCAGCATCTTCTTCATTGTGTAAAGAATCTCTGGCTATGTAATAACTTGAATTTCCTCTTGTTTTTAGGGTTGCATAATCAAAGGATAATAGTTAACTGATTTTTCCGATTGCTTTGCTTCTAAAAGATAGTGGGGTTAGAATTAAATATTTGCAGTCTGCTTTCCTCTTGAACTTTGAACTGGATGGTTTCTTTTGGTTGAATGTGGCAGAGGTGGAAACAAGAAAAGTAATTAAATTCCTGCAAGAAGAGACCAGACATGGGCAATGCCATAACTGAAGGAAAAATTTGCCTCTCAGTTTCTATCTTATCTAGGAGAGAAATGTCTCAGTTTAGAGAGCCTGAGAGTGCTCCAAATATGGGAAGAACTTCAATCAGAGCTAATCAATTGCCAGTCATAAATCTATTGCAAACCAGGTGTTGTTAATTTAGGGCTGATGAAATGACTTGTAACCATGTAATGGTTAATTCTTACAACCTTCTGCAGAAGGATGTAATTGAAGGGTTGAACAAAGTTGTAATGAGCGTGTTAACATATGGTGTGAGACCTAAATTATGGGAAATAATGTAGTGCTATGTCAGGCTAGTGTTGATCAGGACTGAACCTGCTTAGAATGGGGGCTGATTAAATTCCCTTAACCTTGAATCTCAATTTTAGTATTTTAGGGTAGAGTTTGTTGTTCAGTTATTTCCTTCTTAAAACTTAACTCCTGGAATGTTTAGAGAGGAAAAGATGCAAGGGAATGAATTGGTATTGCCTACACAGAGTTATTTTAACACTAAGAGTAATCTTGAATCCAGCAATCAGGTTGTCTCATTTGTTTCTCTGTAAGCATTTGAGGTGACTTGGTGTAAATGATGTTTGAGAGCTGTGTGCATCTGGTAAAGACTGAATAAATGGTGGATCTGAGGTGTGTCACAACTGAGAAACATGGTGAACTTGTGGGATCTGGAGTTAAGGATATGAATTCTGTTTTTCTGAATTGCACGGTACTCGTGGCAGTAGCTCATACTAATCCAATCTTCAAGCATGGTTTGAATTAACCTGGGACCTGTGCAAGTGCCAAGTGCATGTTTTCTTTAAACAGTTTAAATAATAGATTAAATAACCTCTTTGGCAGAGTCCTTCTGAGGGTTTGGCTTTATCATCTGCTGTTGCTTTAGAGTGGTTAAGAGGCCTTTTCCAGAGTTCTTGTCCCAGTATCACAGTTGGTGTTTCACAAACAATGGTCTGCTTTGGGGACTGATCCATTTAAAGGAAGTCACAGAAGACTTTATTCACAGACTGCTTATATGGGTCTTCTGAAATTTTCATGTGTTTTCTGACCAATTTACTGATTCTTGTGGATGCCTCAATGCAGAGAGAGGAGCTGGAGGGTTTTATATTACACAAGAGGGACCACTGTGATTCCTGTTCTTCATCCAGTGATTGTTATTTGGGCTAATTTATCTTTCAATTCCTATATTTTGTGAAGAAAGATGGGGTAAAACAAGGGAAGATAAGATTAAATAGAAAATGAAGAGCTATTTCTAAACACTTGATATTATATAAAGGCTGCTACTAACTGACTGTTACAGAGGCCAGAACATTAGTGAGTGTGAAGCTAGCTGGAAGTTAAGGGGTGAAAAAAATCGGGATCATCAGCTTATCTGAGTCCACCAGCACATTCCATGTCTGAAATACTTCAGTGTTTGCCTGAAGAAAAAAATTATAGAAGCTTGTGGCATCAAATATAATTTATTTAACTTAATGAACACCAGAGTAATACTACTACATCACACACGTGTGCAGTATTTTACAGACATGTAGAAGTGAAAGCAGTGTTGTCATGCCCACTTTGGGAAGGAACATGGCAGAGGGAAGGTGTCAGTGCTCTTCAGCCAGAAATTTTGAGGTATCCCTAGCATCCAGATTTGTGGCTAGAGTGTGGGACATTTGGAGAGAAGAGGAAGCTGGGGAGATCCTGCCTTCCACTGCTAAAGGCAGAAGAGAGGGATTCCTCAGGTCTGAGGCTATTCCCCCTCCGTCCGTGACCTGGATTATGCTCTGAAGCTGCTGCAGAGGTAGCAGAGCCTGGTGATGGAGCTCTGTGCCTTCAGCTACGAAAACTTTCAGAAACCTGGGATAAATTCTCATTTAGCTGTTGTCCTTAAGCTGTCACCTTGGGTGTGGTGTGAGCTGGGCAGACACGTTTGGTCAGCTTGAGTTTCAGAGCTGAAGTTGGGAATAGTCTGAAGTGGCACCAGTATCTACCTGACTAATTTGTGCCAGGAAGGCTTTGCTATTTTTAATGCACAAAGCTTTTCTCTTCTATTCGGACATCTTTAGTGCACTGGATGGCTGTCTTTCAGATAACTGTTGGGTTAATGTCTGAAGCATCTGAATTGTAAAACATAAATTCTCTTTTGTTTAGTATTTTTAAGACTTTAATAGGGTGACTTATCCTCACGCTCTTGTGAATAGCCTATGTTGTATGTCTTTTTTATTCCCAGGGGGTTTTGACATGGCTTTTTGAACTTAGAACTTATTTTTTAAATAATCTTTATCTCAAAGAATACATTTTTTTTCCTTAAACAGCAAAAACTTGAGTAAACTTTCTTCATGTTCTCATTAAATGTGCTTCCACTTGATCTCCAGCACATCAGGTGGTGTCTCAGATGGATGCTGTGAAAGGCAGTTGATTAGTTTTGATTCATTTTTCCCACCATTTCTGGAAACAGTAGTTTGATTTCTGAGCTTTCAAGTGTTGTTTGGGTTCCAGACATTGTTTTTAAACACTTCTTTATGATTTAATCTGTGAGAGATTTTTAAAAAATTGACCAGTCATTGCTCAAAACAGAAGTTGCTGTCCTTCATGGTCAATTGCTTGAAACATTTCTTTTAAAAAAGCAATATACTATTATTGCTTCTATAAATTAATTATAGAAGGTATATTAGAGCACAGCTTACTTATTTTTTCCCGGGTCCTTGGACTGCCATGGATCACCCCACCATTGTTTTATCAAACGTGGATTGGCTTAGTGGTATTCCAGTGGGCCTGAGTCTGTGGCTGCACCAGCTCTTACAGGATGTAGAGGCAGGGATTTGCAGTGCTTTTGAAAATAAAACTCCTTGCAAAAGTGTTTGCTGTATGTTGCAGGAAATGCAAATAGGAAGGAAATTTTCCCCCCATCGTTCCAAATTGAATCATGACTTGCTACATGCGAGTAAGAGTTTTCTAGCAATTGATATTAATGTGGGCTCATATTCTGCAGTACTCATAATAAGGACAAATTATAAACAATTGTGAGGCTGACCACAGGCAGTCATTTTAAACTGATATTTAGTAACCTGTACATGTTTGCAACAGTACATATGTAGGAGACAAAATGTTAATGGAAATAAAAAGCCACTTGTGAAAATGGTTCTCTTACTTCCTCACAATTATTTTGCTTTAGCTATGGCTTCACTATAATGAGTAACAGTAAATGAAATTTTCCCTGTCGCTGTGTAGTAGTGGCAGATCACAGGTAGTGTAGAAAGCATTTTGTTTTCATTTAACAGAATACATGGTATCAGGTGGTGTTGATTGACATTTCTTGGATACTGCTTTACACAGCATTTCATGCAAATCATGTTTGAATGAGACTGCTGCATCAAATTACATTTCTTTCAGATTATAGCCCTTGCAGATGTGAGACAGAGCTTGTTCAGCAGCTAGCAAAAGGCTTTGGTTTTTAACAGGTACTGTTTTCACAACTTGACTGCAAAGCTCTGTAATTACAGCACTTAAGATAGTGAAGGAATGATGGGCACTTTCTCTTATCAGATCTATAAGTAGTAGCAAGCAAATGCAGCATGAGATCGCTCCAGCTGTCAAGTATTGTCAGGCTGCCATAGAGGGAATGCAGTTTAAAATGCAGGTGACATAATACCCAACATCCTCCATTTGCTAGTGGGCTTCTGATTAATCACGATTACCATACATTATCATACCATCAAATTTAATCATATCAGTGAATTCCCATCTGCAGGAGGAGCAGCAGCAGCTAAACATGATGGTAACAGCTATTAAATAAGAGAAAAATAGCTGGTTTCTAAATGCAGTAACCCTTTAACTTGTCATGTTGGCTTCAAGTGTGCACGTGCTCTGTAGACAGTAAAATGGAGCAGAAAACTTGTGCGTTTATGTTTTATAGTTACTGTCATTTATCTTTCTGTTAGTTGATTGCTGGTTAGCACAGCCAAGGAAAACTAGTATTGTAGGTTTTTTTCCCCCTATGTTGATGATGGTAGATTTTTTCAATCTCAGCTTTAGTACCTGCTAAATATAGAATCACAGAATGGCTGTGGTTGACAGGAACCTTTGGAGGTCACCTGGTCCATCTTCTGCTCAAGCAGGGCCACCTGAAGCCAGTTGCCCAGGACCACATGTGGATGGCTTTTGAATATCTCCAAGGATGGTGCAAGTGCTCAGGCACCCTCACAGTAAAAAAGTTTTTGTTTATTTAGATACATAGGTTGTACTTTGGGTTTTGTATATTTCTGTGAACAAAATGTGAAGCTTTAAAAAATACATTGTAAGCAAAGCACAGATTTTTATCAATGCAAAGAGGGAGAAAGTATTATGCATATGCTATTTTGCCATTAATTAAGCATTGTTAGAGTTACTTTGCAGAAATCAAAACTTGTAAAGAAATCCAATTAAAATATACAGTCTGCTGAGTACAATATAGTAAGAATAATTTAGAGCTTAAAGACTGAATAGAGAACTAAAATGTATCTATAAGAATACTAGAGAGTGTTAGATGATAGTGTAGTTATCTTAAGCTGTTTTGCTGAGATGAGAAAATGTCCTTTTAAAAGATTACTCAGTACATTTGTGTCATCACAATACAAAAAAGAGTAAATCTGTAAACTGGCATTTGTTCACCTTCTGTACCTTCAATTCTTGTTAATTCTTTAAAATGTGAAAGTGAAAATGCTTCATTTTATTATAAAGCAGTAAGTCACTATTGTTACAATAAAATAAAGCAATTCAGAGAGATACTATGGGTTGACTGTAGGATACCCAAAAATGAATAAAATGTTTAGGCTTTCTTACCCAGTGCATGAATAGTACCTGCAGACATACTGGGGACTCTGAGCATATAAAGTTCTCACATCAGTGTCTTTGTAAGGTTGAAGATGTGCAGAACACCTCAAAAATGATATTTCCTAACAGAACTAAAAATCCTCAATCCAGTAATTGGATTACTAATTACTAATCAGGTCCTTTTCAAAGTCCAGGTTAGCAGCAATTCTCATTTTTGTTTTCTACAAAGCTGGCTGCTTCTTGACTGTTTTTGTAGCAGCCTGACCATTTTTTATTAAAGGGAAAAGCATCATCCCCACATCACGCTGAGGTTCTCAGATTGTTTTTAAATACATTGAAACTGCAACTTCAAGCTTGGAGTGTAGTGTAGAAGTATTGAATTTGATATTCTTGATCCAGTTTAGTTGTAGCCTCAAGTTGTTTCTAATTGTTAGTGACTTGCAGGCCACCAAGATCTATGTAAACACCATGGTGATATTCCCATGGACTAGTTTCTGCAAAGTCCAAGGGAAAGATCTTATCTCATTAATTCTGACAACAGGAGGGGTTCCTAATTTTTTATACATCCATAATACTGCTAGCTTTCAGCACAAAAACTATGCAGAAGGATTTTACTGTCCTTTACTAAATGATCATGAAATCCTCATCTTTCAAGGGAGAGTTCATTGTTGTAGATGACATTGATGTCTCTTACACTCTTTCTCCAATTGGTTTGTATTGTAACTAATCTTAAAAGTTAGAGGACACCAAACAAAAATGATGAGGCATTCTTCTACACCCCACTCCTGCAGAGGATTGCAAACTTAAGTGAAACTGAATCTTCCAGATGAATTAGTTTAAAAATTTAGTGTTAAAGAAATTCCTTAGGTTTCTGGTTTGAGAGGTTTGGGTTTACTCTTCCTTCAGTCTGTGCAAGTTGCAACAGTTTGTCTGTGTGTCTCAGTATGGCCTGTCTCTGCTGGAAGCACTCTTCCTTCATCCACACAAAATAGATGGATGGGAGTGTGGGTTTTTTTGCACATCAGCACTTTAAATTAGGAAGTTAAATCTAGAGTTGAGATCTAGTTACCAGTACATTTTCTATGTCTGTATTTCATTAAAGACTCTCTGAAGCAGAAGTTCTCCTGTGGAGAAATGGTTGCTTATGGGCCTCTCTGCTTTGTTGCTTCTCTTAGAAACACGCTGAAGTTGGGAATGCTTTTGTCTCCATTTGCAACATGAAGCTGTTCCTGTTGGATGTATTGGGGTAGGCCCTGAAACTTCCTGAAAAGAGACACTTTTAGTGAACAATAGTTCTAATTTTTAGCTTTGGTCTCCTAACAGTTAGGGATTGTCAGTCTGCTGGGAATACCCATCTCCATCTGTATTGCGTCTGTTACTTATTTTACCTATTTGATCATGAATTGGCTTAAATAACAGGGGATTCCATGCTTTTCTTCCCTTGCTTTTACTGTTTTACCATGTTGGCTTGAATTCTATTCTGAGAACCTAAACAGTGAAATAGGGCATTGGTGATTTCTCTTACAGATGACCTGGACTTCTGTCTAAGTCTCTTTCTTATCTTGTGGAGTTGGGTAGTGTCAAAGAGGAGCTTGTCTATGTTGTGTGGTACATTTTAATATTAAAAATTACTTTCAGCTGAGTTGAAAATAGCAACCCATTCTCTCTGACTCAAGTCTGCCTGTAGTGCCAGGATCTGTGCAGTCTATGAACTTGAACCAGTGCTTGGCTATCTCTGTATGTTTTCTCTTCAGAAAATATATTCCAGAAACTTTGGAAAGACTCATATATGCGTAACATAAAACTGTTGTCTGGATTTTTATGGGCACTCTGAACTTTTTGTCCATGACTGGCATATTAATTCAAGGTGTGCCTTTTATGTTAGGTGATCTTATCCTAAATCTTTTAGAAAACTATGGTGCTTGCTAGGCTTTAATCCACCTTGATGGACTTATGTGATTGTCATAAATGTCAGAGGAACAATATTGAATCATTGAAACTGTATTTAAAAAGTATCAAAATTTAATTTTATAATATAAAAAATCCGTGAGTCGTTCCTTTCTGTATGCTGTGCAAACTAAAATAAAATACAGTGAAACTTGAAGACCCATGTTTTGTGAAAGATACGGATACATATTTCTGCTTGTAAATTTTTGAACCATATCCAAGTTATATGAGAAGGGTTTCCTGCACAAGAGGATGAAAAGTCAGTTCCTTGCACAGAAGGTGGGCAGTTTAGGAAAGCTTTTTGAAAAGTCTGAGGGCTGCTGAAATAAGAGGATTAACATCTTGTGACAGATGGCTATAGTTTTAATTGTCATAGGTTATAGTGGTCATTATTCTTTGCATTTAAACCATATAAGAAGAATTAACTGAGTGGCCCTGCTTAACTATCAATGGGGTTCTCCTAGCTCTTTGCATTTTAAGTGAGATTAATAAATGAAAACATGTTGTACAGGCAGGGTGTATTTTATTGAAAGATTCATGAAGTTTCAATGACATTGTTAAGGTATTTAATTAGTCTCATGAAAAAAGTGGAGTGACCCTTTTAGAGAAGCTGATAAATCATATAATAGCTGTTAGATCCTCTTTATTCCTTCCTTTATAAGATTAACTTTGTGCTAAGCAATTTATGCTAAGTTTTCCCTTTTATTGGTAACCAAAGTTATCTGTGCTTCATGAATAGATTATTGGAGATAACATCATGTAATTAACAAGAGATGCAGAAAAGTAAAAGTACAATTTGTGTAAGAATTGTATGAGAGAAAATGTTAATTTCTTAACTAGGAAGGATATTTAAAGGGATAAAAGGAAGGCAAAATAGTGCAGTTCTTTGAAAGGATTAAAGTAACCTTATCTCATGTTCTTTCAGAAGGTGGGATTGCATGAGTGTGTGAAAGTCATGTTCAATGAGCTATTCACAACTCTAATGAATTGTAGACACAAGTTTGCATTGCCTTTTTTTTTTCCAAAAGTGATTGATAAGGTGTAGGTTATGCCTTAGCTAAACTGAATAATTGAAATTAGTAAAAGGGGAAATTGTACAACCTGCAGTTATTCAGAATTGTATGAAAATGTCAGTCTGAAGTGCAGTAAATTACGGTGTGTGTGGGAGGAAGAGTGGGTACATTTTTTGGTATGAGTAAACATCAAAAAATCAAAGATTTAAGACAAAATACCTGTCAGGACCACTTCACTGTGGTGTTATCTTCTCCTTTGAAGTATTTCTGAAATGTCTGTGATTTGTTCTCTTAAGAAATGTACACAGAATCCCATTTCCAATGTAATTTCCTTCTAGACCTCAGGTCTTGTATTCTTATGCACCACTCTTTTTTCTTCTTGAAATTTCAAAATAAAATTACATGAGGATAAATTAAATTATGAAGTTTAGAGCTTTCCCTTAAAACAGGAAAAGATACAGATGTCTGCTGGGTCGTTCTTGTGGACATTTGGTAGCTGTCATGGTAACCATTTCTGTATGAACGTGAACCAGCCTTGTGGGATCTCACTGGGAAAGCACATAAATTTTTGTCCTTCCCCGCAGTGTTAGAGTTGACCCCCATGTTGGACTGAGATCTAGAGTCTTGGAGCCATGGTTGATCATATGAATTTGCAGGGGTTTTTTGTTAGTTTGGAACCTGTTAGCTTGCAAATAGGTGTTCTGAACACTGAGTAAGGAAGTTTCCTGGAAGATTTAATAATGGTGAAGTAATAGTTAAAATGCTTTTTGCAGGGACTCTTACCTAATGTGTGTACTGAATAGTTGGGTGTAATTTGAAACTATCCGGATAGCAAAACCATGCAAAATGAGAGTAACTACTGTGCATATAAAGATTTATTATGCATCTATGTTACAGTATGCTTATTTTATCAAAAATAGACCATTATGAAACCTGGCTTTTGCACCTGCTCTTCATTAATTTTTGAAGTTAAATAGCTCTGAGTGGTCTTTTCTACCAAATACCAGAGGGCATTTGAGGGTTATTAGCAACAAATACTTGCTGAATGTAGAGTTTAACATTAATGGTAAAATAATCCACTACTAAAATTGTAGTTTAACTACTGTTAAGCATTTAAAAAAAAACCCACCAGAAAAAACAAGCCCACCCTCAAAAGCTTTAAGCAATGGAGAGCTGTTATATTACTTTGTACTGGTTTTAGGACAATTGGAATTTGACATAAGTAAAAGTTGAAGTGGTAGTACTGTAGTATTTTTATTGAATTAGAAAAAAAAAGTAATGTCATTTGAGAAAAATAAAAGACCTCATAATTTAGAAAAACACTCATCATAGTTTGCATATTTTCTTTTTTAAAAAAAGTTCATCTGTGTCTGGAAGCAGTTGAATGTTAGTTTCACATGTAGTGTGTGTGATATGAATCAATTGAATTCCTATTGGAATTATCCTGGAAGCTTTTTCAGAAGAAAAATCTCAGCAATGTAAGACATGAAAATACAAGCTTTTCCCTCCCTGTTTTATTGTTATTTAGGGCAAAAGTTTTTATCTTTAGGGATATAGCAGCAAAGCTGGTTTGGGAAAGAAGTGGAGGTCAGTCTGTCATGACTGAAAGAAGGAAAAGAATCAAGCTAATTATTTTTTTTTTTAGAAGCAAACATTGGTAATTCGTTTTTCAGCAAATAACAAATGTCTTTGCAATTAATTTTGCATGATTGGCCTTTGATTATCAGCCAAGAAATGTGATCACTCATAATTTAGTAGTTTTTCAAAATGTCATGTACGTAAAGTTAAAATCTGCTCAGCAAATAAGTAGGTATTTGTTAGTGAATCTGGAATCTTAAAAAGTGGAAAAAAATCCAGAGTTCTTAACTGCTGGGGATGGAAAAAAGAGAGACCAGCAGGAAGAGTTCCAAACTTCAGATGTTTCCTTGTTGGTCTTTCTTGGGCTGTTGTAAGAGTTATTTTGACCCAAACTTGTATTGTGGCATGTACTTATATGACATATACTACTAACTGGAGAAAAAAAATCTTAATATATCTTAGTGAGCATTTGTTGGGATTTTTTGACACCAGCTTTTGGATAACAGTTGGATACCTGTTACTTTGTGTTAAATCAATGCAGATATGTAGAGGGCACTGAATGTTTTGATTCTTAAGATGGATGGACACCTTTGGTACAGAAGATCACAGGGAACTTGAAATCAGCAATGCTACTATTTTTAACAGTAAAATGTCTTGCTGGTTATTCGTTCGTGTATTTTTTGTAAATAAACTATATTATCTTTTTTTAAAAAGTGAGCCTTCTTGGACCTAATATGACCTTGTATTACTCAGTTCTAAAACTTACTTAAAGCTTACTTCATAAAGATTTGTTTGTTTATGATGGGAAATATAAAGCTGCTCTTAATGTGTGTAATACTAAGAGACTTCTGTGGCCTAAACCAAAATGTTGTGGTGGTTACTGGCCTCATTTTGAATACTTCTGGTTGAAATTTTCCTAATACTTTCATTCCAAGACCAAAATGGTGGAAAAATACTCTTGTGCCCCAAGTGAGTTATTCAGAAATGTTTTATTATTGCTCAGTTTCCAAGGAAGAAAATTGAGTTTGTCTGCACTGAGGATGTTTCAGTTCATAAGGGCTGTGTGAAATTCAACAGGACTTTCCATGCATTTGCAATTCAAGGCTGCCTTAGGAGGAGATAAATCTGGGCATAATAATGAGGGTACAGGTTGGCAGGAGAGGGAAGGCTGCTACAAAGAATTGTTTATTTAAAACAAACACAGTGGATTTTTTTTTAACCTGTGCCTGCTGCTTCCCTGGCAGGAAAAAGAGGGGAGATGGCCTGGTGTAAGTGTACAGGCAATGAAATCAGAGGCTGAGTGGGACAAGTAGGAGCTCTTGACCAGCTGCCACAACACAAGACCACCAGCTTGGAGTCTGGAAGCTGGGAAGCTGGATCCATGCTGGGATTAGGAACCAGTAGGCAGTGTGAAAGACATGATGGGGATGAGAGAATGTTCTGAAGGAGTGAGCAGGACCAGGAGAACAAAAAGGCAAATTGGGTGAGGAATTAATACTGAGGAGTGTGGTGGAGACCAGGTTACAAATGTGGTTGAGAAGCAGAGATGGCTGCTTATTTTTTAGCCTAAGCCTGTTGCCTTTCAGCTTAGCACTAAAACTAAAGTTTTGGAGCGAGGAGAGGGACTGATAAGGATCTGTTACCTTGACCAGGGCAAAATACATGGAATTCGGAAGAAGCAGGTAGAGGAGACTATAACCACTGCACTGCCATTTGGTGCTTGGAACCAAGCCCAGACAGATCATTGCTGCTGCCAGTTCTTCAGCTCGGGTGGCAGATATGTGACACTTAAGATTTATTAGTCCAGGTTTCAGTAAGTTTCCACGTAATTTGTTTCTCACTAGCTATTTTACAAATGACTGAGATTAAGTGTAGGCGTATGTCTAGGGAAAAATGGGAGGAATTTGAGAGCTTCTGAGTCAGGCTCTCTGAAAATGGGGAAAAAAGGTTGTCAAGACCATGTTCTGTCCCGAGATGCAAGATGAGCATGTGACTGCGTGCTGTAAATCAGATGCAAGATTAAAACTATCTTGTGTGCAACTGCCCTGTTGAACTGGGTTCTCCCATGCTCCTGTTGCAATGACCTTGTGGATTGTCCACTGGTAAACTAATAACTAAATAGCTAAAAATGAGATGGTTTGCTGGGTGCCTCCCTCAAGCATGAGCAGCATGTGGAAGGGCTGTGTATTCACTGGGATTGCTGTAAGAGCAATACTTTGAGAAATAGGCTTCTGAGATGAAGGAATGTATCTAACCTTAGTTTGAAAGTAGCTCTGGCAGCTCCTATGTGCAGTGATGCTGGAGGTTTGTTTTGGGAGCAAAGGGTCAGGATCTTCAAGGTTTGTGTTCAGTTGGTCTTTTGGCAGGCAGCCAGTGCTGTCCTGCTCAACATGAGGGAAGGGCAGTACAGCTGAACATCTTTGTTCAGCTAAACCTGAAAAGGTTTTCATGGAACAGACAAATGTTACTTTTTCCCATCCCAAACAGTTCCCTCTTGCTCCAGCTGTTGTTTGCAGGCAGACTGAAATTCAAAGGCAGTAGTCACTTCCAAGGTGGCAGGAATATTGTGTTTTGTACCTGTTCACTTGCAGAAGTGTAGAGCTCCTCCTACAGACAGTGTGTATGTTATGAGGACTGTCATGCTTCAGTGTAATATAATGTGTTTTCACTAAATTAAATACCCACAGGAGTCTGACTGACTGGAAGCACTGGCAAGGGGATATAGACCCTCTAATCTCTAGGAATGATAATATATTTACAGTTGATGGCTGTATAATGATATAAAATAAGAAGTCACAGTCCTGGTCCCAAATAAGAGGTCTTAGTATCTCACATATCCCCATTCAGGTGTTTGAGGAAGGCTAGAGATTTAATAATGGATCTGATCCTGGGTGCCTCTCATCTACTTATCTGGGCTTTGCCAATCCCAGTTGTTTTGTGCTGGTAGAAGGCTTTAAGGTAGCTCTGTCTTGTGCTGCTTTGATAGTGAGTGTGCTCCAGGGCCATTGTTGCTGTGTGAGAAATTCTTATCCTAAAATTCCAGTCTTTGTGCAGTATAAATATGATAGGGTGAGACTTGTGCATACCCTTGGTGAGGGCAACTCGAGAGATAAAAGATAAGCTACTGCAGCTTAGTTGTTGGCCCTTTCCTGATAATGATACTTCAGTCTAGCAGGGAGTTTTTGGTCTGGAATCTGTTTTGTCTTCAGCAACACAAGTTTTAAGCTTCAAGGTGAGCATCACATGTAGACAGAACAGATCCCACCACTGATTTCAGAATCTTCATAAAGAGGAAAGTGAGGATGTTCACAGATTATTTTCATTACTTACTTGATTTACTCACATAATAAGGAAATGGTTGAGAATATAATTTATGTGAAGCAAAGCTTACTCTGTATAGCTTGCCAATGTGTTTGTCAACCTTTGATATAAAAGAAAAAAATTCTAGCATGAATTACCCAATTAAATGTGTCTGCTGCATAGTTCTGCTTTTGTATTAACATCCTGCAATATGCGAAGGCATTAAAAAAGAAAAAAATCCAATGCCTTACTTGCGGAAAGAAAATTTTGTACTCTTTCTTACAATGCTTCAGATGCTAAACTGTGAATAGACAGTAATGTTACTCTGCTTAATTCTTTTAGAAATATGATTCCTTTAATTTTCTGGATGCCATAAATTGTCCTTCCCCCTTCCTATTTTTTAAGTAAAGCTGCTCCCTTCTGTAGCTTACATTGTGCTAAATTGATGATGAAGAACAATACAGTTTATGAAGATAAATGTCAGAAATGTCTTCTAAAGTAGACATTCAGATTTTTTTGGATTAATGCAAAAGAAGGTCAATAATTGCATGGATTTCAATAAGCTTGAGATGAAATGGCATTCCTGTGGTGCCAGTGATTATTAAAACATTGTGAATTCATTTCAAGATACTGTACTCAGGTTTAATATATCTTCCATTGTGAAAGAATGACTCAGTAAGGGCTGTCAATTTGTACAGGTGATAGAAGATAATTCATACAGCAATTGTATTTTTAAGAGAAAAAAGTTATAGCAGACAATACATAAATTTCTGTATGGCAGCCTTAATTTTAATTCTGCCTTATTAAATAGGGCCCTCCAGACTTCCAGCAGCATACACCCGGACCAGTTCCTACCAACTTCTCCCAAGCCCCGAGGCTGCCAATCCAGGACCAGTGGAGAGGGCCACCCCCACCACCTCCACCACTCCCTCCTCCACCTCCTCAGGACAGAGATCCTTTCTTCATTGCAGGTGAGCATTTTCAATCCCATTAACAATTAACACCCACCTTTTGTAAAGTGACTCTGCACTGTGACTGCGTATCTTACAACACAAAGTGTTCAGAAGAACCTGAAGGCTGGAAGATCCCATCTGATGTAGCCAGCTGGTACATGCCAGAAATTCTGATTGTGTAGTATATTTTTACTTTTGGTGTGGATTTTCACTTTTTTTTTTAATATGTCTTCACCTGTAAGTGCCATGAATCCGCATATTTATATAGACACAAAAATGATTAATATATAAGTGATTGTTGCAATGAAGTTGTTGCACTTTGTTATATTTTGGATGAGAAGTACTCTCCATACACTTGGATTTCCACTCATAACTCTTTAAACTGCCTGGACTGTGTGTGTAGTGTAAGAAATTTGTTAAGATTAGATAAAATTATACAGCCTAGCAATCAAAAGAGAGGGTAAGTGCATGTTTATATTTATACTTTATATATGCAATGTGTGTATATATATAATATTATATATTGTATATTATAATATAATATACATGTACAATATGTAAAAATGTGCTAAATACCTGGTCAGTGAATGATATCAATGCTTTATGAGCTCTTCTGTGGTTTAAACTATAATTACTGGAATCTTTCATTGATTTTATTAAAGTAGAATTTTCAAAAGGTATTGCTTATTCCAGCAAAGTACTAGTTGTGCTGGCCTTTCAAGGATCAATTCCTTTTATATACAAGTGATAGAACAAAAGAAACATAACACTGAAGGTAGCTCTTATAATTAAAACATCCCCATACAGTTTTGCATTCTGCAAATTTCAAGTTACTTTCTGAAACAGACTAGAGCCTTATGTTTCCGGAATTTGTTTGTGTCCCAGGGAGGCTGTAATTTAATCAATTCTCTCGTTCCAACAGATCCAAGGTTCCCGGGTCATCCCTTGTTCGAGCAGCGAAGCCCCCCACCGCCACCGCCTCCCCCGCTTCTTAACAGCGCCCATCCCGTTCCTACGCAGAGCCCGATGCCGTTCACCCCGCCTGGGCCCGCCTTTAACCAGCAGGGACAGCAGCCGGTGTACCCCCGGGATCGGCCGGTGCGGCCCAGCATGCAGCCCCAGGGCCCGGTGGGGATCCTGCACTTCAACCAGCCGGGCTCTGCCACCCCGCGGCCCTTCATCCCCCCGCGGCAGCAGTTCCTGCAGGCGCCGGGACAGCCCTTCCTGTCCCCGCACACGCAGCCCAGCATGCAGGTACGGAGCCGAAGCCCATTGGGATTGCAGGTCTGAGGGTGATGGTTCCTTGTAGTGCCATTACTGCGGTACCTGTGGCGTGATGCCTCTTCCCCCCGCTGTTGTGTCCCGGTCTCTCTCCGGCCCGGGGCCCGCTGCGTGCCGGGCCCGGGGCAGCGCGGGGCGGCAGCGCCCTCTGCCGGCAGCCGCTCCGCCCGGGCGCCGTAGCAGCGGGGCCTGGGGCTGCGGCGCCGCTGGAAGCGCGGCAGCGCTTTGGGGATGTGCAGAGGGCCTGGATAAACATCATTAGGAAACGGCGTAGAGGACAGGAACCCTTGAATTCGTCTTTTTTTTACTTCAGCTGTTGTCCTACGCAGGTTTAAGTGTAGGACGACCTTACGCTGCTTCTGTTGGTCCTCTGTAGGATTTCAGTTTAGCCTGGCTCATAGCTGCTTACAGTTCTAAGGACTTGGGAGGCTGGAGCTGTTTTTCAGGAGTTTATTGCTTTGGAACTAAAATATTTTCTTTTCATGTGAAGGGTCCCATGCATCCTCCATTGCAGCCTCAGCCACAACCTCAGCCTCAGCAACACCATCACCAGCAGCAACAGCAGCACCATCACCAGCAGCAGCAGCAGCATCACCATCTCCAAGGGCCTCCACAGCCCTTGATGCCCATGAGCCAGCCACAGTTCAGGCCTCACATGCAAGCGACACAGCAACAGCCAAATAACAACAGAATGCAGTGTCAGCCACGACAGGGTCCAATGAAGCCAAGGCATGTAAGTACCACATACGTCAGTGCCCTACATGAGTAGGAGGCATGTAAGCACAGGTTTCAAAACTTACCAGTGTGGGTTTTCAGTTCTATTTATTCCCTTCCTGCTCTTTCCTCTACATTTACCTTTTCCTGCTCGTTTTCTGCCTTGATCATTTTATAATCTACATTGAAAAATATCATGTGGATCTTTCTTTTCTCCTCTGGTCTTCAGTTTTCTTTTTGATTTGGGTCCAACAGGGGATGTTGCAGTTGGCCAAGAACTAGCAATAAAGGGGTTTTGAAAGATAGGTTTGCTTTATAAGGCTTTATAACTCCTGATAGTCTGTGTTTGTGTGGGAGCCCAGTTCTGTGACACCCTTTTGATTTGAAGGCCTCTCTCTGTCACTGCTGATCAATTTTCTGGTTCAGATAATGCCTCTTCTGTCTTGAGTTTCCTCCAATGCAGCATATTCTGCTGCTTGATAGGTGGGTAACACAACAGCTTGTAGCAGTGCTCAAGACAATGTAACTATAGTTTAGCATAATTCTTTGATTAAGAAAGGAAATCACATAGTGAATCCAATTTCTAAGAATGGTGTTAAACAAGTGAGATTTAAGTTTTGCTTTTAATTTGAAAAAAAAAAGTTATTAAAATGTTCTCATGCCTGTTTGGTTTTTTTTTTCTGACATTAAAAATACTATGCCTCTTCACAAAGCTTGTTTTCCCAAACTGAACTAAATCAGGAAAATGGGAAACCAAAACCACTCCAGCCTGGTTTGTGATGGAAGTCAGCAGATTTTTCCTTTCTGCTTTTCAGAGTACCCCATCACAGAACATTGTCAAGCGTTCGAACCAGCAGCTCCAGTCGACTGCTCCCAGGAACAGCAACTTACGCGAGTTGCCGATAGCCCCGTCCCACGCCATGGAGATGAGCAACAACAGGCGAAACTCCACCCCAGCTGCTCAGGTCAAGCCCATCACCAGCACCATGTCTGCCACCAAGTCTGTCACTGGTGGTGGGAACTCCCAGGGAAGGCCCGAGATGAAAGCTAAAGCAATCACTCCAGTGGGCCAGGCAAAGTCAGAAGGAAAATCTGAACCAGAGGTAAGGGATTTTTTTGTTTGTTTAAACAAAAGACCAAAAACCAAACAACAAGGAGCAAAGGTCCCGCCTTTAAAAACTTTTCTAGTCTGGTTTATGAACTGAAAGCACGTTTAATGTATTATTCACCAAATATTTTTTGGTGCCACTAGAGGCCTCCCTTCTGAATTGCACTTTTCTCTTTTATTGCAACAGCAGAAATAGTCTCCATTGACATAAATGGTCTGGAAGGTTGGCAAAGCAATGGTGAACTTGTTTTGTAGGAAGAGGAGGAATTTCTACTAGGAAAAGGCAGAATTTGAGTAAAGGTGATCAGTGATAGAAGTCTCTGAAATACTCATTTTGCCCATTTTTATCTTTGGGGAATTATAATTTATTTTCAGGTGTTCGTATTTTTTTAAGTCTGAAAGCCTCTTGTCTCTCATTTTGTATGTTGCTGTATGGCTCAAAGGGAGAAAAAAGGCTGTTTGGAGAGCTGTCTTCCTCTTGCTGTTTTCCTTTAAGTTGTTCAGTCTCCACTAGGCCTTGAGCATTCATGCAGGAGATCATAGCTGTGTTGTCCGTGGAGCTTCTTGCTCTTGCAAAAGAAAATCTTTTTTATTAAACCTTTTCATGTAAGGGAAAAGAGGAGATGCTTTCAAGTTTTCCATTTTGGAGAAGGTGATGGCTATTTGTTCTGCTTGTACTCTGCACAATTGAAAAAATCAGATGCCAGTGTTGTCAGCTCCACTAGATTGTGTCATGAACAGATGACCATTTCCCTGCACAGGTCTCCTGGAAACTAGAGAAGACTCTCCATGAGCTCTGTTACTTTGAGAGAGTGGGTAGGATTGGACTGATGGTGCTCTTTATCCTGAGCATGATGGCTAAATGCACTGTGTGCTTTGTCAGGCTATTCTGTGAAGAACTGTAAATCATCATAGTTACAGTTAACCATGAATCTTGTCTCAAGGACCAGGTTTTCTTCAGCAGCCGTTGAAAGCTTTAATTGTGATAATGCTGTCTTCCTTTTAAGCTGCTCATGATTAGCTTTTCATCTTGTTCTTGAATTAGGGATGGTCATAACTAATTTTCACAAATGAGGCACAAAAGAAACCCAAAGCTTATCAGTATTTGACCTCCTGTTCACTTGCTTTTCAATGGAAATGAAAAAAAAAATCCTTCTTTTAGCTTTTAATTTTCATCTTTTTTGGAAAAAATATTTAAGTAATCTCTTTTCCCTCAATTCAATCTCTTGGAATAATCTGTCACAGAAAATACAGTGCTTCACAGAGAATCCTTGTCTTTAGGCCATTAGTAAGGTAAGTCTTGAAAAGTCACAGGCCTCCCTCCCCATCTAAAACAACTTGAAGTTATTCTCTAGTGTAGTCATATGAAAATTAAGGCATTAGTTAGTTCTGATGTATCTCTGGCAGTATTTAGAAAATGATAAGAATATTTCAAAAATTATTTTTATTAAATTAATTAGAAAACTAAACAAACAAACAACCCCAAATCAGTAATCTTGCCTCCATTTTACATTTTAAACATACACAAGCTTGTGGTTATAGAACTAACTATTCTTATCTATGTGAATTCTTGGTGTATTACAAATACAGTTTTATTTCTCTGTCAAAACTGTCATTGAAAAAGATCCGATACCTCTTTTATGCAAGTTTTTGCAAAGCAGGATAAAAAAACTGGGTTGTGTTGGAAAAAATGAAGTCTCCTGGTAAAGCCCTTGTAGATATATTTGGCAAGCATTAGGAGAGTGTGACTGTGCACACAGAACCTTCGTCCAAAGCACACCTGGAACAGAGCCTGCAACAGGCCTACACACAGTGTAGCAGCAGTCGTCCCATTTCTGCTCTGCCACTGCAGTGGTGTTGTTCGCTGCTGCTGCTTCTTGTCACTCTTGCAGATGAGAATGCTGCACTCAAAATGTTCATTTACAAGCATTTAATCATATTCTTCACAGCTTTTGTAGTGTAGGTTATTACATATCTCTCCTTAGGTAGATTGTAATGTTTTGCAGTCTCCTTTGTGTGTTTTTCTTGTAATTAGCTGACTTCATCCTGTTCTTTTGCTTTCGATGATGGTGACAAAGAGTTAAGTTCTGTCACCTTTTCTAGTGTATGGCACATAACTGAATTGGGCAGGTTATTTTGCAAGTGTCTTCAACTGGAAAATTAAGACTTTTCTTTGCATCTTTCTTCCAGAGTCAATGCCTGTATTTATGAGTGGCCTATCATTCAGGAAGTACCCAAAAAAAGGCAATATCGGCTGTTAGAGGTTTTGCTCATCCTAAATATAGATATTTGAAAGGTTTGCAATGTGAGCGACTAGAAGATTAAAAACTGTATATTAATGAATGCTTGTGTTCCTGTGAGGCTGCAAAATACTGACCTTTAATGCCTGTTCAGAATAGCTTTTATTCCCCAGGATTTAAATTGTATATCCTCAGTCTGAAACATCATTTTGTCATTGAAATAGGAAAGTCTGGATGATGTGGGACTAATTCTGCTCCTGTTGAAGTCAGCTTAGGATAAGAGGAATTAAGGCTGTATTAAGCATTTCTGAGTTTAAAGAAGAGGGAGAATGGAGAAAGGTGATGTGTGTTTAGGAGAAACGGATATTGGAGCTCAGAACAGGAGGGAAATTAGTAGAGCACTGCGTAGTCATTGGTGTACTGATGTTAGTACTTATATTGGGGATAATGTCCTTGATGTACTGAAAGAAAACCTTCGTGATCCATTCTTCCAAATCCAGTAAATTGTGAATTTAAATTCTTGGATTTTACGTTGCTGTCTTTTCTAACAAGGCTTGCAATGTGGAAAAGAGCTGCTGCATTGAATTACTAGATAAATGTATCTGCATATTTTCATATTTTTGGAAATGAACTACCTGAAAATTTTTAAATGTCTAAACTAGAATTTTCTCCAGTTTAAATAACTTGTCTTCCAAATTTTTGTAGTGGTGCCTCTTGTCTTATGCTTAGAAGAGTCTTATCACAGTTTTTGTTTCCAATTGGAAGTTGACGAGAGGGCAGTGTGCTTCTTGGAGTAACTTGTAACCTTATTTTTTGGTCTCTCCCTGTTTGTCCAAGATGCTCAGCACCTCTGCTTTCTATGGTGTCTCAGACCTTCCTGATGTTATCAGAAATGTGAAATGTACAGCGTGTATACATAGGTACCCTTTAATTCAGATTTTTTGTGGTTTTGAACACAGGCAGCCAAATTATGCAATTTGGATCTGGCTGTACCTTTTGCAAACACTTGGCATGAATTTTTAGACAAATTACTCTAGCCTCTTATGTTTTTAATGTTACAGCTTAAAAAAATAAAGAAGCCTGCTGAATAGATTTGTGTTTCTTACACTGGTCAAACCATTTTGATTACTCTGTTCTTGGACCCATTTTACTGAGACACATAAGTGATCCTGATTGCGTGATTCCTTTTTGGTTTCTTGAGAGCCAGCCAGAACATTAACAGTGTCTGGTTCTTATGACTCAGCGTTTAGTTCTATTAATTGGCAATTAATCCTGCAGATCTCTGAAAAGACATGGATTTGTTTATTTCTTTTTAATTCACTACATGAAAAGCAAGCTACTGGTACTAGGACTTAAATTTCAGTGGGAAGTTTAATCCCTTGATTTAGAATATGTCCTTGCTGTCTTTTCCTTAGTCAACAGTGTCATTCTTGGTTCCCCAGAGGAAAGATGTGGGACTGCTGCTTCTCCTGCTGGTACTCTTCAGCTAGATTCAGAAAAGTAGCCTGTAACATTTTCTTTTGGTGCTTTCCATCAGAACTGCCTTGGACCTGAAGACAGAACAAAACTTGAAGCTAAGGCTCAGTCTTCCTTTAAACTTCAGTGAAATGCATTATGTTAAAGTTGTTCAAAGATGTATGAGAAATCTCACTTAAAAAAAAACAACAGCAACCAAAAAACCACCAAAAAAACCTCAAAACCTGGTAGAAAAAAGCCACCCTCACAAAACCACAAGAGCATGTCTGGCCTTTTGTACTCTGTAGCCTCCTGTAAAAGGAGGAGCCATATACATGTACAATGTACCATTTCTTCATGTTGGGGAGTTTTCTACCCAAAATGTGTGAAGCTTAATAGTTTATCTAGGGAAAAGGCTGCTCCATGTTCTTCTGCTTTTTCACCTACTGATAATGTTGCTTCCAGACACAGGATGTGAAAATTACAATGGTTTGTACTTCAAAGGATGAGTACTTTCTCCCACTTGATTCTGTAGGCAAAATGCCTGCTTGCCTTGCCTTTCTCTTTTTTTCCTTAGCAGTGCTGGTGTTTGTTGGAGAAATCTTTACTGGGCTTACTAAACTAATGGGATGGAAATCATTAGCAATAGGCATTGTGTCCTGTGTTTATCTTGACCCTGTCTTGCCTGTTCCATATGCTGAATATCCTTATTACATACTATAGGTCATTTATATGTAATATACATTACATATATACCCCCACTCTCCCTAGGATGGTGTATATATGGTGCTCCTAAAGCTGAGGAGAAGGGGTTTAACTGCCCATGTTTCCACCCTGATGAGGAGTTTGCTGTCCTTCTCAGTCTCAACTGTTGGGCCATTGTACAACTAAGCTGAATTAAATCTGACTTCTAATGGAGATATTTTGTTAATCATCACAGGGCCTTTATATTATCTTCCTCTAGCTGAAAGGGTATTTTGTTTAGAATTTAACAGTAGTAGTAACTTGTTTTTGAAGGATTTAGGTCTTCCTTTAGCCTGTTAACAAACTGATCTGCAGTTGTCATATAACCTCAGGGCTCTTTATGCTTGATTTTAACCTTTAAGGGGGGATTGACTTCCTAGAATCATTACTAATTTCCTGAGTTAAGTTCCAGAAAGGAAGGTTTCCGATTATATTTGTGATCAAGTTGCTTAAATATTCTACTAAGCAGTCTTCAAACTGCATTTGTGTTGGTAATAGAGTTTGTCAGTCATCTTTCTGTGTTTAACTCTGGCATAGCTGGAATCAGTATATCTGTCCAAGGGCTGTTGCAGGGATGTGTTAGTCAGAGTCCCTCGGGATGTTCATTCCTTGTCTGCTGGCGAGACTCATTTGAGTGTGCTGCAAAGCACACATCTCTGTGCTGCTATGTGTAACCTTTGAGTTGGTGTTCTGAGCCTGCCACATTGTGATCTGCATCTCCCAAGCCTTCAGAACTTGTTAGGTGATAAGATGAACAGGCAAATCCCTCATAATAAAGGGCACTGGTAGAAGTGGTTCTGATTGAACATAAGGGGAAAAAAAATTACAGAGCTACCTCCAAAAGTAAACTCGGTATTGGCTCATGGCATCTGTCAGACTTCTTTAGATAAATTGTAGAATATTACGATCTAAACCACAGCAGGTGAATAAACTAATTCAGTAAGCTAAGTGAAACAAGTTTTCCCTCTGAACAATTGTAGTAATTGTGATACTTAGTGTCTCTGAAAATGACTGAAAATGTTATTAGTTGCATCATTAAATGCTGTATAACAGCACAATCTCCTAGCTGGAGCTTACATGTTTTCTCATCCTTTGCAAACTATTCTTAAGGGTCTTAATCTTTCCATGTATTTCATAAGGGTCATATTCTTTTTTTTTATTTTTTTTTTTTTTTTCTTTTTGCTACAATCCAACATCTCCAGTTTGTCAATACAAGATGAAATATTTGGGTTTCTTCCTGTAGAAGTATGTTTCTGTACCATCTATCAACACAGACCTCTAATTTAGTTGTCACAGTGATTATTAATCACCACCATCACGTTCCACAAAGTATAAAGATAAGAACTTCTCATGCAAAGAACTGTGTTAGACCTCATCCCTGAACTACAACCCATACTTAAAAAATAAAAACAAATTGTAAAAGTGCAATTTGATTAGTCTTCTTTAGCCATTGTTTAGGCTTCTAATTAGATGCTTGTAATTGGACTTTTAATTTGAAACAATGAGCTGATTTTTGGTAACTGAGAATAATCCCTGTCAATACTTGCTCAGGGAAGAAGCAGCTACAGCTGAAGGAAACAAGCATTCAGGATTTGTGCATCTGGGTGCTGTGAGTGCCAATCTGATTCTGCTGGGCTTTCACATCCGTGAACCAACATTATGGCTGAATCTGTTCTGCTGGGTTTTTACTTGGGTTGGGGAGGATTCTAGGGTGCGCTAGGATTAAAAGTGCTTGAATATTAACAAACAAACCTTCAAGTCACATGTTTGGGTCACATATGTTCAAAAAATGGCAGTTGTATGGAAAACAATTTGCACCCAGTTGCTGTAAGATGCACAAAGGTTCATCATGGATTCCCAGTTTTTGAGAAATATTTTAACACTATGCTTTAATTCACCAGCAAGAAAAGTATTGTTACTTGGAGAGGCTGTTGTTAGTGATTAATATATCTTGAGTAGAATGTTGTGCTCATTGCCATTTGTAAGCATTTTCTGTAAGCCTAACTTAGTATTTCAAATGGTTAAAAAGAGAGAAATAATGTAATAAAAAGTATGTTTCCTAATTTTGAAAAATAGATATGATTTTATTGCAAGAGCCATTTTTTTTTCCAGGATGATGAGAATCTGCATTTCTTTGACTCTTGTCCATTTTTATACAGCTTCTCCTAAGAACCTGTTCTGCCAGAGTTGAAGAATCTTTAGAAAGGTTATTTGATGGTGTGTAGTGTGTTCAGAGGGGCCCAGGGCTGGAATATTAAAGGCATTCTCTATATACCATTAATATTCCAGCACTGCATTTGGCAACATTTTGATTCTGAAGAGAGTGCATGAGTTCAAGGTCAGAGAGATTGACTTGTGCTGTTCATTATAACCAATTATTGTGTGACAAATGAGTTTGAGATCAGGCTTAAAATTCTGTGAGAAAAATCAATAGTTCTAATCAGGGCCTTTCAGGTCATTTACCACCCTACCTTTTGTTACTTTGTCAGAAAAGAGCAAGATAAAACCTGTGTGACAGTGGGTTGCCTCTGTATTGTTACCTTCTATTTGAAACATATTTTGATATCTTGAATTATATTAATAGTTTAATTGGTTTTGGAAACTTTTAAATTAGTTCCAATTTGTAAAACTTTTTTTTTTTTAGTATTCTGATCAGATTTCTCAAGTGGTATTAAAGCTTTTCTGTCTAGGAAGCAGTATATCCAAGTCGTAAACGAGATTTGAGCTGTTTGTCTGTAATGAATAGCAAATAAACCTTAGCAGCAGATACACTCCACTAATAGCCTTGCTTTGGTATCAGGGAAAATTTAAAAAGCTCTTCAGAGTTACAGCTTTACAACATCTGAAACAATTTCATGTTGTTTTCACCAAGCTGGGCATCTGTTTAGAATTTTATAAATTCATTTGTTTCTTCCTTTGTAGTATCCTGACGAAGATGAAGAAACTCGGTTGTATCGTTTGAAGATTGAAGAGCAGAAGCGCCTGAGAGAGGAGATCCTGAAGCAGAAGGAGCTGAGACGGCAGCAGCAGGCTGGGGCCAGGAAGAGAGAGTTGCTGGAGAGACTCGCACAGCAGCAGCAGCAGCAGCCTTGCTCCCAGCAGTCCTACATGCAGCACGAGGAGGACTCCTCCGAGTTCCCCACCAATGGCAGCCCCTACATACCCCACTCCGGCTTGCAGACCAGGCACAACGTGAAAAACAGACTCCTTGTTAGAAAGCAAGACTCGGTAGTTGCAAACATCCACCCCAAACCCTCAGATTTCCCGCAGGGCGCAGGGGACGGGCAGTACCAAGGACAGCAGATGAAGCCAGTGAAGCAGCTGAGGCAGACTAGAACAGTTCCTGCCACTCAGCCTCAGGCACCTCAGAAAGCGTTACCCAGCAAACCTGCTGCAGCGGCGCTGCCCACGCCACAGGCGGCTCGAGTGGCCTCCGTCCCCGCGAGGCCCCAGGAGCAGAAGCCAGGGGTGAAAAGGACTGTCATGCAGCGGACAAACAGTGGTAGTGATGGGCCCCATGTCGGCAGCAAAGTCAGGGTGATTAAGTTGTCAGGAGGGGTAAGTTTACAAGGCTCATCTCATCTCTGTGTCTCCTCGTGGTTTGTTTCTGTGTGTTTGACTCTATTGTGTAATCCCGAAATAAAAAATGGGCCTGAGCTGGTGAGGGAAATAACAGGTTTAGCATACCTAATAGTCTATATATTATATTTTCAGAACTATAATTTATTAACAGTTATTAAACAATTAGTGTTTCCTGTGATGCTTTACTGCCAGGCAGTTACCAAGGAAATCATATTGAAATACTCCTTTAAGTTGTTACTTGGAGTCTGAAATCTGAAAGACAGCTCAATTGAGCTCCTTTTGCTTAAGGTTGATAGGTCTAATAATTGCTCAGGGAACAGAATTTAGGTGACTGTATTTAATTAACATTTGGTTAAAAAGGACCTGCTTATTTGGCAAGTGAGGCCACCTAATTTAGTTGTGGTGCAGATGTTGGTATTAGTATGGTTTCTGCTCAGGGGAAGATGGTTTTTATTGTCTTGGGAAGTACGTTATGAAACTAATTTAAACAGTTTCTTGGAGAGGGGTGTTTTCTGTTAGAGGCTGGGTTTGAAACGTTACCATTTCACTTCTGCATCTAAATGAGATTTCCTTATCTCTTGATGAGGGGTCTTTTATCTGCAGTATGTCCCTTGAGCACTGGTGTGGAGGACTCACAATGATGGTCTTGAGGACAGTGTGCCTATTTAAAATCTGGGGTTTTAGTGAGGAAGCCTCTCGATTAAATTTCTTCTGTCTTAATGAAAAGACAAGTTAATTTGTTAGGGCTCCAAAGAAACTAAGATGAAGGGACATAGAGATCATGTTGTCAGTGTTTGAAGTCTGTCCTTGGGTTTATGCTGAGGAGGAAAGAATAGATCTGATGTAGCAGCACACTGGAGGTGTTTTTCTGGAAGAATGCTTTTAAATTATTTGGAGAATTTTATAGGGAAAACAAATCTGTGTGTAAAAGGGACTGAACAAGGCCTTGGAGGCTAGGCTTTACTCTGTAGAAATGGGAAGTTGAAATGCCAATCTTAACTACTTTTTATTGATGTTTTTCTACATCTCATAAAACTTAATTACACTCAGAACTGTGAATTACACAATGACTGTATGGTCTTTCCAAATATTAACATACAGGGCGTTATTGACTACATAGACGTCTGCATAGACATACACTTCAGGTTTTTGTCAGTTTTAATTCCTCAGACATGGTAACTTAAGTACCAAAGAATAAAGTGCAGGAAGCTGAAAGAAATTAATTCTTTTGAGCTAAAAATTTTTATATATAAGTATGTCTGCAGGAATCCCAGCGGCCTGCAAGAGGTATGACAGGTTTGTGATTCATGCATAATTGAATAAAGCACTCATGCACAACTTCTTTTATCATGTCGAGAAACAAAACAATGCCAGTCACAACTGTATACAGCTCCTTGTAACAAATAATTATCAGTGCCCACAGCAGCATTCACAATGAAATAATTTTTATCACAGTGCTCTATTTCAGAAAACCATGAATGATTTTTTCCAGATAAGTCTCATGGTAAGCAAGAGCAATTAGCTTAATTAAATGCATGTGTAACTCCTCTTTCATTGTGTAGAGAAGCAGATTTACTCTGTCCTCCGTAATTTTCAGATACTGAGGTTTCAACAAGGTGAAACAGGTTCTTTACATGTAGCTTTTGTCACTGTTTTCATGTTTCCATGGACTTTATAAGTTTCCTTCCAGCTGTGGGAGAATGAATGCAAACATTGCAATTAGCTGTTAACACTGATCAAGATAGTTGATTAATTTTTAATCAGTTAGTGGCAAGCTGAATCTGTGACTTTATTTCTTTGACAACACAAGGAAAAAAATATATTAAACGTCAAGGCAGACAATCTTCTAGTCCAGTTTTGACAGTATTTTTAAAAAAGTTTTAAAAGGTGCTTGGACTCCAAATACTATCATGATTGGAGATACTACTTAGTTTCCACTGCTTTAGTCCTGCCACATGCTTTATTTATTTTCACAAGTTTTGCCTGAGCACTAAATATAAAGCAAAAGCCAAATCTCATTTTCCCTAGCCATTCTCCTTAGCATGTAGTAGTGCTTCCTCTTACTCCTTGTCTTTGGGAAAGGGTTGCTGGTACCTCTTACCTGTATGCGCTGGATCCATTCTGCAGCTACATCCCTCCCTTGCTCTCAACTTCCTTGTACTCTTTTCCTTTCTTGGACTCTTCTGTGCAGAGATGTTTTGAATACATTTGTACAAATGAGATGGCTCAGGATTAGACAGAATGCAGGTTCCATTTTGACGCTCACTGGGTTCAAGTGAAGACCTGGCAAGTCTCTGCTGTTGCAGCCGTGCACGGCACCATGGGGGAGCTCTCAGCTGCAGGAGCTGCAGGAGCCCAGAGCTGTGCTAACTCTCTCCAGACCAAGCTGGCCTAAGCCAGAAACTGGTAACAAGGACTGTGACTAATTCAGTAGGGCCAGCTGTGGAACCAGGATACAGCACTTTGGTGTTGCTGATGATGTTTTTTGTGTAACAGTTAAGCAGTGTGGTGTGTTGGTGAGAACTGTGGAGTGCAGATACTGTCAGAAGAGAATGGCTTCTTTTCTTGAGGGTGATGTCTTTACCAGGCTGAACTTTTGTCTGTTTGTGTTGCTGGGCACAGCAGTGCTACCGAAGATCTCTGATCTGCAGGACAAAATACCCCTTGGGTCCTTAAAAGATAAAATGGTCTTTCATCTGTTTCCACAATATTATTTTGTGAGAAGATTTTACTTTTGGAATTTTAAGAATTACCATGTAAATTCCAAGAATATTTTAGCTTGTTCAGTTTTCATGGTGCATAAGATGCCTTAATTTATGACTTCATGTTCTTCAGGAAAATGAAAGTAGAAAATGATTCAGCATATCCAGTATGTCAGGCTAAGTTTGTGTATCAAGGTGACACATTAGGTACTCTCAGTAATGATGTTGTCTGTTGATGCTTTTTTTTCTTTAATAAATCCCACCCTTCACCTTCCCCCCAATAGTGATTTGCCCATCCCTTTCTAATATACATGTAATTTATGCAGGAATGGCAGTAAAGTGAATAGTTTTCCATTTTAATTACTCCTTTAAATGTTATGTTCCTGGAAAATTAGACAGTGCTTAGCACATGGACTTGGAATTTTTTGTTGCTGGTTTGGTTTTGGATTGGGTTTTCTGGGGGGAAGGGGGTTGGTTTTGGAAGTTTTTTTTGTTGCTTTGTTTTTGGTTTTGTTCTTGGTTGTATGTTTTCCAAGGAGAACCAGATATCTTTTGATGGATGCTTTGTTTTTGTGGCATTTCCTCAGAGCTGTCCTTTTCAGATACAAAAGCTCAGTGTATTCACTGAGTATTCATACTTGTAAATTTTACTAATAAAGCATCTGAGACTTGCCGGGCTTGCTAAGGAGCTTGAGGTCAATCCTGAAGTTATTTGTAAGTATGAAGTCATTGAGAGTGTAGGAAAGAAACACCCTAATAAATCACTTCGAAATGTGATCATAAAATTATAGAAAATAAGGGTGAAAAGACTGTTGAACTACTTTATCTTTAAGGGGGAGATGAACTCTTCCGTATTCCTGATATATTTGTCCAGTCTTTTTCTGAGATCTCATTATTGCAGGTTTCCCAGGTCATTTATTCCAGTATCAAATGGGTATATTTAGGAGAATTTTCTTTGTGACCAAATCACATTTTCTTGCTGTCATTCTGAATTTCTGACTATTTGTATTTTACTTGAAGAGAGATGGGGAAGAATTTCTCTCTCTTTATGCCTCTCTTTTTAAAGATACCTTAATTGTTTCTGAGCTCTAATATCTTCCATTCTCTCTTGTTTTCTAACACCGTGGCTGTTTGTGGTGCTCTTTGGGCTCTCTATCATCAATCTGTCTGTTAAAGAATTCTAGTACCAAATGCAGTTGAATTCCTTAACTCAGTATATTCAGAGTTGTTTTAGTCCTGGAAGAACAGGTTTGTACCAGCTATAACCTTAGATATCTTAAGATTGTATGAAATATGTGCTGAACATGTTTTCTATTTAGTTGGAGATTCTCTGGTAAATGACAATATCTTAAAATCTCTGTATCATTGTCATCTTATGTTGTTGTTGAATGATTTCTCTCTTAGCCAGAAAATGTCCTGCCATGCTCAGAGAGCTGTGTGTCTGTCCCAAAGGCCTGAAAATGCTGATTCTTATGCTGCACCAAGAACACACCAATCTTTGTCTCAGTGGAAGGCTGCATAATGAGGGTTTTTTCATAAATACATATATTGATAAAAATACATAAAAATCTTGGTGTTCCCTGTTGCATTACAAGCAGTATCTTATGAGCGATCCTAATTCCTGAAAACCTCAAATGCTTCATACGAAAATCTTGAAAAAAGAGGTGGCAAGTTCTTATGTTGGAAAAGCCTGTCACAAAAAAAGTCCTTGGATTGCAAAACCAAGATGGAAATGGAAGATGGACAACTTCGTATTTCAAGCAACTGGGAAGTGTGAGATGAATATGGAATTTTAAATATGGAAAAAAGATACTGATGGAGATGATTCTGGTTTGATAATGTAATCTTATCAACCAACTTTGCTTAATGTTTGTACTTGTTTCTATTTGTATGTATATGTTCAAATTTAATTAAAATATTTGACATGAAAGCTCTTTAGTGCCTCTCATCTAAATATGTCAGGAATTGCAAACACTAAGAATTGTGCCATTTGTGTGGGAAGTTCATGAAGGAGCCCTTTCCCCAGCCCTTGACAAAGAAACTCTTGCCCGTATGGTCCTATAACTTTTTAAGAAACGGGAGAATGGCTTTGGTGTTTATTTGTATCCCACTGTTTGAAGGAGGCATGAATAGTGCCCATGTAGGAATGGGCTGAGGGAGCTGCAGGATCCATATCTGAATGCCCAGGTACCATGGCAAAATAGGCAAGACGTCTGAAGCAGCATTCATATAAATGCTGTTGAAGAAGGACACTGCCTGCCATAATCTGGAAGATTTCACTCTGAAAATCCTTCACAAATGGACATTAATTTCTTAATTGTAAGAAACTGTTGAAATGTGTCCAGAGAAGACCACAAAGTTGGTAAGGGAACTGGAGCATCTCCCCTCTGAAGACAGGCTGAGAAAGTTGGGGCTCTTCTGCCTGGAGAAAAGAAGGCTCCAAGGAGACCTTACAGAACCTTCCTAAAGGGGCTACAAAGAGAGCTGAAGAGAAACTTTTTACAAGGACATGGGAGTGATAGGGTAAGGGTAATGACTTCACACTGAAGAAGAGTAGATTTATATTGGATATTAGGAAGAATTTTTTTCATGTGAGCATGGTGAGGAACTGGAACAGGGTGCCCAGAAAAGCTGTGGATGCCCCATCCTGGAAGTGTTGAAAGCCAAGTTGGATGGGGCTTTGAGCAGCTGGGATAGTGGAAGGTGTTCCTGCCCATGGTAGGAACATTTGAAGATGAGTGATAAACTGTGTCTTCCCAGATCTCCAGTGAGGGTGGTCCCTATAGACACAGACTATTTTATGGATTGCGGGCAGGAGGTGGGCTGTGCTGTTGTCTTTAAGGCATATTTGATTACTGGGAAAAGGAAATAAAGGGGCATGTGTGGGCACACTTAGCAAGTGAGAATTAAGGTGACAGTCAAACCAGACATAGATAATACATTTTATGGGCTTCTCATAAAATGTGTGAAAGGGGGAAGAGATACTTAACTGAATTGAATCTGACTTTGCTATGGATAACTTGGATCTAAAGTGCAGTAAAGTATTTTCTGTTGTAGACTGAAGAACAGGTTTCTCCTTTTCCTCATGAGGCTTTTAAATTGTGTGTTGAAGAAGAGCAGCTTGCTCCTGAACACCCGGAAAGCAGAGCGTTTGTTGCTTGTCACTCTTGTTAAGTCTCAAAGGAGAGTTTCTCTGCCATCATGAATGTTGCAGTGCAGAATTCGTATCTGTAGGATGTTGGTGTTAGAGTATCTTGGAGCCCAGTTTCCTGATTAAGACAGCTGTGACACCACTAAAGTGCTTTACAAAGAGAATGAGTCAGATTTCATATGAAAATGCATTCCTTAACTTGGGAGGCAAGCTTGCAGAGTTGTACAGTTTAATATTTTGAGAAGTTACATCCGTCTGTTGAAAAGTTGGACCACTTGGAACAGGCCTTTAGTGCAGAGATTTGGCTCTTGAGTCGGGAGTGTTTGGGGTGGGAGGGAGTGGGGGTTGTCTTTATTAAGACTTGCCAGGAGCTTTAGGCAGGACACGAGGGATTTCACTTGCTAGTGGTTTTAAGCTTCAAGGAGCATGAACTAGAAAGGCCAGACATGGCACAAGAAGGGAAGATCTAGTTGTGCAAGTTTCTGATACCCAGTGCTGACTTTCTGGTGTCCAGCTGGGAAATGCTCCTCCAAGAGCTTTGGGCCATCACAAATTTTGTATCGCTGATATTTCCCAACAGGCTTCTTTTTCTCTCAGTCCAGTCTTTGCTAAAACTCCCTGTACAAAAACCTCTCAGACTGGCTGCTGAAAAGCGAACCAGGGAACTTTGCTTAAAACATGGTTTAACTATGTTTGTATCTTGCAGACACATAAAAATGAAGGTATTTCTGAGAGTGTTAGACATGTCCATTCCAGAACCTTGATTTTGCTGTAGGTTTGACATACAGTTTTTATTATTTTTTTCACAATAGGTGGTTTAACTAAAAACTATGTAGTTGTGATTCAGCACTTGATTCAGAGTGATTCAAGCTGTGCTTTTGTTGCTCCCAGGGAAACTTCATGCAGCATGGGTGTGACTGGGACTCTCTTTGGCCAGTCCTTCTCCTTTCAGGCGGCTGAGGAGATACTTCAGTTAAGAATTGTGTTAGTACATGAGAATAAATGGAATTAGCTGCTTTTTCTGCAAGACATTTTCTTCTTGCTCTTCTGACTTTTCATATACCATTAGGTACAGAATCACATCATGGCTCACTGATGCAGTGTAGCAGTGTCTTTTTATCACAGGAAGGGAACTATTCCTGCATTTTATTTAGTTATTGCTTAGTCTCTGTGTTCTTGCTTGTGTTAAATTCGGCCTATACAAAGATTTTATGCTGAGAAAAATAATCCCTGAATGACTGACCAGCATCAGTGGTGTCTTTTTTCTCTGGTGTGAACTGGGAATGATTTGGCTCTTTCATTGCTTTTGTAGTCTGATGTAGCTTATGGCTGTTTGTACTTTGAGTCAAAACTAGCCCATTAATATGTCTTAAACCAGTTGTTAATGATGAGTTGTCTATTGATAGAGTGGCATTTTCTAGCCTGGTGGGAGACCAGTTTTCTTAGCTACTGCTATAATAAAAAGAGACCCTTTTAAAGGTCCTAGAAGGCCTGTGGGAAAAA